>SNQJ01S0001118.1:115538-161419 GCA_010110895.2 Picea sitchensis
TTACTACAACACTAAGTGCTTTTGGAATTGAGCATATATAGTGCGCAGCTATCTTTGAAACAAAAGACTTCCCTGGGTTGATAATTTATGTTTCACTTGGTTGTTTGAAATTAATTAAGCAATTATAGTGACCAACAGTCATCTCCCGTCTTAGATCCTCCATGCGTAACTATGTTGATATTTCTTCCATCATCCCTCACTTTTGCAAAAATACATTGAACATTCTGATTGTTCTGATTTCTCTTGTCTTGGATCTTCCCCAATAGTGTTGGACAGTCTTCTGTGTCATGGTCGGATGCGCGAGAGTACATACATGTCATAGGTGGAATTGGATATTCTCTTGCATAGTTTCTTACTTGTTGACAGTTATGGCATACCACCGATCCTATGCCTCTTCCAAAGCCTCTTCTACCTCTTCCTCCACCTCTATAGCTAGCTCGATCTACTTGTAGTGCACTGTATTGTGTCACCTAGTTATATTATGCATGATTATATTGTGGTTGCATCGTATTGTATTATGGTTGCGCAATGTTATATTGTTGTGGTGTAGTGTTGTATGGGGTTGGTACTTGGTTAAACTATGGTGCATCTTTCCCTGTCATCATATCTGCCTGTACCCTATAAGTGTCTGATGTTATTTCCCTCATCAACTCCATTATCCTGCAATCTTTGTCATCATGGCCTAGTGACTTGCAAAAGTTGCAATATGAAATATTAGGCATTTTCAGGTATTTCTACATCATTGGATAGTGATATGGATTATGCTCCTATGTCTTACATATCTCACAGCATATTCCTCCTGATGGAAAAGGGTTTGGAAATCTTTTTTCCATGTACTACGTGAATGTTGGGCATTTGTTCTTGATGTGTCTTTATGTCCTACATGTGGTACACCAAACGACTTCTATTTTGTCCTTACTCCTATTCTAGTTTAATTGAAATGTTAGATTCTTCAGGTCTTCCTTGAGCTCCTCTATTGTTGGATCTATCTTATGATATTGGTTCTCTTCTAGTTGCAAGGATTCCTACAGAGAATCTTCCTGGGTCTAAAAATTATGTTGTCTCAAAGGGTATTTCAAGTGTGGTAGTAGTGAGTTCACAAACAAATTCCTATGTTTCCTATGTTGCATATCTGTATTGGCATACTTCAGCTTTCCCTTCAATTGTTTGAATCTCTAGTCTATCTCCCAAAAAGATTCTCATGGTTTCTGTCTGATCTCTATCATCTCATTCATGTATTGATCCTATGAAGTAGGCTTCTATAATTCATTTATCAACAACTTCTTGATATCCACAACCATTCTAGTTGTTCCTAGTGGATTGTTTGCAGCTAAGATCATGTACCAATCTAGTGCGTGGTCTCTTCGTGTGATGGCTAACTCCACAAGTTTGGTATCCTCATATGTGATCTTCTATTCTTCCCAGATATTTTCATGGATGAGCAAGTTCTTATCAGGGTCCTTCGACACCTCTCCCTTGAATTATGGTAAACTGATGGTGGGATCATGTCCTTCCATCCCGAATGATGAACTACTACCTCTGCAGAGTGTAGATCCTTGACTAATTCTTCCTGAAATGGCTCCCTAAGTTGTTTCTCCCTGTGTAGATGTACTTCCTGCTGCATTTCTTCCACTGAAATTCGGTTGTCTAAATGGTGGTGTTATTTCTAGTGTATGAGTTGCACATGGGCTTATGGGTTCCACACTGACACTGATATGGATAGGATTTTTTCCTTTGATTTCTTCTCTTGGACCTCTTTTATTTCTTTCATATGTCATGCATAAGATTTCTTCAATCTGATCCAAAACCCAGAGATCCTCTATGTCTTCTTCATCACTTTCCAATCCTTCCCTCACAACTATGGATCTCTTCTTATTGGTCATATTATATTGGTAGGGTACTCCACTACACATTCTTCCAGTTCTTTCCATGATCTTCTTGATCTGGTCTTCCTCCATCATGATTGGATCAAAGGCCTCCTCCTTATTTCCTTTATCCATTTCTTCCTCCATTTATCCATATCTTGTCAGTGCTTCCTTCCTTCCCCCATGTACGCAAGAAAGTTTTAGTTGTCTGAGACCATTGTCATTACCCCTTTGTTATACAATAAAATTTTAATGGAAGTATACATTGATCTGATATACCTACCTAGAGGTCCCTTAAGGAACTCTTTCTTTGATGTGTTGTAATACTTCGCAGTATCTATTACTAATTATGTCATAAATCCTGCAACAATGTTGTCTAACCCGAAATCTATTGCGTGCGTAAATTTATTATCAATTTGTTGTAACTATTGGATATCAACATGATTCCATTCTAGTTGTCTGATCTAATTTGTAGGGTGGTTGTCTTTCAACCTCAATATCTACTGCTGCAACACATGCGGGAAATCATAGAAAAATACTTCATGCAAGTCGTTGAATATGTACTTGTCCAAATATTTTCTCGGTGTTATCTTCAAGTTTCTGTTATCTTTCTGCGCAAATTCCAGCTCCTTTTTTTTCAACCAAATCTCAATATCTTCCTTCGTTGGGTTCCACGGTCTCAACATCCCCTTTTATATTCTCATTATTTTAACATTGAGTCTCTAGATCTGACATTCTTTTCATGATTCTTTAGCAAATCTCATTCACTCAATCCCTTTTTGTTCCAACTCGAAATGGAACCATCTGTTGGTTATGATTTAATCCTGCTACCCTTCTTGGTTTTATGCAGGTTCAGTTCCACTTGGCTTCCAACGAAACCCCCGTACAACTATCGACCCTCTTGATAAACTAGAAGGAAACAAAATGCATAGGATTGGTATCAGAGCTTCTAGTTGAAACACCGGGTCGGTATGGGTCAGGTCTATTGGTCAGAGTCTCTTGTTTGAGATCGAATTATGACTGTGAAGTTGAAAATCTCAAGAGAAATGGCATTGCAAAATCTACGCAGGAGTTATAATGTCATAGATCCTTTGTAAGGGTTTGAAGGATCATGATCGTCCCCTTCTAATTCGGGAGAGATTTCCACTGTGGGATCAAGAGAGATCCGAGATCATTGGATCAGAGGGTAGGTGAAAAAGAATGATCTAATGAAAGCAAATAAAAGGTTAAGTCACAACCGTCAGATATCATTGAAGAGAGATCGATGGCCAAGAGACATTTCGAGGACCCAAGTTGCACATGAGTTAATTCCCCAAGGTGTTCCTGCAATCCAAGCCACAATTTCATCGAGTGGTTATGTGTCAGTGTCAGAAGAATTATGGGGTGAAAGGAGGGTTACTCCAAGCCTCCTATGCATGCCACTGCAAATTCAAAGGCATTAAGTGACATGACATGTTAGTGCTTGAACATCGAAACCCTAAGCCAACAGATGCATGGTGATAGGAGACTAACATTGGAGGAAGGACACTCCGGAGGAAAATGGAGCAGGTGGGCCAAAAAATCTCGAAGGCCCAAAGCCCAGAATTCATTTGGACCATCCATAAAAAAGGACACATGGTGCCAGATCTCTCACTTCGTAGACTTAGTACTCTGGAAGGTTTTGTAGAGAGAAGCACTAGGGAAAGAACTACCCAAAGTAATTGAGGACCGTTGATCTCAAATCAACAAGAACAGTTGATATTTGCAGCAGTATCTCCCGAAGTCCCAATGTCTGGGGTTAATACACACCGCCCGATAAGGGAGACACATGTCAGAAGATTGGCCAGTTTGGGAATTCAGAGTTCAGGAGAATTGGTAGTGTGCTAGTGTGAAAACTCCTAAAGCCCAAAGTACCAAAGCCCGAAAAGTCGAAGTGGTGGAGCACGATGATGTCACCTCGAGGTGATGTGGACCCCGAAATTTTGAGGTGACATGGCTTACAGACGTCACCTGGGATGGCGTGGACACATGAGATGTGTGCCACATGTCAGTGAGTTTTGAAGCTGTGGAGGATTGAAATTTCAGTTAGAACGTGACACATGTCACTCACCTGATTAGGCCATGTGTCCATTTCTAGTATTTCACCACGTGGTGACAGATAGTGCAGTCCGAAGACTGGGCACTCTGGATGAAAAATATGTGAGAGTTTTCATTGGGTCGAGAACTCCCAAAGGTCGCAGTACATATCGATCATTTATCTATGAGAAGACATGCGTCGACAGATCATCAACTTTGGGTGAAAGCACTCTAGGAGAAAGTGAAGGGAAGAGAGTTTGAAACTCCCAAAGACTGAAGAGATGAAGTGATTCATAGTCATTTATCTATGGGAGGAAATGCATCGTCATATCGTGAACTCCACTTAAAAGCATTATGGGAGGAAGCAAGCGGGGGAAGTTGAGACTTTTGAAGGACAAAGTCCCGAAGTGGACTAGAGCTGTTGATTTGAGGTGGATGTGTAGTGATTGATCTAGAACTTTGCGTGTATATTACTTCAGGGAAAAGAGGAGGTCGAAAGTGTCGAACTCACAAAGTGCGAAGTCCCAAAGTGGATCTCGATCATTCATCGTGAATGAGGACAAGGATCATTGATCGGGGCCTGGATGAAGGTTTCAAAGTCCTAGAGATATGGATAAGCGCTTTTTCAGCTAAGCGCAGGGACATGACTATGGTCACATGAATTTGAGAACTAAGGGAAGAACTGCTAATGGTCAAATTGTTGTTTTCAAGACAGAAAATTGCTAAGGAAGTATTTAGCCACGGTTTCGAGTCGTGGTCACCTAGGAAGGTGGTTTGAAAGAAGCGCCTGTGTAGAATTGAATTATGTATTAGCCAAAGGATAACACAAATGTGTTATATGATGTATATTGACACATATATGTTCTTCATGAAATGAGAATAAAAAGGACCTGTAACATGGTTTAGCATTTTGTTTTTTTATCATATGCATAATTCTAAAAAAATGGTCGCTTTCACATTTTGCATAATTAAGGGGTTTAAACATATCACCCCAGAATGCATATTGAAGAAATGGAAGAAGGAGAGGGAGCCTCCAGCCATGATAAGGAAGTTGAAGGCCTGAATACCAGAATTGGCAATGTAGAGACAGATTCCAATGGATGCAAGGAAAGAGGAGAGGAGGAAACATTAACAGAAACTGTAAAAAGCCTGAAAATAGAAGTGCATAGCTACAAAGAAGACAATGAGAGACTAATGAGAGAGAAAATTTAGATAAATTCTCGAGTGCTACAGAGCTTAAATCAGCTGCAAATCCAAATGAAGAAGGGATCAAACTCAAAAAAAGAGGAAGAAGGCAAGTTTCGTGAAAGAAGTGAGGATCGTGGAAGAGCTAGTTATTCAAGAAGTGCCAGCAAAAATCATAGACACCAATCACCTCCTTACTCAGAAAGAAATTTTTATGCATCAGAAGAGCCCATAAGAAGTCCAGAGGTGTCTCCTATTAGGAAAAAGAGAAGGAGACAAGAAGTGGATGGTTTGCAAGGAGAGATGAGGAAGCTTAAGCCACCCTCCTTTGATGGTGAAAAATAAAGGGAAGATGATGTCGAAGAATGGTTTCTTGGAATCATGAGGTATTTTCAATTGCATAATTAGTCATCAAATCTAGAAGCCAAAATTTCCACCTACCATTTACAAAAGAAAGATGCAATGTGGTGGGATCAACTGAAGCAATTTGAACATATTAATGAGAATAGGATCACTTGGAAGTAGTTCAAGAAGTACTTCCAGAAGGAGTACCTCTAGGAGAATTTCTGTGACAAGAAAATGCAGAAGTTCTTTGAACTCATTATGGTAAGAATGACTATGGAAGAATATGAGAAGAAGTTCTTGGGATTGTTAAAATATGTTGGGTTTATAAATGATGAAAAGGTAAAGATACAAAGGTTTTTCAGTGGACTTCCATCCTTTTATAAAGAAAATATTAGGTATGATGAGCCTAAGACCTTGAATGAGGACATCAGGAATTCTAAATACATGTATGAGAAAGGCTAGGGAAGACAATCCCTATAGAAATCTTGGAAGGATAAGAAGAAGAATAATTCCAATCAGAGGAGGAAAGGATTCAAAACTCCCTTCATTAGGAATGAGCCTAATAGAAATCATCAAGATTAGTATGCTAAGGGTGAATCCAAGAAAGAGGACCCTTTGGGAAAAAGAGGAAGGCCACCTATCCAATGTTGGGTATGCAAATAAGATTGCATGTACAAGGATTTCCCACACATAAAGGACAGAGTGAAGAATGTGCACAATGCCTAAGAGGATACAATAGTCAAAGATATGGGAAAAATCTATGCAGCTTTAGATGATCGACAAGTAGAGTACTAGTCCAATATGATCGAGGTGGAAGGTAAGATCATAAATCAACATGTTGCTATTTTAATTGATTCAAGAGCAAGTCATTGTTACATTGATCCTAAAATAGTGGATAGATTACATTTGGAGAAAAGTAAGCTTGGAAAATCAAGTTTGGTTTAGCTAGCCACTAGAACCAAAAGGAGAATCCATGATATGGTCAAAGGATGTTCCATAATTCTTAATGGTGTGAATACAAATGTTGATATAAATATCATACCATTGGGGTCTTATGATATTATAATTGAAATGGATTGGTTGGACAAGCATTATGTTGTCCTAGATTGTCATAGCAAGACATTTACCTTTCTTGATGAATATGGAAAACAAAACATTGTAAAAGGAGTTCCAAGACCCATATCTATAAGTGAGATTTCAACCTTACAACTAAAGAGATGTTTTAGGAAAGGATGTCAATTGTATGCAACCCATGTGGTGGATCTAGAAAAGACAAAGGGGCCAAGCCTTGAATATTTCTTTATACTACAAGAATTCGAGGATGTATTCCAAGAAATACCAGGGTTGCCACCACAAAGGGAGATAGATTTCTCTATTGATCTAGTGCCTGGAGTTTCCCCAGTGTCAAAAACACCTTACACAATGAGCACACCAGAGTTAAAAGAATAACAAATGCAGTTGGAGGAATTGTTGAAGCAAGGGTACATACATCCAAGTGTTTCACCTTGGGGAACACTAGTAATCTTTGTCAAAAGGAAGATGGAACCTTGAGGCTGTGTATTGAATTTCAACAACTGAATATGTATACTATAAAGAACAAGTATCCTCTACCCATAATTGATGAACTATTTGATCAAATAAGAGGATCAAAGATATTTTCAAAGATTGACCTAAGGTCAGGATACCATCAGGTAAGAATCAAGGAAGAAGACATTCATAAGACAACCTTTAGGACCAGGTATGGGCATTATGAATTTGTAGTGGTGCCATTTGGACTGACCAATGCACCAACTAACTTTATGCGCCTAATGAATGGCATATTTAGAAATTATTTGGATAAGTTTGTCATAGTGTTCTTGGATGACATACTTGTCTATTCTAAGTCTAAAGAGGAGCATGAACATCACGTAAGACTGGTATTGCAAGTGCTGAGAGAACATCAGTTGTATTCCAAGTTGAGTAAGTGTTTTTTTTATCAAAATCAGATCTATTACTTGGGACACATTATTTCAAAGGAGGGAATAACAGTAGATCCAAAGAATATTGAATCCATTAGAGGATGGCCAACACCTAGAGATGTGTCAGAAGTCATATATTTTATGGGATTGGCTAGTTACTACAGAAGGTTCGTAGTAGGGTTCTCTAAGATTTCTCATCCCATCACTTGTTTGCAAAAGAAGGGAACTAAATTTGAATCGACACCTAAGTGTGAAGATAATTTTAATCTCTTGAAGGAATTACTTACTAGTGCACATGTGTTACAGATTTTTGACCCAAATGAAAGTTGTGTGGTATGTACAGATGCATGTAAGGAAGGACTTGGGGGAGTCCTCATGCAAAATGGACATGCCATTGGTTATGAGTCCAGAATGATTAAGGAGCATGAGAGGAAATATGCCACACATGACTTGGAGCTTGCTTCCATTATCCACGCATTGAGGATGTGGAGGAATTATCATTTGGGGAAGAGATTTGAATTAAGGACAAGCCACATTGGCCTAAAGTATCTTTTTGAACAACCAACCTTGAATGCCAGGAAAACAAGATGGTTGGAATTTATAAGTGAATATGACCTCAATATCAAGAATATCAAAGGGAAAGAGAATAAATTTGTCGATGCACTTAGTAGAAGATTGCATCCCATGCATGCTATTGTTGTCCATATGCATCAATCATACTTGAAGAGAAGAATTTTAAATGATCTTGTTACAGATTAGCATTACCTACAGGTGAAGGAAAATTTACAGCAAGGAGATGTACAACAAAAAATAAAGGAGTATGAGACAAAGGAAGATGGATTACTCATGCATAAGAATAGAATCTATGTTCCTAGTTCTGGACAACTGAGGAATTTGGTATTGATAGAAATGCATGATGTTCCTTATGCTGGACATCTCGGTTACCAGAAAGTGATTACAGCAGTAAGAATATAATTCTTTTGGCCGGGAATGAAAAAGGATGTTGTTTATTACATCGCTTGATGTATGGAATGTCAAAAGGTGAAGGCTAAGCATAGGCACCCAGTGGGTTTGTTGTATCCATTACCGATCCCAGAGAAGAAACAGGAAGTGATAACCATTGATCTCATAACTAAATTACCTAAGACAACAAGGAAACATGACTCAATCATGGTGGTGGTTGAAAAATTAACAAAGGTTTCTCATTTTTTTCCTGTAAAGACAACCCATACAACAACTAATATTGCATAAATTTACATGAGAGAGATTGCTAGGTTGAATGGGATACCTAGAACAATTGTCTTGGACAAAGAAACAAAGTTTACCTCCAATTTCTAGAGGGAATTGTTTAAAGGATTTGGTACACATCTAAACATTAGCACAACATACCATCCACAGTCAGATGGGAAAACAGAGAGGGTCAATCGAGTAATTGAAGATATGTTGAGAATGTATGTGATGGATAAGCCATCTAAGTGGGAAGATTACTTGCACTTGGTTGATTTTGCATATAATAATCGGTATCAAGCTTCATTGAGAATGAGCCCATTTGAAGCCTTGTATGGTAGGAAATTCAATACTCCAGTGAGTTGGGACAATGCAACAGATAGAGTGGTACTTGGGCCAGAGTTTCTCAAGGATATGGAAGACTAGATGGTTAAGATCAAGAAGAATTTAAAGGCATCTTAAGATAGACAAAAAAATTATGCAGATAAGAACATGACGAATAGAGAATTTAAAGCAGGGGAGAATGTACTTCTGAAAGTGAATCCCAAGAAAAAATCTTTGAAATTGGGTAGTTGTACAAAGATGGCAGCCCATTTCTGTGGTCCATTTGAAATACTGGACTGAATAGGGCCAGTTGCATACGTGCCTGTATTGCCTACTTCCATGAATGTGCATAATGTATTTCATGTCTCTTTACTAAATAAATATGTACATGATCATAAAAATGTTATTGATTGGCATCTGATTCAGGTAGAGACACAGGGAGAATTTCATGTTTAGCCAGTGCGGGTATTGGACAGAAAGGTCAAAATGCTCCAGAATCAAGTTATAGAGATGGTAAAAGTTCATTGGACCTGCTACGGTTCTAAAGATTCTACCTGGGAGCATGAAGATTCCATGCGGGTAGAGTACCTGTGAATGTTTGAATAAATTTTGATATTTTGATATCTATTTTGTATATGCACTGAGGATAGTGGAAAAATAATGGGGAGGGGATGTAACACTCTGAGTTTTGAACCCCCATTTTAAATAATGTATTGTTACAATGATGAGAGACCAGATTGCCCAAACAGTTATTAAAAGGACAATGTTCCCAATAAATGTAATGTTTTGATCATTATTAATAATAAATACATCGTTGGCTGCTAGACGAACAAGGACTAGATTTATAGGGGGCCATGATTCCACAAGAGAGGGGGCCTAGAGTATGTAAATGTTGTGGAACTAGAATGCTATTAGATAAAATGTTAGTTTCATATTATGTTATGATTGGTTATGGGATCATAACCGAGTTAATTCAGGAGACATACTTCTTCTATAACAATGAATATCCATAGAGTCAGTCATGTGTGAGACCATAATATGGCTAGATATGGAAGGGATATAGAGATATGTGAGTTCTCAATGATATCTATTGTGTATCTGATGTTTTGACTACAACCTCTTTGCTGACACTGAAGATCACTTAAGAATTATATTCTTGGTGTTGTGTTTGGGTTGAAAATGAAGGTATCCAAATAGTCAGTAAAGAAGTAGGAAGTGTGTGGATGATGTGTTGAGGTGTTGGCCAGAATTTCCAACTCATTGTGGTGGAATTCATGACATGGTTATGTGGTATTATGTAGCCAATGCATGGATTCATTGTGTAGTTGTGGCCGTGGGTATTGGCACATCAATTGTTATTTTATTTAGTAATTAATTGTTGCATTACTAAAAGCATGTGGTGCTGAAAATAAATAATGATGGATAGTTGCATTATATTTAATATGAATACTAGATGAAGATGATTGGATTTTTGTTTGTTACAATTCCAAGATCCATTTTTGGAAGTATTGAAAAGGTTACAAGTGGTATTCCAGGAATTATTGAATGCATTTTGGTGAATGCATATATATAGTATATAAAATAGAAATGATTATGATAACAACTGAAATGATGTGAGTATTGCTAACTCATGAAGTTGAAAACACTTCAGGAACAGTTAGATATTAAAACAATAAAGTTGTAGGTTAAAGTAGCTACATAATAATAAATTACAGAAAAGCTCTTTTGGGGGGGACAAAATAATAAAAGTATGTATGGATAGAAGAAAGAAGACATGGGATGATAATACATGTGTATGTAATGAATGTGTAAGTAATGATGGGTTCATTCCATTCAATATTTGAATTCCATTTAATGTCAAGAATTGATGGAAGTAATTGAGTTGTAGTAGAAAAACATTATGAGATCACTTGTTTCCATGAAAAAATATATATATAGCTTGTACATGAGATATTAACAATTTGTTTGGCTGAAGAATGTTGAAATTGCAGAAAGGATGGTCTTGGATATCGTAGATATGTAAATCCATATGGAAGACTGATATCTACACTTGTAGAACCCAAACATTTTGAGAAGAAAATTCATGCATGGGAATTTTATTTTTCGGTATAAAATCAATTTCGGAAATTAATAATTACAAATTGCTATGTTATGCTAACAGTTTGTGTGGTCGAACGAAAGATTGAGGAAATTGTAGATAGAATGGTATTGGATATGGCAGGGATGTAAGCCCATAAGGAATATTGATATCTACAACTACAAACATTATGAGCATAAAGCTCATGCTTGGGAAAATTTTGTTTTCCTGTATAAAATAGATTTGGCATTTATGATTGAAAATTGTTATAGTGATATCTCATGATGACTGTATGTATGTAATACAGATGATATGTTGGATATGCAAGATGGAAAGCATGGAAAAGACTATTGTTATGACATGAGAACCCTGTGGTAAGCCCTAATCTCCCTAGAATATGGTGTGTTTTGGTAACACAAGCCAGAGAGTCGCCTCGACTGTAAGACTCGATAAAGTCTCTAGAAATATTCTTCTGCAAGAAATCCTTGGCTAGGAAAGATGGATCGTCTGAGGGAATGTATAGCAAATAAGGGAATGCATGAGCCTGGGCCTGGAAGGTGAGTGACCGAAAAGAAGAGGAGACTTTGATAGCTCTTGTGAACTATTGATTGGGATCATGCACACAATGGGTATGCCAAGGGAAAATAGTGAACCAAGTTAACAAGATATCCATATGGATGCAGCTCCATGAACTGCACAGATAAGTATTGTACTGGATTATGAAAAATTTACTCTTAAATTATGAACAAAAATAAATACTTTATGCACAAAATTGTGAATTGATATGCTTGTTGATTCAAAATGTTGTAGGAAAATGATGAGTGTTGAGGATCTAGAAAACTGCTATACTACGAGGGAAAAGAAGAAGGTAATGTTGGGGCAACTGAATGACAAAGGAATGGAAGTAAGAAAGTCCCATGGACTTGTTGTAGCTAAAGTTCTAAAAGTCGCAACTCTGAAACTTAATGGCCGAGTGCACTGGAGCCCTGGAGAGAAGTGGAACAAGCTTAGGTTTGCATGGAAGATAAAGTGGTTCATTTCCTTGGGTTGTGCAGGGCTAAGAGGGAAGGAGAGCTTGTTGGTTGGAACTATTGCTAGGAATATAAATTTAGAAGACCATTATACATGTTTTGGGTCAGAATGCCTATGTATACATGTTTAATTTTATGCCAGAGTTCCTATGTATATAAGAGTTGGTTGGATTGCCTATGTGGATTAAGGCCAAAGAGCCTATATTTGTAATGTTAATAACATTGGAATGGTGTTGTGCACTGAGGACAGTGTCAAAATAAAGGGAGGGGGATGTAACATCCTAGTTTTAACCCTTATGAACTATAATGTATTATGTATTTGTGACTTAGGCTGGTGAGCTGGTAAAGTTGAAAAAGGGCCAGAGTGCCTAGGAAATGTAATACTTCAAATAGATTAAGAAAATACAATGTTGGCTGCAAGATGGACAAGAACAATAGAGATAGGGGGATATGATTCCATGAGAGAGGGGGCTTAAGGGGATGAGTCTTTTTGTTATATTTTATTTACCTATAATTTATTTTATGGAGAAAAGGGGTTACATGAGCTTCTTAGGAGGAAGGCCATGTGGTTCTTATCTTCGTGTAATTATTTAATCATCGCTCGGGGGCTATTTTGGGGGTTCTTTTGGTTTTGTTGGTTCTTCTTCTTCTTCTTCTTCTTCCTTTCTCTTCACTCATTATTGGATAATTCATGTGCTCTTCGGATGTGCATGGAAATGAATGGATGGAAGAAGAAATCCATTTCTTAATGGTTGTAATAAATTATTGATCATTCCAGGAGGGAATGGATGCATGTGTGCATGTGTGCATGAGATTAATGGGGGTTTAGAAAGAACTATCCATAACTGAGAATCCTTGCAATTTCTAGTAGGGATATTTTCTGACCCATAGCATTGGATCCCTGGAGAAAAATGGGATGACTTGAGGGACTGCATGGCAAAGAAAGGTGTTCATTTCTTTCAGTTGTGTAGGGTGAGGGGGAACGAGAGCTAGAAATTGTTACGAGAAAAATCACTCTATGGCATGGGGTAAACCACAATAGATGAAAATGACCGCATAAATCAACTTTAATTCCAAGTATGCTATATAAACAAATATGCTAACAAGACAAGATAAAGAGTCTACCTCGTCTAGACATTCGATGAAGTCCATCGTTGAGATCTTGACTCAAAGCAATACACCTGCAAATTGTCCTCAACAACCAAGATACACAAGCATATGGTGATAATATATAAAGTTAGCACATACAATAGCATAATCCATCAATATTCATAACAAATACTTCCATGGAATAACAATTCAAATATTTGCAAGACATTAATTGGATGAGAAAAGAGTATTTCTATTAAAATGTAATCAACATAAGTGTATGAATGAAAACATTTTGTGTCGGCACATTTGAAACTAAGAGTCTAAGTCCCTTCCAGCTGCGCCTCCACCACTTCAATCCTCCACCAAAGGCAATCTCATATAAGAGATACAATGAGGTTCTCCATCAAATAGGGAAGAGATTGGGGGCTGAACAATGTGTTCAGACTTAAAAGAACAAAGGGATGTAGACTCAATATGAAATGAATAATTTCTCCAGAGTAAATTTCCTCTCAAAGTTGAATTCTTCTCCTCTTATCCACGACTTGGATATGGCCCATTTATAGTCTTCAAATGGAACTGAAGGGCCGATTCAGAACGTTTCTAGTTTATGGAAGGTCAAGGATCATGGATATTGTGACGTGACATGGAAACCCAACACCATTTTTAATTTTGAGCACAAAACCCGATGTACGTGGGCTGTAATGGTGCAACCTATGTATACACATTTTGTATAGTTGTTAGGGAGTGTGGAAAAATACAATTTTTAGCTCTGGGAACTACAAAAGGGGACTTCAAGTCTGCATAGGGAAATGGAAAAGGCCTTCTGAGCAAGTTTGCATAGGGTGAGGTAAATATTGCTATAACAGATGCCCCCTAATGTGTGAGGTTAGAGTAGTATCTGCGATGGCTAAAATATATTATAATTCCAAGAAGTGGAGTAATGGAGACCCAAATGGACTAACTAGTTGCTCATAAGAATATTACAATCCATAATGAATTTGCACACAAGGATGCCATTTTGAATTACACTGCATATCCATGTGCAAATATACCAAACAGTTGTTCATGGCCATGAATAGGAAATACAAAAGTCGATACATGCCATAGGCTTTCATAGTCACAAACAAGGCCCAATGAAAACCAACCGCAAAATAAATATGAAGATGTCTATATAAAATGGAGTATAATCTGATCTCCCATGATCTCTAAAGTCATATAGGTACCGGTCCAATGAATGATAGCAATAACTCATGAAAGCTGCGACTATGAACTGATGTCTTCAAGTCTTCTACACGATCCGCCAAAGGTGTAAGTAAACATCATGTGAATAAAGGAGTTGAGGTCAAACACAATGAGACTTTGTTCGATTACCGGTCATTAAGGTATACTGTTAAGAAACACAAGACAACCTACTGATAATGAAAGTAGGTATCAAGGTACCGAGTACATTCTTACAAGTGTGAATAAAGGTGTTTAGGTAGAATACTTGAAGAATCCATCGATCATGAGACATTGATGTATTCCCAATTGTCGATGGTGAGAGAACCTACCTATGATGACTACAAGACTCTAGGTACTCATAGGACTCTAGGTCTCATTTCCAGAATAGATGGGTTGAATTTCATGGAAGGAGACCCGCTGAAAGGAGAGAATTAAGGCATATCTCATCATTCAGCATGAGGTACAAAGTAGGATCTTGATGATTTTGAGGAACTCAGACAAAGAACATGTTCATGAACTGACAACCTTGTGCATCTTATGCATGCACCAGATGAAAGAAATGCACAAAAAAGACCCTCTGAATAGCAGCCAATAAGGAAAATTGCCGACAAAGGCGAGGAAACCACCAATAAGGCTAACGAAATCCAAGACACTTCATGAATCCCAATGTTTGAATATATTTATTTCCTTTGAACACAAGGGAAACTCCACAGTCAACAATTAATGAGGAGATGTCGATTGATTGATTCAAGGTTACCTACTCATAAGGAAAGTAGGACCAGGGTGCACGGTAGGACTACAACTTCATGTAACTTTGAGACACACTAAGGGTATGGCCAACATGCGAAGTCAAGATTTCTGAGAAATGGCTAACATAGGTTGATAGACATCCTTTGAACAAGAGCATGAGACATATGGATGAATTTGGTAGCATAGACTCAATGATGAAACTTTGTGATGCAAGAGGCACCAATCAAACTCTCCATAGAGACTAGAAGAGTAAATAGTTGGGGGAGTAAACTCTAAGTAACGAGCTCAAATTCCCAAGGTCATGCTAAACAAATTTTTTTGATGAAAAGTGGACTAAAAGGTTTGTGCTTTGTTCAAAGGTGATACGATTGTTGCCAACATAAGATAATATTCTTTTCTTTCTCATCTTTTTTTGTTTTTTCATAGTCTAATGAATGTTATGATACAGAGGAGGAAATGAGTGTCACAAGTAAGAAACTAGTTCCAAAAGTGGAACATACCTATGTTCAATGAAAGGAGGTGCATGCAGGATATGGACACTCGGGGGAATGTTTCCTCTTGGGGTATAGGGTGTTAAGATGCAAAGGATATAAACAAGTCTCTGCTTGGCTGATGATGCAAACTGTTGAGGTAGTAGGCTTATTATGCGAAAGCGAGAACCGAAAATAGGCTCGTTACTGCAAACCAGAGAATGAGATGCAATTACAACTTAACACCAAAGAATGTCTTTTTTCATAAATTTAGTATACTTGGTTTGAAAAAGGGTTAAACTTACACCAAATAGACATCCTTTCAAATCCAATTTGCGAGTGTGAAAGAGACAAGTTCACTAGAAAATATTTTATCTTTTTGAGAGAGTCGAAAAATATATTAAACCATACTAGTTGATGTTTTTACTAGAAGAATATCATGGGGGAGGACAGGGCTCTCGTGCAAGACTTCTGTGAAAGGTAAGCAACTTACGAACAACTGACACAAACTTGGGAAAACCTAAAGCTTTCCAAGTAGAGGAGGATAAACTAATTGCAGAGGTTACCTTCTCTATGATATATCTAAGAACACCCCTTATATGGAAGGGTTTAGAAGAAGGAATTTGATATCCCATGAGACCATCCCAGTCAAAGGAAACCTCCCTAGGACTTGGAGGGAGCATACTCAAAGAGCATGGAATGCTCTCTTGTTCATAAGGTACAATACTAGAAATTTTAATTACATGGTCAAAAGATGCACCACTCCTCAAAAAAGGAGTGGTGTCAGCTGAATATTGCATCGAAATGACTATTGTGTCAACCAAAGAACAATTAGAATGTTGTGAAAACAAATACGACTCTGAACCTGAAGGTTTATCAGACAAGGACTGCACTTCTTCTACTACAATAGTAGCAGGCCACAAGTGAGTTAAATGACCTCCTTTTCAAATCCTACAAAGGAACTTGGTCTTACGTACTATATGTTGAGGCCTCTCAATCGTATGGATTCCCACAACATGAATCACAATGGTTGGTGACATGCTCTCAACATGACTTCTAAAGGATATTGGCTCATCTCCAACATTATCTATAGAGGTTGGTGATGTATGTGCAGTGTGACTAACAATGAATATATTTGTGCCCCCAACATGACATGTAGTGGTTGGTTGTGGCATTTGAGACCAAGGTTCCTGGAAATATTGGGTTTGAAAAATTGCAGGCCAGTAAGGGATCTAGTCTACACCCTGGCCCTATCTGGCAGGGTAGTATCCTCCTCCAAATTGATTCATAAAGTGTTGTAAAGAATTCATCACCGAGGAAGATGTTTTCAAAGAGAAAACATCATGACAAGGGTTACTAAGGTGAGGATATAGGTTTCCCCTAGATGAAGGGAATCCATGAAGGGGGTAGACTGCACTATAAATCTGACTCCCTCTATATGATATACCAGAGGATAGATGGGGGTCTGCCATGGTAAAAGCATTCGTAGGAACTGGCACATTGGAAGAAGGATATATGGACTGAGTGTAATAATTGGAATAATTTCCCATTTGAGTACTTTGTCTTGGAAAAGTGAAGCTATGATTGGATCTATAGGAAGGAATATTCCAACCTCCCACTGTGAGATTCGGTTGAGGGGTATAACTCCCATCAAATGAAAATTTAGAAAAAGGAGGCATCATGCCACCGGATCCAAAACTAGGATTCATAGAAGAAGACAAAGGAGAGGATGGAAAGTGCGAACACATGTCTGGCATACTATGGGAAAAATGATTAGAGGCCCAAGGTATTGACTGAGTATCATGATTTTTCATATCACTAGGAAGCATAGACAAATTTTACCCCATGAAATGAGAAAATAAAATGGGATGGGTAGCGTTAATTGAGGGAGTCAAGGGGTCTCCACTATCCATAATAATAGAAACTCATCATGCAATACAAAATACTAAGGGAAACTAACAGTCAAAGAGCACACCAAAAATAATAAAAAGGACAATATGCACACAAATAGGATAAAGTGGCTAAAAGGGGCCTCCCTCCCTAAAGTAGGTATTTCTTGCGCAGAGGGGCCTGAGACTCCCTGCAAAATATTGGAGGTATCAGAATCAGTTATAAGGGCCCTTGTGGGCTTAACAACCAGTCGGTTATATCCCCCCGGAGAGGTAATCCTCAATAAAGGTTGTGTGTTGTCTGACCCTTATCTGACCCGGGTTACCTGCAGAATAACCCCTACAAGTAACCTATGTGGCTACCTATGTCAAGAAACTAATCCACCACAATATAACCAATGCGCAGGAGAACTTTTGTAGGTCATGTCCACCATATGAGAAGGGTAACAAAGCCCAAAATATCGAAAGCACTACCTCTCATAGAGGTAAAGGTACTAGAAAGACCCCCATATATCAATATATCCCCATAAATATCTCTAACACTAAGAAGGTATTGGGGGGATCTCCCCTCAACCAACTTCACGTGACCTTGTGCTTAACTCTGGTGTGAGCGGAGCCTCCTGATGTCACCAATTATACAATGTATTTCACCACTCCCTTAGTTATACACATATGATTATTTTAATAGCCTTGGAGAAGTTTACTCAAAAAATCCTATTCCAAGGCTCTAAATCTTAAGCTAGTTTGTGCACCCTAGAAAATAAAATCGTTTCTAATCAGTTTTAAATTTATCAGTGTTACAAGGAAAATCACTCTATGGCATGGGGTAAACCACAAAAAATGAAAATGACTACAGAAATCAAATCTAATATCAAGTATGCTATATAAACAAATATGTTAACAAGACAAGATAAAGAGTCTACCTCGTTCAGACGTTTGATGAAGTCCCCCATTGAGCACTTGACTAAAATAAATACACCTACAACTTGTCCTCAACAACCAAGATACACAAGAATATGGTGATAATATATAAAGTTATCACATACAATAGAATAATCCATCAATATTCATAACAAATACGCCCATGGAATAACAATTTAAATATTTTCAAGACATTAATTTGACGAGAAAATAATATTTCTATTAAAATGTAATCAACAGAAGTGCATGAATGACAAACTTTCGTGTTAGCACGTTCAAAATTGAGAAACTTAGTCCCTTACAGCTAGGCCTCCACCATTTCAATCCTCCACCAAAGGCAAGCTCATATAAGAGAGACAATGAGGTTCTCCATCAAATAGGGAAGACCTTGGGGGTTGAACAATGTGTTCATACTTAAAAGGACAAAGGGATGCAGACTCAATATGAAGCGAATAATTTCTCCAGAGTAACTTTTCTCTCAAAGTTGAATTCTTCTCCTCTTCTCCACAGCTTGGATATGGCTCATTTATATCCTTCAAATGGAACTGAAGGGCCAAGCCAGAACGATCCTAGTATATGGAAGGTCAAGGATGATGGATCTTGTGATATGACATGGAAACCCGACACCATTTTTAATTTTGAGCACAAAACCTGATGTACGCGGGCTCTAATGGTGCAACTTATGTATACACATGTTGTATAGCTGTTAGGGCACGTATATGTGGAAAAATACAATTTTAATCTCTAGGAACTGCAAAAGGGGACTTCAAGTCTACATAGGGAAATGGAAAAGTCCTTCTGAGAAAGTTTGCATAGGGTGAGGCAAATCTTGCTATAACAGAAATTCAAATTTGTTGTGTGGTTGGGAAACATGAGAGCTAGTCAGCCAACTGATGTGTGTTTCATAATTGGCCTAGGACCCATCCTTGTGGATTCATAGCCATGGCTTGGAGGTGACCTATTGTTTAGAGTAAAATAACAATAGTGTCTATGGTTGGGAGGAACTTCCTTGGTCTGTAGCTAGTTGGTGAATCTTTACTTGAAAATATAAGTGCTCTTTGTCGTGCATTTTATGTACAATGTTTATTCCACTATGTATTTAATTATCTATGAGATATGTATTTATAATGTTCCTTTCTGTTGGTTTTTTGTTGTGCATGGTGCGTTGTTTACGTATTTATGTTGTAGCATGGATCTTGATTTATGCATGAGGGTCTTTCATGCTTGATTTCAGATTGAGATCAGTTCATATGCAAGTTTTTGCAGTGGCATGGCCAACTTGTGGGTGTTTGGGTATGTTATAGGTTCATTACTATGGGTCGAGAAGAACTCAAAGGTTGGGTAGCACTATAGGCAGGGACCTCCGGCACCCACACCATTGAAGATGAAGGAGTCGAAGAGATTCCACTAATCATAGAAGAGAAGGGAGTCGAAGGAGTCTCTAAGATGCTCGAGTCTGACTCAATACTCATGACTAGTTTATCATGAGTCTGGGAGGTGGAGATATATGTACCACATTTGTTAACTCCATGCCTTTTAGAAGAAAACTTTGGTAAAGGATCAAGATGTGGTGGTAACTTCAACAAACGGTGAGACCAATGAGGAGGTTGGTATTGATCCACGATGACTCAAGACTCAAGATATAAAACAAAATCCTAGTTCCAACTAATAATCAAAGAGAACACCAGAATAAAGAAAAAAATTCGATGCATACGAACATGATATAGTGGTTGAAAAGGCGCCTCCCTCACTATAGTATATATGTCTCTCCCAAGAGGGGCCTGAGACTCCCTTCAAAACATTAGAGGTATCAGAATCAGTTATAAGGGCCCTTGTGGGATTAATAATGTAGCTGGTCAGATCCCCCCAGAGAGGTAATCCTCCATAAAGGTTGTGTGTTTTTCGACCATTATCTGACTCAGGGTACTTGTAGAATAACCCTTGCAAGTAACTTGTGTGGCTACCTATGTCAAGCAACTAGAGTCACCACAATATAACCAATGTGAAGGAGAACAATCGTAAGTCCGGTCCACTCTATGGGCAGGGTAACAAAGCCCAAAATATCTAAAGCACCACCTCTCACTGAGGTAAATGTACTAGAAAGACCCCCAAATACAAATAGAACCCCAAAAATATATTTGAAGCTAAGAAGGTATTAGAGGGTTATCTTTGCAACCAACTTCATGTGACCTCATTCTTAACTTGAGTGTGAGAAGAGACTCATGAAATCACTTATTAAACAATGGGTTTCACTGCTCCTTGGTCAGACACATATATTTAGTTTAATAGCCTTGGATAATTTTACTCACAAAATTCTATTCCAAGGCCCTATGTCCTATACTAGTTTATGTACCCTCAAAAATAAAATCGTTTCTAATCAATTTTAATAAATCGACATTAATTTTAATGGATTTTTCTTATTCAAGAGGTGTGGTCATGAAACTGATGCTATTACGACTGAGCATATAAAAATAAGAAAATATAAAAACACAACTAAGTACTAGTCTTGAATTTCAAAGATACGGTATGCTTTTAAATGCAATTTTTCCAATGCAATCTCTACAATTTCAATGAAAAGAAATCTCTCCACATGTGTCAAAATCAATGCAATGTAATTAAAAGTGCAAATGCCATAATGCGAATAATCAAATATTTTTGTATTTTTGATATAAAGAAAAGAAAATGCAATGAATGAATAGAAACTTCATAGGTAGACCCTACTGCAAGAAAAAAAGAAACAATCCAAGCAGGATACCAAGAAGAAAACACTCAAACCAATTTTTAAGGACAACCAAATATTATAAGAAAGAAATCTACCCAAAAATTCAACAATAAAAAGGCTTCATATCAATTTGTAGGCAGTTAACAGTTAGAACAGGGACCTAAGAAAACTCAACAACCAACCAAACTTACCTAGTAAACACCAAATTCATCCAACAAGACTAAAGATATGATGTATGTGATTGTTTGAGCACAAATCACGTATATACACCCCGTAAAGGAAGACAACTTATGTATATACGCGTATGTGAAGGGAAAAATTACGTAGATGAAGAAAAACAATGCTAGGGAAAGGGTTAATCCAAGAGACTTAGATGCAAGGTAAAAAAAAAAAAATCGAGCAATAGGAGACAAGGAAACTTAGGCAAACAGAGAGAAAAACGAGAAAAACACTCCAAACCCCAAAAAAGGAACTTCAATCCCCAGTATGGTCACCAATTATGTTATGAGGAAAATTTCTCTATGGAAAGGGGTAAACCACAACATATGGAATGACATGAAAAAATCAACTCCAATCCCAAGTATGATATATAAATGGAATGATAACAAGACAAGGCTAAGAGCCTACCTCATTTGGACGTTCGAAGAAGACCATCGTTGAGCACGTGACCCAAAGATTTATACATGTAGCTTGTCCTCAATAACCAAGATATGCAAGAATATGGTGATAATATATAATTTTAGCATATATATATTAGAATAATCCATTAGCATACATGAAAAATACTCCCATGGAATAGTAATTCAAATATTTTCAAGATATCAATTGGACGAGAAAATAGTATTTCTATTAAAGTAATTAGCAGAAGTACACAGGTGACAAAATTCTATAACGACACATATCAGAGCTAAGAAACTAAGTCCCTCCAACTGGGCCTCCACCACTTCAATCATCCACCAAAGGAAAGCTCATATAACGGAGTCAATGAGGTTATCCATCACAAAGAAGGAATATATTGGGGGTTGAACAAGGAGTTCATACTTTCAAGGAAAAAGGGATGCAGACTCAATATGAAATGAAATTTCTCCAGAGTGTCTTTTCTCTCAAAGGTGAATTTTTCTTTTCAAGGCTTGGATATGGCTCAATTTATAGACTTCAAATGGAAATGAAGGGTCGAGTCAGAGCATTTCTAGTATATGGAAGGTCAAGGATCATGGATCTCATGACATGGCATGGAAACCCGACATAATTTTTAATTTTGAGCGCCAAACCTGATGTATGTGGGATGTAGTGCAGAAACCTACGTATACGCTTTTTGTATAACTAATAGGGCATGTATATGTGGAAAAATATGTTTTTTTGTCTCTGGAATGCAAAAAAATGGAACTTCCAGTCTGCATAGGGAAATGGAAGGCCATCAAAGCAAGTTGAATGGTGGGTCAAAATTTGTTATAATACCTACATTCCTCAAGAGAACATGAGTCATTTTAGTAATAGGGCGAGGGCACAAATCCCTCTCCCTCTCCGTCATCTCCCACTCTCACACAACATTGTACAATTCCACCCTCTACTCTTGTTGTTGTTGCTTCTCTCTCCACTCACGTCTTTGGATGATTAAAAAATGAAATACATCAGCCTCACTCATACATTAAACATAAAAAAAATCTACTGAATGGTAAATTTATCTATAAATATGAAAAAATAACTTCCTTAAAAAATTAAGTTAATTGCATTACCAGTGTGCCCAAAAAAATAGTCATGCACTATAGGTGGTGCAAAAATATTCAGCACACCATCCATGGTGCATCAATGTAAAGTAATGCATCGAATAAAATTTCTTCTATTATGTTATGTGGTGCATTCAAAAATAGTATTGCACTGGGCGCTACACTACAACACATATTCACTAGTGCGTTACATTTATCTTACGCACTGCTTAAACAAAAAAAAAAAAAAAAAATCTTAATGCACATAAACATCTTTTTAGAAATTGGCAAAACAATGGTGCATATAAGTTCACTACATGCACTGGTACATGTAACGAACACTGATGCACCATCACATAAACATTTCCAAATTTATGAGTATGAAACTTTTTGTGGTGTGTTTTGGTCTTTACTATCGCACCATGTACGATGCCACCAAAAAATTTTACAGGGTGCACCACAACACAATGTTATATTTCTCAGCGATGCATTTTGTAAACATTAATGCCCTGGTGCACACATTTACCAGTGCACTACGTAAAAATATATCTGATAAGGGAAGTGCGCCATGTACTTTAACGTCCCGATGTGTTATCTGTACTATCACACACCTTCCTACCAGTTATATACTTTTCTTCGGTGCATCGTGTTAGGACTCTGTAAATTCTATCCGGCTGAATAGTCAAATGACAGAGGTAATTATTTCAACCAGCTTTAGAGTTGAGGCACTATCCTGCTCAACTCAGAGAGGACTCTCTCATGTCACTTGATATATCTATGGAAATCGGTGGCTAGATTTGGTTTGTTTTGGTGATTTTTTAATAATGTTGTTGGCGAAGAAGAGGGGAACACTATGGGCTATGGAGTCAAAATTATGAAAGTGAATGAAGATAATGCATAGACTGATAGAACTCT
The DNA here is from genome assembly GCA_010110895.2 of Picea sitchensis. Lineage (NCBI taxonomy): Eukaryota > Viridiplantae > Streptophyta > Pinopsida > Pinales > Pinaceae > Picea > Picea sitchensis. Next base: position 139,292 of record SNQJ01S0001118.1, read on the forward strand.
CCAAAGGACAAAGGCTAAATAAGGCGATGAACATGATTTATTCTTGAAATAAAAATATGTGTAGGAAGATAAAGAAGACAAATAACTACATTAGAGCATTGCTGGAACGAATTCTGAATAAGTTAAAAAGACAATCACATAGTTTAAATTGATTAGACCAAGAGCGTCGCAGGACGAATTCTAGGCCTTTAAACTCTCCAATTTAAATAAAAGAAAATTTAAATGAAATGACAGGCTACAAGAAATACATACGATGAAAGGAAACAAAGCTCATATCACCACCCATTAGAATCTTTTCATAGTGACATCAAAATCTTCTGCATTTATATTCAATTCAGATTCAGAAAATTTACAAATAAAGTTTGATACAACCAAAAAGGTGCCTTTACACTTCTTCCAACCTTGATACATACGTATATCTTAACATTTATACAAACAATGAGTCTCTTTGTTTCCAAACCGGTTACAAATAAAGAATTGTTTCGTTTGGAAATCGTTTACACAAAAAAGTAGGCTTCAAAATGCCACCTGTAAATATCAAACCATGATAGTTGTGTAAAATCTGAGAATGAATTTTTTATATAATATCATTATGAATAAAAACCTCTCTTGATTTCTCCAAATTCATCTCCAACTGGCTAGAACAGGTGCCGCAAAAACATGTCTCGAACAGGAAAATGTGGAAACTGAAAAATAGGGTTCAAATATTTTTTCGAATCTTCTAGTCCGTGACACCTGTGTAAAATAGGGGATATTTTTTTGTACCTCAGATCATTATGAAGAAAAACCTCTCTCGGTTTCTCGAAATTCATCTCTAACTGGTTGGAACACGTGTTGCAAAAACATGTCTCGAAGAGGAAAATACGGAAACTAAAAAATAGGGTTCAGATATTTCTTCGAATATCCCAGTCTGTGACACCTGTGTAAAATATGGGATAGGTTTTTGTACATCAGTTTGCATTTAATAAAAACCTCTCTCATTTTTTTAAAAGTTTCCTCCATCTTTCCAGGATCTACATTTGAAAAATATGTCTCTAACAAAAAAATCTTGAATCCGGAAATATAAGGTTCAAAGATGTCATTGATTCTCCCAATATGTAACAATGATGACAAATATGGGGGAGGTTATTGTTCTATGGCCCATGATGAGTATAAACCTCTTTCAGTTTCTCAAAATATGTTCTGGTTTTCCTAGAATTCACCTTGGAAGACGACTGGTCAAAATTTCTTGAAATCATGGAAACTGAGACTTGAAAACTAATATGCGTGCAATGATCGAATTCATATACAAATGGTTTAATCCCCCAAATTAATTTTTCCAGCCATTTCATAGAAATATATGTGGTTCTTGTCTTTCATAAATCTCGGGGATGAGGCGAAGTGGTTTTGAGTGGATCGATTTTCGCCCCGATGTACCTCTGGTGGCGCCACGCATCTTGTGATGAAACCGCGATGGGTTTCCACGAACATCGATTGATTGTTTAATATGCATGCTAGTTACATCCACAATATTCTCCTCATCCATTGATCAGAGCCTCTTTCAGGATCTACGGTTAGCCGAGTCCTACTCTTTGAATTTCCACTATTTTATCCATATGTCGCCATATATAGCTGGGTCCTCTAATTCATCATTTCTTCATGGAGGTATAAACCTTCACCAAAATTTGGAAGCTCGGGTACCATATGGAAATTACATGGTGATAACACATCATTAAACGGATGCACTAGTGCGTTTATGTTTACCAATGCATCACCAATAAAGGTAACAAGGTAGGCAGTGCGACCTATAAATTTATAGGTCACACCATTAGCGTTGTAAGCCGAGTGCTTTGAATGCACTACACAATTTTTTTATTTTTTTTACACTTAAATTTTCACTCAATTTTAAATTTTAATCCAGTGAAAACTTAAGTTATGAAGAAAAAAGGACATTACCTAGACATTTTATCGTTGAGGAGGCATGATTGTGACGTACTAAAAAAGCACAAATTTTCCCACTGTTTGGAAAAATTCGAAAGTCACGCACCGAGCAACAAAAAAAAGGAAGGCAAGCAAGGAAAGAACCGATGGAAGGGCACTTTAGATAGGCAAAGGTTGCATCGATGCTTTTGAGCTCTACAACACTGAAAATGGTAAAAATCATTTTTACCGTCGATAATTTTTTTCAGAAAACCCTGTTCTGGTGCACTCGATGACCAACCACATTGGGGCATACCTATTTACTGAGTGAACTAGTTATATTTAAAAAACAAATACATCCCTAGCACGGTGCGCGTGTTTTGGGCACGTGTGCACACCAGTGCTTTTACTACTACATAGCGTACCACCATACATTTAAAAAAAAAAACAAATGGTGTGAATTTTTTTTGTTTAAGCATGACACGGTGCGGTATAATAATAGACTCCTCGATGTGATCGGTTTTACATAACGCACCACGTAAATTTGGAAATTAACCCAAACATAGTGCTTGGTATTGGAGCATTGGTGCGCACCGGTGCGCATGATACAATGGAGTGCACCAAAATATATTTTTTGACACTATCCTACATTGGTTCATAAATGTTTTTTATTTAGCCATACAATGGTGCACTCCACTAATAATGCACCAGTGCTTCTAGTGTTAAGTTACACACTGGATTTCTTTTAAAAGAACACTATTATAGTGTGTCATTATTTTTGTAGTGCATCGGATAATATTTTTTTTATCTGAAATAACCTTGCTATGGTGTGCTAGTTTTAAGGGCACTAATGCACCTGTTGTATGAAATGCACCGGTTCGTTATGTACTTATTAAAGCACCAGTGTAAAAACTCTGCTAAAACCTTCATCCTCTCACCTCCTCTAGTATCATCCTCTATAAATGGATTTTTGGGCTATTTTTATAGGGGCGTCCACAAAAAACTCCTCTAGAGGGTCTTTTCCTTCTAGTGTTGTCTTGAGAGAATTTATAAGCCCTTCATAAAATTTACCAACCGTTGGGAATTTCATTTACTACTTCGGTAAATTTAGAGAACATTGGTCATTTTTCTCTAATGTTGAGTGCCAAAACTTGCCCCTAGTCTTTTTTATTTGATGTCGAGCTCCTAAAATCTCCCCTAGTCATTTTTATCTCATGTTAAGTTCCTCAAATTTCCCTGGGTTTTTTTCTCCATTGTTGAGCTACTAAATTCTTGAATAAAACATTTTCTTCACTGTTGATTGACTTAATTTCCCCCCTTGGTATTTTTTTCTCCATTATTGGATGAATGAATCCATCCATTGAGCATCTTCCTTCACTGTGGATCTTGGACACAAAGATAATTTTGTAATGAGTGTTGGGCTTGAACCTTCTCTTAAACACAGCTTTAGAATTTAGTTGGAATTGTTCTTGAAACCACAAGCAATGAAAATCAAGCAAAAAGTGAACCAAAGAACATAAAATAGAAATTCTGCAAAGAATCTGCATTTATGAAATGGCTAGACCATAGGCCCACCATTTATAGATTAGACGGTATTAGATCAGGTTCATCAAGGACATTGAATAATTTTCCATGGGAAAATCCTTTAATAAGGAGAAACTAGAAGAGTTGAGAGACTTGAACAAGTAGATCCAAGAAGAAAGTTATTATTGTAGGTAGAGAGAAGATGATTTGGAAAAAGTTCTTGCTAAGAACCAAGACTCCTTCACCAACATGAGGGAAAAATTAGATAAGAGAAAATTGTAGCTCTTGCAGTTAGGGGAGAAATCCATTGAGATAGTTAATTAGAAGGAAGAGAGGTTCACAAATATCACTTCTCACCTATGTCAGGACTTTTCAATGAAGGAAGAATCCTTGAAGAAGGTAGAAGTAGTTGTCTAAGAGACCAAGCAAGCCCATTCCATTACCATTGTTGAAGCTACTACTATGACGGAGGAAATCATGGTAAAATCAATTTTTATGACCCTTTCTTAAGAAACATGTGAATTTTAGAAGCATACTAGAGGCATTAGTTCCAATCTCATGAGCAAAATGGTCTATGATGGCCAAGGGATAGAAAAGCAAGGGAAAGGGATTTTGATTCCCAATGTAGATCAATAGAGTCTCAAGCATAAAGGCATAGGATTCAGTGGATAAGAATCTATCGCGCATATCAAACCACTTTTTCAAGGCAATAGGATCCAAAAAAGAATCCATGTGCATCAAGCCACTCAAATATGCATGTAGAATCTTGGAAGAGGGAAGCAAATAAATTATTCCTCCGTCCATATTTTCTCCAACTTTTGGGGGACCATGAAATCAAGCAGAAAAGAATCATCACAAGGTGAAGAGGTATGGAATAGTTTATTTTTTTTGCAATAAAATGGGTCATAAGGCTAGAAATGTTTGGCACTATAGAAGGCCAACAACCCCATACAAGAAATGTTTCTGGTACTGCGAATTGAATGGACATTGGGAGGCCAAATGTTGGATGCTTCACCTAAAACTCTATACCAAGAATTTAACAACCAAGAAGAGAGGTTAGAGAGTCAAGGGGAAGAAGGAGATATTTGAACTTGTATCCCAAGGAGCAATGATTGTAAAACAACTTGTTTCAGTAGAAAATGTCATCTCTATCTATGAGGTGGAAATAAAGGTTATGTTCAAGGTAACCCATACTCAATTCCTATCTTCCATCCTACAATGGATGAACCCTTTTTTGGATATTCGCCAAAGTATGTTTTTTGATCGGAGAAGAAGATTGAATGGATTTGAATCTTTTGGGGATAAAAATCCTTACAAATGGGGAGGTGTGATCCAAATTAGATATTTTTCAAACCTTCTTGTAAATTTGTAATAAGCATGTAATTGACTTTTTAATTTTATTTTTTCCTTTTGGAAAAATCAGAATTGGAAACGAACCATTGTGATGGTTTCCCTTCCAAAGGAATATCATTAAAATTGAAGGTTGTAGTGAGCAAGGGGGAGGAAAGGATAAATTCGGGAGTTTGCAAAGATGAGAGCTTGAATCATTTTTCCTCATTGAAGATTGATGGATGAAGGATTCAAGGACCCTATCCACGATGAGTGAAGGCATATTTAATCCATGGCCATCTAAATTGTTTTGTGAGTAACAATGCATGTTATTTTTGAGCATACATATCTCACCCATTGTAATGAAATTCCCAAGAAAAATAAATCTATGTTGTTTATACTATGTGGGTGTAATATTCTATATGGAGGTACATTGTGGTTCTAGTTAAAGTTTTATTTCTTGAAATTTTTGTTCTCGTTAGCATATGCAAGCTTCATTAGCTTAATCCTCTCCAAGCTCTATTTTTTCTTGTTGGTTGAGTTTCCACTCACCCAAAAATTGTATTTCCTTCTCTGGGCATTCTATTTTATTGTTGGGAGAATTAACTTTTTCCTGGGTGAATTTATACCTCTCTAGGAATTTTATCCTTTTCTTGTGTGAAGTTACCTACCCCTAGGGGTTTTGTTTACTTCTTGGGAGATTCTAGAGACCCTTGGTCATTTTTCTCTAATGTCAAGTGCCTAAAATTTCCCTTGTTCATTTTTATTTGATTTCAATCTCCTAAAATTTCCCTTGGTTATTTTTATCTCATGTTGAGTGCCTAAAGTCACTTTGCCATTTTTATCCATTCCTGAGCTACTAAATTCGTCAATAAAATATTTTTGTCACTGTTGGTTGACTTAATTCATCCCCGGGGAGTTTTTTCTCCACTAATGTAAGACTAAATCCATCCACTGAGCATCTTCCTTCATTGTGGATCTTGTACACAAAGATCATTTTGTAATGAGTGAATTGGGCCTGAACCTTCCTTTAAACACAATTTTAGAACTTAGCTGGAATTGGTCAGGAAAACATANTTTCCACTCACCCAAAAATTGTATTTCCTTCTCTGGGCATTCTATTTTATTGTTGGGAGAATTAACTTTTTCCTGGGTGAATTTATACCTCTCTAGGAATTTTATCCTTTTCTTGTGTGAAGTTACCTACCCCTAGGGGTTTTGTTTACTTCTTGGGAGATTCTAGAGACCCTTGGTCATTTTTCTCTAATGTCAAGTGCCTAAAATTTCCCTTGTTCATTTTTATTTGATTTCAATCTCCTAAAATTTCCCTTGGTTATTTTTATCTCATGTTGAGTGCCTAAAGTCACTTTGCCATTTTTATCCATTCCTGAGCTACTAAATTCGTCAATAAAATATTTTTGTCACTGTTGGTTGACTTAATTCATCCCCGGGGAGTTTTTTCTCCACTAATGTAAGACTAAATCCATCCACTGAGCATCTTCCTTCATTGTGGATCTTGTACACAAAGATCATTTTGTAATGAGTGAATTGGGCCTGAACCTTCCTTTAAACACAATTTTAGAACTTAGCTGGAATTGGTCAGGAAAACATATGCAATGGAAACCCAACAATAAATAAACCAAAGAGCAGAGAACAAAATATAAATTCCACAAAGAATCTGTGTTGATTAAATGGATAGGCCATATGCCCACTATTTATGGATCAAGGGGGTAGTAAATTTCCCAAGGAACCATAAAGGATTTCCTCACCAAAAGGAAAAATATTGGGGGTAGGGGATGAGAGAGGCTTAGAAAATATTTTTGTTTCATGCTTATTCGAATACAAGAGTTCCCCATCTTCTCTATGGGATCTGTAGCCTAAGTTGAAGCCGGCTACATGATTTTTGTTTAGGTCTTAACCTTATGGAATAGAGTTGGAGTAGGTTAAATAAGATCCTCCTCTGTTCTCATTCCCATTTAAATTGGGGAGATATCAATCATTAGAAAAATGATCATAAGAATTATAATGACCACAATTGAAAGGTATCCCCTCATAATCAAACTACTGATAGAAATTGGAATTTCCTTTATAGATAGTAATGGTATATTTTTATTTCATGCTTATTCGAATACAAGAGTTCCCCATTTTCTCTATGGGATCTGTAGCCTAAGTTGAAGCCGTCTACATGATTTTTTTTTAGGTCTTACCCTTATGGAACAGAGTTGGAGTAGGTTGAATAAGATCCTCCTCTATTCTCATTCCCTTTAAAACCCAAATATTTCCTTGATCGGGGAGATATCAATCATTAGAAAAATGATCATAAGAATTATAATGACCACAATTGAAAGGTGGCCCCTCATAATCAAACTACTGATAGAAATTGGAATTTCCTTTCTAGATAGTAATGGTATCTTCTAAACCAGTCGATAAGTTGATTCCCACAAGAATATAAGCCATACCCATGTAGCCTGAAGTATGGAGACATTTTTCCACTTTGTAAAAGAACCCTAGAGAATTTCCAATCTCTCTAAACAAATCGTCCGGCCACAAAATCAACAATAGACTTGGGGGTTTGACCCATACTAGAACTAGCTCTAATTTATCAAACTTCACTTCGAATTCAACCCTCCATTTCTTTAGGAAAAGTCTATGAGAGCCCCAATTTCATCTTGAGTGAATAATTTCATCGGTGTCATCCTTAGATATCATAACCCAAAGCATCTGCCTTTGGCTAATACCTTACTTCGGGGCTCATACCTAAGAATCTTGGAAAAACAATCAACATTTCAACCTTTTAGGGTTTCATGCATCATTCTTTTTCTAGAAAATATACCAATTAGGGACAAATATTCCATATCCATAATCTCATTGATCTTAATTCCTTCCCCCAATTCTAAGTTTATTTCATGAATGTTCCACTTAACACATTTTAGGTTCTTCCTTGACCTCCCCATACCTCCCATTCCCATCTTGTATTGATTAGAAGACATGTATTTCCTTGCAATAAGTCCACACATAAGATCTTTCAATAGATACCTACCAATAAATCCCCCATTCAAATAATATTTCGAAGCGCAGTCTAAGGACAAAGCCACTCAATTTCTTGCAATCAACTCAAACTCAGCCTCATCATTACTATAGATGGAATTGGAAGCTCAGAAGGAACAATGATTTATCTTATCAAAGTATTAGGATAAATAATAAATGTCAGGATCCACAACAAACCCATATCTGTGTGATCCATTAGTGGCCCTTGTGAAGTAATTATCCAATGAATTTGAATTTACAGGATCTGAAATCATTGTTCCATCAAATGAATGAAACCTTTGAATAATAATATCTATAATGATGGTGTGTAGAAAAACCATAGTTTATTCCTTCAACTACTTTGCAACATTCTTCTTGGAGTGAGGAGGGGAAGGATCAAGGTTTCTTCCCAAAACCCTTGGTGATGCCCAAATCCAACATCCCCATAGGGGATATTATGTATAGTCAACAACATCTTCATCCATGAACCTGAACGTATATCTAACCTAACGAATGTTAAATCCCATGGAAACGGTTTGCATCTTAAGCCTGAAACCCTAACCGTCATTTAAATGGTAATAATTACAAAAAATAAAAATAAAAATAATGAATACTCATTAAATTAATAAACATAATTAAATGATCAATAATAATCAAATATGATGTTTTAGTGTTTCACAATGTGATAGATTCATATTAATGGTTTTTAGATTCACTGTGTGCAAAGTATTCATGTCACCATTTCGAGTCTATGATATGTAATTCATATATTGTGCATATATAAATATTTCCCTTAATTCTCGTGTCATATCTTTATCATATTTTTATGTTATTTTCTTATTAGATCTAAATGTCTTTTTTTTTCATTTATTGATTTGAGTTTTTTTAAGTTTTTAAATTTTTCTTCCTTTCATTTTTATTTTAATATTTTCCTAATTTCCATATTCTAATGTTGCATCCCTTGATTTTTGACCATTATGTTAGATAGTCTAATTTTCTAACCAAATCTTGTTTTAACCTTTTTTTTCTTTCTTTGTCTCTATTTATTTGTAGTTATTAATGACGACCTTTCTTATTTAAATTTATTGCTTCTTGTTCTTATCATTCTCCATTACTTCCTTTCTCATCCTAAAGATGGATTACATATCACAGGTTCAAAACATCGACATGAATACCTTGCACATAGTAAATTTGAAATCCATTAATATGAATATTTGAGACTATGAAATCTTGAAAATATAAATAACTAGGTTGGGTGGAGAAACTGTATTGGTAATATTCATTGCTTTCAAAGGATTAGATGCAATATTTCTCGAAAGGTCACACATCTAATGTTTTTGAAACATTGTAGGGATAGCAATATCATCTCGAACTTTGTTGTGATTAAGCATAGCCTAGATAGGGGTAGGAATAGAAGAATTTTTTATTAGTTTGGTTTAAAATAAGATTGTTCGTATTAGGAATGAATTAGATAGGCTTTAGTAGGATTGTATTTTACTACACATGAAATTGGCCTACCTTTTGAAAGATGACATATGGAGCATGATTGAAACCAGATTATTCTTCCAAAATTAAAAATAAAAGAGGTAGCCACCAAGGTTTAGTGCCAAAAATTTGAGAGGTAACCATGACATAAGGTGATGTAACCAATTTTGTTCATGCGTAGGTTGATACAATTCATGTGTAGGTTGAGGTTGGTGTTATTATTTGTTCTGATCTTAATAGGAATAAAAATATGATATTGAGGGATCATGGAATTATATGGTTTTTTTCTAGGGTGGTTGATCCATCTCTCAAGAATTATAGCTCCAAGTATGTGCCTCTTTTGTAGGATAATTTCGATAACAATATCATGTTTTTGCAACAATGAATGAGCATGGAATATGATCTTGAATCGTTTGAGTTGAATTATGAAGAAGAAACAATTATCTTTGAGGTAGGTCATGCATATTCTGAGTTGGATTTAGAACACATGTCACAAAATAAAACCTTGAGTGGGGATAATATCCAACATGGTATATTATTCAAGCAATTGGGATCAAGCATTACCAATAAAAATTTATGTAGTGAGTTGTCAAGCACTTGGACAATGGTTGATTGTGTGAGCATGATTCTTAGCTCTAACCATGGGAGTAATAATAATAGATCCAAAAATGTTGTTAACTTATCCAACCATATTCTTGACTAGGATGAATATCATATGTTGGAGGAAGTCTTAGGATTTGGAATTGCATCGAGGAATATTCCCAATGATGATATTATATGTAACATTGAAGTGGTCTTGAAGAATCACCCATAAAGCATATATTTCCAAAGAAATAGTGCATGAAGTATTTGTTACCTTAAGTTGATCCAAACCTACAAAGAAGAATGTTAGTAGAAAGGTGAACTTTGTGTCGAGAAAGCTAAGGAATAATGACAAATTGTCGTTCTCAGAGAAGAAAAAGGTGGATCAATAGTTGTCATGAACAAAGATGATTGTATTAAGAAAATGTATGGAAATTTGAACTTGAGTGGTTTCTATAAGAAAATCAGTAAAAACACCTTCAATAAAATCATGAAGGGCATGAAATAATCCATTAAGAGATCCTCCATGGATGAAGAGACAAAGGAAAATCTTATACAAAAAGGCCCCATTGTTGCTAGGATTTATTGGCTACCTAATATACATAAAAATAATATCCCCCTTAGACCCATTTCCAACACGATTGGGTCTCCAAATTACCTTCCAATGAAATTTCTAGCTAATAATATTAAAGAGTTGGTAGGTAGAAATGATTTGTGTATCAAATATTCAACTCATTTTTTTAACAAGATCAAGAATCTTAGGGCGACTAACAATTACCTCTTTCAAAGAAAGTTTCAACGTTGTATCTCTTTTTAATATGATCCCTATTAATGATGTTGCTAATGTTATTGAGCATTTCATAAACTCTTAGCCAACCTATCTAGTGGAGATTTTTCTTAGATATACTTTATTTAACTTCCAACAAGAATTATATGAGTAGATCTATTTTGTTGCAATGGAGTCTCCATTATCCCCTATAGTAGAAAATATTTACATGGAACATTTTGAGTGTTCTAGTGCTTTTGATTTCTCTCTTTTGAAGATGGATTTATAGGTGAGATACATTCATGAGACTAATGTTAAGTGGCCTCATGCTAAAGAGGACCTAAACAAGTTTGTTGAGAATGTCAATAGTTGGTACAAATGTTAAGTTTGTTGAGAATGTCAATATATGGGAACCTATCTATGTGCAAGATAGGTTCCCATATATAGAACATAGTGTGTTGTTTCTCTTGTATGTTCAAGGTACCTCAAAAAGTATTGCAAGAATAATAAGTAGGATAACGATTAGAACTATTTTTAGGATTGTCATACCATTAGGAGACTCCTTAAATTGGTAAAAGACCCTCTGAACCTCTATATTCATAAAGGTGTTTATCATATTCCTTATTCCTATGGCCTTACTTATTTTGGTGAGGCAGGGAGGTCTTTTCAAGTCAGGATTAAAGAAAATAAGGTTGTTATTACTCACAATCATGTTTAAGTCCTCATCTTTGGATAATCATTCCAATAAGACTTTAACATCAAATTTGTATCAGGAATACTAAAATATTGGCCAGGGTTGATCACTTAATGAAGAGTGAAGTGAGGGCGGCTATGGATATTATGAAAGGGAACAATTGTATCAATAGAGAGGATGGTCTTAGGTTGAGTATAACTTGGTTCCTCATCATTGTTCATCAGGATAGGTATCCCTAGATTTAGTTCCTCCCGTTCTTTGTTTCCATCATCTCTAGTTGTATCCCATTGGATTATCTCTTGCTATTTTTTATCCTCCTTTATCTTTTTTTCCTTCTCTTGTGTCCCTCATGTTCTTTTTTCTTTTTTTCATTCCCTTTATGGTGAATTTTGTGGTTTGTTGTTCACTTATCTTCCCTTGGTTCCTCTTTTAGGCCTAGTATTTTATTATTTTATGCTAGCCTCCTTTTAGGCGTAATGGTTAAGAACATGTGTTTCCTCCTAAGAGGTCACAAGTTCAAATCCAAAGGCGGTAGGGTATGTATACCTCCGTAGACTTTACTAGTAAAATCACTGGGCGAAGAAGGTCTCATACACCAAATTGGTGTCTAGCTTGGCTGTGACCTTAAAAATAGATTATTATTAAGGTTCAATAGACCAATTAGGTCTTAGTGGACGTTAATAATCATCATCATCATCATATATACGGTGTAGGTTTCTTTCTTTGTTTGATTTACTAACCCAAATCAATGTATCTTTAAATATTACTTATTTTTTTATTCTTAGATTTCCTTAATGTTTTCTCCTTATATTTTTATAAGTTTCTTATATGTTTCTTTTTTAATTGGTTTATTATTTTTTATTTAGTTAGTATTTTAATCTTCGTTTGGTGTACGCCTCTTTATCTTTTATTTTACAACTTTAACAGTATTTCGTTTGGTGTACGCCTCTTTATTTTACAACTTTAACAAGATATATATATATATATACATATATATATATATATACATTTAATTTCATACTTATAATTACTATTTATTATTTTATTTTTAAAATTATTTTATTTCTTTTATTATGTGTTTTTACTCTTAATGTTTAATTCTTATTTGTTTTTTCCATATACATTGACAAGTTATAAGATTGTTTGGAAGAAGTAGGTTGTGTCGGCCCTACTCTCACTGGTATTATCATCAATCTTCTTTATTCTTATGATATCATTCTTATGCAAAGAGTCCCCATGATCTTGTAAAGCAACTAAGAATCCTCAAGGATTTTTGCTCCAATATGGGTATGATTGCTAATATTGACAAGACTAAAGTCATGATCACTAAATCCAATAAGATAACTTTTGATACCATCGTGTATGAGAACAACAACTTGGAGGAAGTAACTTTGTACAAATATCTTGGAATCGATAATCACCACAATCTCAAATGGAATTATAGCATTGAGAAAAGGATAATTGGAGGATGAAAATATTATTATAGACTTGAACACAATTGTAAATGAGTTGGTCTTTGGGTATGGGATAAGAAGAAACTTCTCTTTGAGACTCTTGTTACGCATGTTATTCTATATGGATGCAAATTTTGGGGATGCAATATCTGTTGAGAATCATGGATAAAGATAAAAACAAATTATAATAATTTTATTACCTATAATCTCAAAATTAAAGGAAATACACCCTATCCTATCCTCCTCTTATAGTAAATCCTTCTCCCCATTGAGAGCACAACTATGAATAGATAGTTGTTGTATAAGAACAAGCTAAACAACATGGAATACAAGAGGCTTCCTAAAATTTATTCAAAATCCAGTTGTAACCACCTTCGACTCAAGAGGGGATGGCATAAACATGCCAAGTCTTGGCGAAGCCATTGGGGAATCATGGATTTAAAGACCGTTTTGTGGAATAAGGATACTATTAAAAATATTATTAAATTAAAATTTAAGAATAAATGTGGTGTGATAAAGAGTTAGAGGAGAAAATAAAAGTAAGGTATTATAAGGAGGTAATCAACCTTAATCTAGAAGATTAAAATTATCTCTTAGTTTTAACAAGTGTAAAGAAAAAAATAATCATTGCTAAGATAAGAAAAAAATATCATGAGCTCCATAGTGAAACGGGACATTTGTCAATTCCTAAAACATTGTGGGATGAAAGAGTGTGTCACCTCTATGAAACTAAGAGGGTTGAAGATGAAAAACAATTTCTCTTAGATTGTCCATCCTATACCCAGATTAGATCTCAATTTCAAAATATTTGTCACACTACTAACCTTCCTAACATTTTAACTCAACAAAAATATGGTGATATTGGAAACATTCTCTTAATGCTTTTCAAGGATAGAAACAAAATTCTAAAGAATTGCAAGTAATCCCTTGCCCTCTTAAGGTCTGATTGACCAATTCGGTCGTAGTAGATGTTCTTCATCATCTCTTAATGTTTTTCAAGAACATAAACAAAACTCTAAATAATTGCAAGTAATCCCTTACCCTCTTAAGGTATGACAGACCCATTTGGTCTCAGTGGAGGTTCATCATCATCATCATCATCATCATCATTGATGTCATCCTCACATGAAGTTGGGAAACAATGTTTTGAGAATTCGATATTTTTGGGTTATAATTTCCAATTTCTCGATCGAGAAAAAAGTCAAAGTATTTTCTTGGCTGAGAGTTGTAATATCTCTCCATTTTTTCTCGGTCGAGAGTTATAATTTCCAATTTTTAGGAAAAAAAACTTTGACCCAAGAAATTAGTAAATTTCTCGACCGAGAGTTTCTGGTCAATGAATATAGCAAGCATTTCTGCATTTTTCTAAAATTTGTCTCTTTAGAAAGGTGGAAACCCTGCAAAATATGAGAATTATTTGTTGGAGTTTATACCAGTAGATTTATCATTGAATCTACTTTCTCATGGTATAATATTTTTTGAATTTAATCTAGGATTTCTGTTTTTTATTATTTGTTTTCTAAACTTTATCAGTAAGAAATTTAGTGAGCTAAAAATCAGTCACAATGAAAATTCAATATCATCACAATGACAACACCAAAAAAATGTAAAAACTCACAGGGATAAGTTCCTTGCAGTTTCCTCTTCAAAAGGGTAGTTTTAGTTCGTTTTATAAGAGTCACATTTGAAATAAAATGAGAGGACACCAACATGTGTCAATAAAGCACCATTTTTTAAACATATGTTATTTCGATAAATAATAAAAAATAGTGCTTAAGTATGAAAATACTCAACATATAGTCTACTACCAAGTACGATCTGTGTATATTATGAGCATACATTTGGTTTCCTTAAAATGAATAACCATCTCTAAAAAAAATGAGGGGCACACATGTCACTCATTATCCATACCTAAAATTTTAAAGTATATGTCATTGGTGCCCCTCAAATTTGTCCCACTATATGTCTGTAAAAAAAATTAAAAAAAATATAAGTCTGAAGCTAATACAATTCTATAGAACTCTTGTGTTTACTTCAAGGTGAAATTTATAAGGGAGATATGGGTTTGAAGGGGTTCAAGTTGAAAAACATACAATTTTGTAGTTTTTTTTGTCAAAAAAAAAGCAAAAAGTGTTTCCCAACATCATGTTTTCATAGGTTGCATATTTCTCCTTGGGAATTGGAAATCATGTTATTGATAGAGCCAAGTGTTTTTGCAAACCAGCAATAGAAACACTCTCCCTCTCTAAACATATAACTAAGGCACCTCAAAGATTTCAATTCCACAAATATCTCAACATTTGGATCTTGGGGAGGGTTGGGAATATGATCTTCTTGGTTTTCCATTTTTTCCTCTCAGATTGGAGGGTTGTAGTTTTCATTCATGTGCTCCAGGTTTTAGGGTTTTGGTTTTGATAGATGAGATTTTTATGGTTAATGTTTTTGTTAATCTCCATAAGTGTCCTCAGACACACAATTTTATTGATCAGGGAAAAAGATTATTACATAGTGGGAGAGAGGCAAAGCATATATATACCTCTTAGGCCTTATCTAAATATGCCAAGTGTCCTTTATCAACAACTCAAGGATAATCACTATGACAAGGATGTGACAAGGCCAACCTAGGAAATACACAACTTCTATAATAACTTTATTGATCTAGGAAATAATAATTAACTAAATAAACATTAGGATTATTAGTATAACATTCCCCCCTTTAATCCTGAAGTTTATTTATACAAATGCCAAGTTCATCTCTAAACTTGGTGAATTTTATTTTTTCTAATGGCTTGTGAAAATATATAAAGTTTGATCTTCAGATGGACAATATTATGGCTTGATGATGTTGTTGTTGATGAGTGTTCTGATGAAGTGATACTTGATGTTGAAATGCTTGGTCTTGTTATGGAATACTAGATTCTTGGCCATTTTTGTTTCTGACTAATTATTAATCAATAGAGTGGTTGGTGATTTCTGAATAGCACCAAGATCCTGCAAATTTCTACGAAGCCAGACAATTTGACATGATGTTTCCCAAGCTTAAATGTATTCTGCCTCTATTAAAGAATTTTACATTGTAGCCTACTTTCTGCAACTCCAAGATATTGTTGTTGAACCCATATTCATTAAATACCCTGATGTTGATGTTCTATCATCGCTATCTCTAGCAAAATATTCATTTGAATATGCAACAAGTGTAAAGTTTTTTTTTTTTCTTATAGAGAAGACCAAAATATTTTTTTCCTTGGATATACCTAAGGACCCTTTTCGTTGCATTCCAGTGACGTTCGCTAGGTTCCTGCATGAATCTGGAAAGAGTATTGACTGCGTATGATAAATTTGGATGATTTTTTTTTAGATATATGAGGCTCCCAATTACTTGTCTATAGCTGGTACTATTTACCAATGACTCCCCCCCCCTTCAATGTTTGAAAATTTCAAGTTTTGTTCCATACGAGTAAGAGAGGGTTTACAATTCTCCATGCCAAATTTCTTCAACAATTCTGTAGCATAATTGGTTTTATTAAGGAATACTTGATGACACTATTTTGAAACTTCCACTCTAAGATAATATCAAAGTGGCCCCAAATCTATCATTTTGAATCATTGTTGAAGCTCTTGTTTTACCTGCTTGATGTGAGTTTCAAAATTCCCTGTAATGATAAAGTCATCAACATAAAGAACAATGATCACCAAGTTTTTGCCTTGCATCCTGTAATATAGAGTATCATTAAACTCACTGCGATGAAAACCAACATGCTTAAGGTATTCATCCATTTTGTCGTACCATGCTCTAGGTTCATGTTTCAAACCATATAAGGATTTAATAATCTTGCATACCTTTTTCTCTTGCTCCTGTCCTTCAACTTCAAAACTTGGGGGTTGAGTCACATAAACATATTCTTTCAAATCACCATTGACAAAGGAACTTTTTACATCCAATTGATGAAGTTTCCAACCATATTGTGCATCCAGATTTATCACCATTTTGATGGTGTTCCACTTTGTTGTTGGAGAAAATGTTTCTTCATAGTCAATTCCTTCTTTTTGAGAAAATCATTTTGCGACAAGTATTTCCTTGTATTTATCTACTTCACCATTGGATTTATACTTGATTCAGTAAACCCATTTACAATCGATGGGTTTAACATTGGTTGGATAATCAATAAGTTTCCATGTTCCATTTGCAATCATTGAATCATACTCATCCACCATCGCTGGTTTCCATTCATTATGCTTCATTGTTTTTGAAAAAGTTGTTGGTTCAATAGAATGATGAGTTACTAAGGAAAAATTTGACTGAGATGAACTGGAACTTCTAGTTCATGTTTTTTCTTGTTCATCTGGATGAACATATTTAAGAAGTTGTGTATACCATTTTGGTCTATTGTGTTATCCCTGTGGTGATGTCACTGCAGTTGATCTGTCTTGGATTGAAGATTCATCATCTAAGGAAGAGTAATCTAAATTGTGAATATTCATGTTGGGGGATAAAAAAAATTCTATCTAATTTGGTTTTCCTCAATAAATTGTCTTTTCTTGAGATACCTTTTTCTCCAAATGGATAAGTAGATTAGTAATCTCTCTAGTTGTTTGACTTTTTGTCTCATCAAAGACTACATCCCAACTGATAATGAGTTTTCCATTGGATAGAAACCTATATCCTTTCTTCTCATCTAAATAACCAATAAGAATGCATTTCATACTTTGATTTTCCAACTTAGTCCTTTTTTCCTTAGGAACTAAGGCATAACAAGTGGAACCAAAAACTCAAAGATAATTTAGTGAAGGTTTAGTACCATACCAAACTTCATAGGGAGTAATTCCATCCAAGGATGATGCAGGTGATCTATTCCTTATATATAATGTTGTATTAACTACTTTGGCCCAATATTGAGTGCTTCGCCCATTGTAATGCAACATTGATATTTCCATTCCCATTAGAGTTTTGTTCATTATTTCTATGACTCCATTCTTGTGTCGAGTATAAGAGTTTTTCCACTGCATTTTAATTCCATTACTCTTGAAATAATCATTGAATTCATGTGAAGTGAATTCACCCCCATTATTTTTTCTTAGCATGAAAATCTTCTCTTTGGTGACATTTTCAACTAAGCATTGAAATTGTTTGAATTCTTCAAAAGATTATGATTTGTTCTTCAGAAAATATACCAAAATCATCCTTATACAATCATCAATGAAAACAATGAAGTATTTTAATCCACGAAAAGAGGGTTCCATAGGACCACAAATGTAACTATTGATTACTTACAAACATATGCTTGCTCTCCATGTACTTGTGAAGAAAGGAACCCTCTATTGTTTACCAATGATACAAGATTCACACTTACCAAATTCCTTTTTGAAAGTAGGCAATCCTTTCACCATTTCATTTGTTTTAAGTTCACTAAGGCTTTGAAAATTCAAATGGCCAAATCTGTAATGCAATAATCTTAAAGAGCTAGGTGATAAATCCACTGATGTTGCAAAAACATGTTTCTGATGAATAAATGTGCCCCGTAGCCTCAATAGTTTTCCATCTTCTTAGCCATTCATTATGGTTTTGAAATTTTATTTGAATGAATTATTGTGTATCCATCCATCTTCCTTTATAATCTGATGGCCTCCTTGTATGATGAGCACCAAAGAAAACAAATTCTTTTTGAATGATGGAAGATACCAAACATTGGAAAGTAATACTTTTCCCATTCTTGGAAGAGAAATGAAGACAGATCCTTTTCCTTGTGGTGTATAAGTTGTGTCATCTGCCAAGGAAATTGGATTGAGTTCCATATCCTTATATGTCCAAAAGAAATATTTTCAGTAGAACATATGTTGATTCGACCTTATATCTAATATCCAATCATCTTCATAATCTTTTATGATCAATTTGTTGGCAACAACTAAATATGGAAAGTCAATCTTCTGATTTGTTGTCAACAGATAAAAATCTTCTCTATTTTCTTCATATTCGGCTGAAGTTGAAGCATTAGAATTAGAATTTTGTTTGAAAATTTGTTTATTCTTAGGTAAATTTTCATTTCATTTTCTAAATTCTTCCACCACATGGCCAATGTGAAGACATATTTTTCATTTGACTTGAAACATAGGTTCACCTCTTTGCTCTTGCAATCTTCTAAAGTATTGTTGATTTTTGCCTCTTCCTCGGCTTCTCCCATGACCTCGACCATAGTATGGATTTCTTGATTCATTGAATCTTCCTCTTCCTCTGTAATTTTCAATGAATGGTCCTCTTCCTCTTATACTTCCGTTGTAAGTACCTCTTCTTCTCACATTGTATGCCCCTTTTCCTCTTAAGATTTCTCCTTGTCTTGAGTTGGTAAAGAGAAGATCTTCCCCTGAGTTCTTCTTCTTACCAAAAGTCTTGTCACGTTGAACAAACAAGTCACCAAGAGAATCAAAGGTTTTATTATCCAATTTATCAACAATTTGTAATGTTTCCAAAAAATGTTTATATGAGGGTGGAACTCCATGCATCAAGATTGAGGTCATAAGGTTGTCTTCTACATCTTTAAAGCCACATTTTATTAATTCAATTTTGATATTTTTCAAATGACAGATGTACTCCAAAACATATCCCCTTCAACCATTCATTGGTTAAGAAACTTATCATGAAACTCAATCCTTTTTTACTTAGATTGAGTATAAAAAATCTTCTTAAAAATTTTCCATGCATTCCAAGCATATTTTTCATTTTCAATGTGTATAAACATTTCATCTGTTATAGAGGATCTTAAGAGTACAAGTGTCTTTTCATCTCTTGATTCCCATTTTTCTAGTTCTCTAGCATCAATCGATTTAATTGGATTTTTTTTCCATTACATATATTTTTCCACAAGTCATTAAAAACCAATGTGCTTTGCAGATGAAAACACTAAGACATATAGTTCTTGGGTCCATTCAATTTGTCAAAATCAATGAACAAATTTACCAATTTTGACATGATGAAGTATTTAACAAGTCCAAACGATCAAATGAACAATACCATACACAAGAGACACTACACACATTGCAAAAAGAGTGTTATAGGGACCTGGCCTTGGCCCTCTTATAACCTCGATGAAAAAATATTTATAGAGTATTTCACTAGACTCTTATCAATGGTTTGATTACAGATTACAATTTTCTTTTAGTTGGTCAAAATTTCAAAATTTGACTCAAAAAATGGTTTTGCTCCCCTTTGAAGTGAACAATAATGTTCAATGCTTAAATTAATATGAAAAAGTGAACAATAATGTTCAATGCTTAAATTAATATGAAAAAAATGGCCCCTTAAATTAGAGAGGACTTCAAATTTATAAAAAAAATATCACCCCTTATATCTCCAATTTTACATAAAAACTTTAAAGAATAATAAAATATTCCCCAAAAATACTTAACATTTTAATAGATCAACCCTTATAAATCCAACATTCTCTTTAATGAAATAAAACATATAACTTTCCCAGAAACACTGGCAACTTTGTTTTTTGTCTTATTACTTTTATAAGACATAATAAAATATGATTAAAAGAATTACATAGCATTAAAATTCATGTATGCATGAAGTTCACAAAACATAAAAAGTGTGAAATTATTCTTTTTTAACGTCAATTGAGTTTAGCTTGGATGATTGTGAAGAATGAATGTTCAATTCCCATAAATCACATATTAAACTCATAATGAGTATGCTTAACACTCAACATCAATTAAGCTTGGTAGCACCATTGTTTGACCATTAAAAGACAATTTTTCTTTTAAAAAATCACCATGACTTTCTCATCACAATAGGATTTTCCTTAACCACAACATTTTCCTTAATCATGCCTCTGGTACTATGTTAAAATCTAGAAGTGTTTTTATATTGACCAGAGAAAAAGACTATTCCATAGTAGATATCTCTCAAGCCTTAACTCAATATGCCAAATGTTCTTGATCAACAACTTCGCCATAATCACTATGACAAGGAAGTGAAAAAGTCAACCTAGGAAATACACAACTTCTAGAATAATTTTATTAATCTAAGAAATAATAATTAACTAAATAAAATTTAGGATTATTAAGCTAATAATTTTGACGATCCATTGGAAAAAAATATATATATCATTAAACTCAAAACTTTTAATACTAACAAGAGAAAAAACTAAAAAAAAAATAGGAAGAATGAGAACAATAAAAACCTACCTCAAGAATGCTTCCCACGTGAGAGTTATGTAATGCTTGTCAATTGGGTATGAGGAGTTGTGTTCCCTAAATCGAATATTTGTTTTTTATCCAAAGTGTTCACTCCCAATGTTGCATTGCAATGAGCAAAGAAGTAATATTGTGTATATTTTATTTTTTCCAACTAGCATAAAGAATACACATTATTGTGGGATAAACTGCATAAGTGTTATGTATCAATAGTGATATAACACATATATGTGTTATATTGCATATGCATTTTATAATTCTAATCATAGCCGTGACGTATAAAATAGTAAATCAACTTTATGCATAGGTATGTGCATCTTTATTTACTACACACTTTTACTTTTTTCTTAATTTTTCTAGAAACAATGACATCCGGTTGATGATACTTTTAATTAAATGTTCTGAAAATTGAAAATGGCTATAGAGATCTCTTTTCCTGTGCCTTATATGAAGCCCAATATGCATGAGGGTGGGGGTAGGGGGAGTTTATGAGAAAACTTAAATAAGTTTTCTCATATACTCCCCCCCACCCCCACCCTCACCCTCATATCAATAAGAATAACAGATTTGGTGATCTATATCAATAATTTTCTTTTATGTATTTATATGGATATCATGAAATTTTAAATCATAGAAAACTATATTTTGGGATCCTATAGTGTTTTGGTAGTATTCAATGTTTGCTACACTTTATCTTTTCCTAATGCAAATTGCAAAACACACCAAATATGCTTAGGAATTTAAAGGGAATTGAACATCATTGTTGAACATGGTATGTGATATAAATCTTAGTGATTCATATTATACATAGAACACATCCTCTCTTCCATGGATGCCTAAAAAATGTCCAATTCCTTGATTATACTTGAAGCTTTATATTAAGATTTTTAACACTTTGAAATTAGTTCAAAGAAGAAGTGACTATATTTTTATGAAAATTTGTTTATTTTTAATGCCCTAATTAAAATATTAATATTTAAAACTTTGATAAAACTTACTAATAAACAAACAACTTCTTATTTAAAACATAAATATTCAAGACTTTATCAATATCTCATCTAAACAATATGCACTTTTTATTTAAAACATAAATATTACTTTATCAATATCTCATCTAAACAAGATGAGAAATAATAATAATAATAATAATAATAATAATAATAATAATAATAATA
>SNQJ01S0001118.1:161429-174119 GCA_010110895.2 Picea sitchensis
GCATGCCATGCCATGTCATGCCTTTCCTTTGCATGCCTTGCATTTCCTTGCCTTTCGATGCCATGGATTGTCTTGCCTTTCCATTCTAGGCCATTCCTTTCCTTTCCATGGATTTCCTTTCCATTCCATGCCATGCCATGCCATTCTATGCCTTGCTATGGTATGGTATGCATTTCCATAGTATGCCTTTCCATGCCATGTCTTTCCATACCATTCCTTACAATGTCATGTCTTTCATTCACTTTCCATGCCTTGTCCTTACATACCATGCATTTCAATACCATGTCTTTCCATGCCATGCCTTTCCATGCCTTGCCTTGCCATGACATACTATTTCATGCATTTCTTTTTCCTGCCTTCCCATGCCATGTCTTGCATTGCATTTCCTTGCATTGTCATACCATTCCATGCCTTGCATTGCCTTTCCTTGCATTGTCATACCATTCCATGCCTTGCATTGCCTTTCCTTGCATTGTCATACCATTCCATGCCTTGTATTTGCATGCCTTTCCTTTCCATGCATTTCATTTCCATGCCATGGCATGCCATTCCATTCCTTGTTATGGTATGGTGTGCCTTTCCATGCCATGCCTTTCCATACCATATCTTGCAATGCCATGTCTTGCACTCACTTGTCATGCCTTGTCTTTCCATACCATGCCTTTCCATATCATGCATTTCCATACAATTCCTTGCCATGCCATGCTTTTCCATTCCTTTCCTTTCCATCCCATGCCATTTCATGTCTTTCCTTTGCATGCCTTGCCATGCCATTCTTTGAATTTTTGTACCTTTCCCTCCCATGCCTTGCTATGGTATGGTATGCCTTTCCATGCCATGCCTTGCAATGTCATGTTTTTCATTCACTTGGCATGCCTTGTCTTTCGACACCATGCCTTCTCATACTAGGCCTTTCCATGCCATTCATTCCCTTGCCATGCCATGCCATGTCGTTCCTTGCCTCTGCATATCTTGCCATGACATTCTTTGCATTTCCTTTCCTTTCCATTCCATTAATTTCCTATCCTTTCCATGATATGCCATGCCTTTCCTTTTCATGCCTTGCCTTGCCATTCCTTGCCTTGGCTTGCCATGCCTTGCCATGCCTTTCCTTGCCTTTCCTTGCCTTGCCTTTCCTTGTCTTTCAATGCCTTTCCATGACTTTCCTTTCCTTGTCATTCCATGTCATGCCTTGCCATGTCATGCCTTGCATTGCCTTTCCTTGCCATTCCATGCATTTCCTTGAATTGTCATTCATTTACATGCCTTATATTTCCATGCCTTGCTATGGTATGGTATGTCTTTCCATGCCATGCCTTTGCATACCATGACTTTCAATTACATGTATTTCATTCACTTGTCATTCCTTTTATTTCCATATCATTCCTTTCCTTTGCCTTCATTTCCATGCCATGCATTGCATTTCTTTGCCTTCCCATGCCATGCCATGCATTTTCTTTCCTGGCCTTGCCATGCCATGCCTATCATTTGCATGCCTTTTCATTCCATACCTTTCATTTCCTTTCCTTTCCATGCCATTCCTTTTTTTTTCCTTTGCATGTCTTACCTTTTCATGCCTTGCCTTTGCATGTCTTTCCTTGCGATGCTTTGCATTACCATGCCATTCATTGCCTTTCCTTTCCACACCATGCCATGCATTTCCTTTGCATGAATTTCCTTTTCATTACTTTCCATGCCATTCCATGCCTTTCTATGGTATGTTATTCCTTGCCATTCCATACCTTTCCATACCATACCTTGAAATACCATGTCTTGCATTCACTTTCCATGCCTTGTCTTTCCATACCATGACTTTCCATGTCATGTGTTGTCGTTCCTTTCCTTTCAATGCCATGTCATGTCATTCCTTTCCTTTGCATGGCTTTCCATGCCATGACTTGCATTTCCTTTCCTTCCCATGCCATGCATTTCCTTGTGTTTCGATGAAATTCAATGCCTTTCCTTTGCATGCCTTGCCTTTCCATGCCATACCATGCCTTGCAATGGTATGGTAAGCCTTTCCATGCCATGCCTTTCCATACCATGCATTTCAATGCCATCTATTTCATTCACTTTCCATGCCTTCTCTTTCCATACCATGCCTTGATATGGTATGGTATGCCTTCCCATGAGATTCCTTTCCATACTATGCCTTGCAATGCCATGTCTTGCATACACTTTCCATGCCTTGTCTTTCCATACCATGCCTTTGTTTTCATTCCTTTCCATGACATGCCTTGGATTGCCTTGCCTTTCCATGCCATGACATGTCTTTCCTTTCCTTTCCTTGCCATGCCATGCCTTGCCTTTGCATGTCTTGCCATGCCATGCCTTTCCTTGCTTTGCCTTTTCATGCCATGCTTTGCCTTGCCTTTGCATGACTTGCATTTCCATGCCTTTTCATTGCATGTCTTTCCTTTCCATGCATTGCCTTTCCATGCCATGCATTTCCTTTCCTTTCCATGCAATGCCATGCCATGCCTTTGCATTCCTTGCCTTGCCATGCCTTTCCTTTCCATGCCATGCCATGAATTGTTGTGGTATCATCTTCCTTTCCATTCCATGCCATGCCATGACTTGTTGTGGTATCATCTTCCTTTCCATTCCATGACTTTCCATACCATTCCTTGTGATGTCATGTCTTGCATTCACTTTCCATGCCCTCTCTTTTCATACCATGCCTTGCAATGCCATGCCATGTCATACTTTTCCATGCCATGGCACCTTTCCATGCGATGCATTTCCTTGCCTTGCCATGTCATGCCATTCCTTTTCATTCCTTGCCTTGCCATGACATGCCTTTATATGGTATGGTATGTCTTTCCATGCCATACCTTTACATACCAAGACTTTCAACATCATGTCTTGCATTCACTTCCAATGCCTTGTCTTTCCATACAATTCATTTCCATACCATGCCTTTCCATGATATGTCATGCAATGTATTTCCTTTCCATGTCATGCCATTTCATGCCTTGCCTTTTCAGGCCTTTCCATGCCATCCCTTGCATTTGTTTTCCTTAACATGAAATGAAACAAAATTTTTATGCCATGCAATGTCTTTCATTTCCATGCCATGCCATGTCATGCCTTGCCTTTAAAGGCCATTCCATTCCTTGAATTTCCTTTCCTTATGTATGTCTTCATTATTTATAAGAATTTTATTTGGATAACTCTCTTGTTAATATTGGTATGAGGTTTGTGTGGTTGTAGTCTTGATGAGATATTGATATGAGTAGCAACAATAGAAATACCAGAGACAGAAGAAATAACAAGTTATCAATGATAGATCTAGTGATATATTGGTCTACATTTATATTTCATGGCGGTTGTAGCCAACTTCCGGTTGAAGACGGGTAAATTAGGGAGTTGGAGCTTCATTTGGTTTGCATCCTATAAAAAAGGGGTTGGAGCCTCCTTCCAGTTATAGCTAGAGAAATAGGAAGTTGGTGCTTCCAAAGAATGTACTCTTTCACAAATAATAAAATCATTATGTGGTATTTTCTCGCAATGGGTTTCCACGTAAAATTATGGTGCATTGTGTTTATGTGATGTCTAAGAATTGAATTATGGTGTTGATGATAAATTGAATGATCATCATATTTATTGGAGATTTGTATTTTGATTAAAAGTACTAATTATGCTCATACTAATTCACCCCCCCCTCTTAGTATTCCAACACTTGGATGGTTTGATATCCAAGTCCTACTCTTGTATTTGTGAAACCCATTTTCTTCTTGATCCAAGACAATCTTGTTGAGATAGGACATATTTTACGGTGGGGTACGGGATGAAATATTTAATCTTTCTTATACCCTACATAGGTTCTAAAATGATTGAGGGAATTGACAAGAGTGAAGGATTTCTTTTCTGTAATGGTTTAATTTAGCTCTGAGTCCCTAAGTTATTTTATCATGAAGGAGATTGGTTTTTCATCTCCTTGATCATTATTTTGTAGAATATTTCATGCGATGGTGTCTTCTGAGGAGAAAGAAAAGATTATGGAATCCTTAGAAAAATATGGGTTGAATAGAATTAGAATAATAGTTATTGTCTCTTGGATATGTTGGGAAGCCTTCTTTCCCTCGTCATTCCATTAAAAATGTGAATCATTTTTTAACAAGGTATTAATGGGTTTTGCGATTTCATCGAAGTTTGGAATGAACCTCCTTATGAATTTGATATGTCCGAAGAAAGATTGTAAGGATTTCTTGTCTTTAGGGTGAGCGATTTTCTTGATGTCTTCAATTCTTGAACGATCTATCGAGATGTCGTCCTTAGAGAAGATATGTCTTATAACTTCCATTTATCCACACCAAAAATTGATTTATTTGGATTAAGGGAAATTCAATATTCTTTGCACCTTTGAAAAATTGTCCTTAAGTGTTGGATATGTTGATCCCTTTTCTTGGAGATAGTTGTTAGGTCATCCTCGTAAATCTCTATAGTCTTCCTGATTATATCCCTAAAATAATTCTTTGTCTTGCGATGAAATTCTTTGTCTGTCACTTCCTTTACTGGATCTCATATTTTCTCTAGGTCATATTCTATCAAGGCCTGGGGGTCCACTTCCTTGAATGCTTTCCTCTTCTTGTGTTGCTGTATTTATTTTCCCTTATCCTATTCTTTCATCTTCTCTCTAGGGAGAAGTACTTTTTTATGTGTGTATCCACATGGGGTTGTGGGTTCCACACTAATTCAGACATGGAATGGAGGTCCTTCTTCTGCATTGGAACCATGACCTATGGTTTTTCTCTCATATGTGGTGCATAAGATATTCTCAATCTTCCTCGTGGTGCATATATCCTCTACCTCTTCCTCATCGTTTTCCAATCCCTCTCTCTCTTCTACAACCCTCTTCTTATTATTCATCCTATATTGGTAAGGTTGTCTGTTGTGAATCATACCTAAATTCCTTATTATTTCCTTGGTCTGTTCATCATCCATCATGAAGGGGTGCATTTCATCCTTCTTCTGGGTACTCTCCAAACCCTTCTCGATTTCTCAGATCTTCCTCGGTGCTTCCCCCAACCCCCCCATGCATGCAGAGTGATCTAACTCTCTGATTCCCTAGTCATCACACCTTTATCTTGTAATAAGATCTTGATCGACGTGTGAAGAAACTTGATGTACCTCCCTCTGGGTCCCTTCAAGAAATATTTCTCTGCAATAGTGTATGACTTTGTTGTATCTACTGCAAACTCAGTGATAAACCCCACAATAATGATGTCTAACCAGAAATCCATTGTGTGCGTGAATTTATTATTAACTCTTTCCAACTGCGTGATATTTTCAGCAGTCCACACTACTGGCCTAATCCTATTAGTCGGATGGGTATCTTTCAACCTCAATATCCACTTTTGTAATAACTCTGGAAAGAAACAGAAATATGCTTCATGCAAATTAGTAAACAAATACCTTTGTAGGTGGGTACCAGCACAATGTGTACCTTGAACCCTTATTATCTTTCTACATGAGCTCGAAGTGTTTTTTCTCCAACCATCTTTCAATCTCTTGCTTCATAGGATTCCATGGCCCGAACATCCCTTTCTACTACTGCATCTTCTTCATGAAACCCTTTCCTATATGTCCTTCTGAGTTTTAGCTAGAAACAAAACATTTTTTGGATGTATGGATTGACCCAGGTTCTACATTAGTTCTCCAACATATTAGCTAATATGTCATTACATAATTGGAATGGCATATTAGCTATAACTTATTTGAAATTTTATTATCGTATGTGCACTTTGATATGATGTAATATGATTATATTTTCATTTCATATGTTGTAATGTTAGATATATAACACATAAATTAATTATTGTATGAAATAAATAATAACTTTTCATTCTAAATGTTTTTTTTCCAGAACAAGGATCTTCAAGAACATCTGGATCATCTTCATCAGATAGATCTAGATGATGTTGGCTCCGATGCTAAGATGGTAGATGATGATCATGATGACATAGATACAGATGACAATGAGGTCGATCGTGATGCAGATGATCATGATGATCATGATCACGATGGTGATGATGATGACGAGGAAATAGCTGGTAGCAACCAGTGACATTCATGATCATATAGACTACATCACAGATCATTTGTTATATATTGTTATAATTCCACTTTTCATAGTTACTATGATATGTATCAATTTCACGGCCTCCAGTACCATATTATTGAGTTCTATCATTTTGACATGTATCATTTTGACTTATATCATTTGGACATGACGTATCATATTGACTTGGATTATTTTGTCTTACATAATTTATCATTTTTATTTTTATCATTACTACATGATGTATCATATTGACATATGTCGACTATTGGACATGTATCATTTTCACAGGTTATTGATCTACTGACATATTTGAATTTCACTTGTTTTAGTTATATATGATGATGATATTATCAGTATTGAATCGTATATTTTTCATATATTGAAAGTGGTTGATGATTTTTGGATGCATATTTATTACGTATGATGGTTTTGATTTACTTCTCATGATGGATGTTTTCAAATTCACTTAAATTATAGATACTTGACTCAATTGTTTTAATTATAGATGATGATCATGTTATAATAATTATCTTATTATTTTATATATAATGGATGTTGTAGATTATATTTTGATGGATATTTAATAAGTATAACGATGTCAATAATTTGTATGGATGCTTGTTTCCCTAAAAATTATTTATAAATGTTATCCAATAAAATATTTCAAATGAATTTATATGACTTACTGTATAATCATATAATTTATTTAAGAGACATGATATATTTAGTTAATTAAATTGAAATAAAACATATTAAATTAATAACTGTAAGAAACACAAGAAGCATTTTTTGAAGAAAAAAATGAAGCAACAATGGAAGCCAAATTGGAAGCAAAATTGGAAGTCACACCAGAAGAAAAACTAGAACCAAAAATGGAAGACAAACTAGAAGCAAAACGAGAAGCAAACCTACATGTAAAATTGGAAGCCAAACTAGAAGCAAAATTGGAAGCCATATTAGAAGCAAAACTAGACGTAAAACTGGAAGCCAAACCAAAAGCTAACTTGGAAGAAAAATTGGAAGGCATATGAGAAGAAAAAATGGAAGAAACATCTCGCACTATTCCTGGCTTCATTTTCGACACTATTCCTGACTCTAAAACTGATGTTATTCATGGCACTAATTCCATCGCTAAATCTGGTGCAATTATAAACAATCTAGATTGCACCAAGTTTCGCACTAGACAAGGTATCCAATTCGTGAACTGAAATACACTAAATTTTGGTGTTATTCTAGGTGCTAATTGTTTTTTCTGTTGTAGTGTATGGAATTGATTTCCATTTTTTTGTGATAAAATCTACGATGGTATTGTTTTAATATATGACTGGTTGATATGAACTATTTCTATAATCAATGACACAAATTTATGCCATATCTATCTCTTAGTATTACTCCTATGCTGGATAGGGTATAATTAATTAAATTAGGAATTTAATTTTCCATTAGAATAAACCAAATTGAGTTACGTAGACTTCTTTGTTGGACAATCAATTGTCTTTTCCCCTTTTGTTATCTTAAATTTTAGTGTCAACCAGGCCCTTATACTAGTTCGAAACATTCTTCCAAACGAGAGTGGGTCTAATTGGGACCTACCATCGAGTGTTCTCCCTAACCTACTTGACAGATCTTTTGGACCCATCGAAAATCTGGTTGGAGGATGGATCATGGGATAATAGGTTTCACATTATCTTCACTGCAGTGTGACTGAATCACCATAATGGTGCCTCCTTGGATACCCTCAAAAATTGATTACTCTAGTTCAAGTGGGAGAGAAATCATGATCATTGAGGACACCCTCCATTAATAAATGCATCATTAAGTTAGTAAAGTTTTCTAGACTTGTTTGTAGACTTGCAGACCGTAAGATGTATATTCCATGTCCCATGCCCCATGGATATTAGATGTTTGACACGATTCAAAGTTAGAATACAATCCACTATTCAACTATCCAAGAGATGCATGAAGCTTGCAGTTGCATATCAAATTTCAATAAATCTCAACTTCGTATTTTGTCAAAGCAAATCCTACACGATCTGAGATGACACATCTTACTTATCTAAATTTTTAGAAGCTTTTAAATTTGGTTATTTATAAATTCTTCATCAAGAGGTAATTTTTCATATTCATATGGTGACTTTTTYKATACACAAAAGAAATCATGGAAAACTTTCATTGTTGGTTCACTAGAGAGTTGCAAACAACTTGCAAAAGAATATGTTCAATCTCTTGTAGAGAGTTAGAWTGAAAGATTCYATGATCTTTYTTTTTTCAATTTTGCAAGGTTGTTTATCCCTTATCRTGTTCTWTATACATTGTCATTATGTACAATATGTTCATGGAAGARAAGAAAATTCAAAGCSTTGGYTTGAAAATCTTTGAAACAATTGCATGTATTTGTTGATACTCTTCATATGAAAATTTGTTAATACTCTTTGTGTTAATTGTGAGGGGCCATCCATGAAAGTTTCTTGGATGATTCTTTGTGTCCTAGAGTTATGGAATACAATACTTAATATTCCACCAAGTATACTATCATGTGAGAGAGTGTTCTCAAGACAAAACATAATAGAGGGCATACAAAGAAAAAAACTATCATTGAATACATTAAATACCTTCATGTGATTTTCACTAAGAGGGCTTGATTCATCACTAGTAGAGTGGGATAGGGTGCATGGAATTTAGAAAGATGCTAAGAAAAGAAGAATCTTAAATATTTAAGGATTTTATTTTTCTGTTTATTTATTTAATGGTGTTGTATTCCTTATGATGTAGGACAAATCAAATATTTTACATAAACTTTTGTTGTTGGATGATATTATCTTAAATGCAATTTCATAATAATTTTATGTTATGCATAGGTTACGTGACAAAATTTTCTCTAAAACATAATATTTAAATAATAGAAAAATTAAATATAAACTTTATGATAAGAGTAGTTAAAAAAAAAATGTAGAAATGAAAACATCTCTTTAAAATCAATTTTTTTATGAAGCTCAATAGAAATTTTTATAACTCAAAACACGCTTAGATAAGTCACTAACACACCACTCAACTTTTCTTGGTCTAGATGATTATGTGATCTTTTCAATTGTTCAAGATGTTTAAGTGTTCTAATTAATGAATTGCATTCTACTTTTGTATTCACCACAATGGAAATTTTTATTTTATTTTCTGGAAGCTTCATGGAAATTCCCAAACATAAAAAATGCTTGGAGTGAGTCACTAACACACCAATCTACAATTTTTCTTGGTCTATATGATTAGGTGTTATTTTCAAATATTCAATCTCATCACATGTTCTAATTAATGAATTACATGCTATCTGAGTGGGCCTAATGGTTAAGAACATCTCTTTCCTCTTAAGAGATCACAAGTTCAAAACTCTGGAAGCTCCATGGAAATTTCCAAACTTAAAAGATATGGAAATTTCCAAACTTAAAAGATGCTTGGAGTGAGTCACTAACACACCAACCTACAACTTTTCTTTAAGATGCTTTCAATTATTTAAGATGAGTAAATGTTCTAATTATTAAATTGCATGATACCTTTGTATTCACTACAAAAATTGCTTTTATATTCACAACAAAACTTAACAAAAATACATATAATACATAAATAGACAAAATTAAATATAAATTTTCTAAAAACACAATAAAAAAACCTATCAATCAAAAATAATATTTAAATACAATAAAAAATAATAATTAAATATAATATATAACATTTAAATAATAAACAAAATTAAATGTAAAATTTATAAACAAAAATAATTAAAAAAAAATTAACAAAAAATTAATTGTAGATCAGATGGTAGGTTAGATTACAAACATGTTAGAAATACTTCCAAAAAAAATGGAAATAAAAACATCAAATTTAAATACTTCCAAAAAAAAATGGAATAAAAACATCAAATATTTTTAAAAGATAATAACTTTATACAAATAAAAACAATAGTTTCAAATCCTATTAAGTTTAATTTTATTTTATATTAAAGCTGAATGACAATTTTCAATAGAAATTTTCAAAACTTAAAAGATGCTTGGTGAGTTGATGACACACCAACTGGCAAGTTTTCAAGTTGATTAGGTGTTCTGATTAATGAATCAAAGTGACATTTTGGACAAAAATAACATAAACTAAGTATTTGAGCTGATGGAATATTTTTGGTTTTTGTTTATGGTTATGAGGAATGTTGCTCAGTGCTTTGAAGAAATGTGAGGTGTCACAAGGTACTTCAAGAATCTTAAATTAATAGAAGAAGATATTGTGAATCGTATCCATGGTTTTTGAGAAGAAACTTCATGTATATTATATTATATGAAAGAGAATCATAAATTAATATAGCAAGATGTTGTCTATCATATCTATGACATATGGTCAATATTTTAATTAAAAAAATAAAAATAAATTTGAAGCTTCTTCTCAAACCGAAAACAATGTTTTCATTTATTTTAAGCAAAGTATTTTTTATATTATTAGAACTATTCTTATTTTTATTCATGTCTCAAAATATTTCTATCTTTTTAATAGTTTATAATTATTTTTATAACGCTCCTATGGATTTATGATACCATCATTTGTTCCCCATTATCATTTTTTCATAAAAAAAATGATAAATATAAATAATCTGCTACAAATACTTTGTTCAGATCTCTTCATTTTTTATGTTTCATTACATCAAAACCTATCAAACCAACAAAGCTAGGAAGCTCTATAATAAAGTCTTCAAAAAAAATTACAACTTCTTTGTATCGATCTAAAGTAACAGAATCAGTTCCCAAGGATTTGTATAATTATGAGATGTCTAATCTGTCTAAAAATTCTGCATATCCATTTTTTATTGCTGCAAAATATAAACCCTCTTCCTTAAGAGTTAAAGCTGCTTTTGAAAGTAAATCAACTTCCTTGTTGAAACTTTTGTAAATATGTTGAGTTTTAAGCTGTGTACAATTTCTCTCTAATCTTTTTCATGGAGAACTACAAGGAGATCACCTATAGATTGTTTGTATTGGTAAATCAGTCACTAATCAGTTTTTAGTCACCTACCAACTGCATTTTAATCGCTTTCAAAACTGACCCACTGACCAATCTCAGTGTAAATCTACTAGCTATCAATATCCAACCTATTACATAGCATTAAATACTTTAGCTATCAATATCCAACCTACTACGTAGCATTGAATACTTTTGCAAGTGGTTTATAAGCAGTTGCATTTGAATCGCTTTCAAAATTGATGCCCTCACGAGACTCAGTGTAAATCGACGATTGGGCGATCTCCATTGCGCTAATAATTAGGTGATCTTTACGCAACTTTTACGGCTCGATATACCAATTACGCAACTTTTACGGCTCGAATTAGGTGATCTTTACGCAACTTTTACGGCTAAATTTTAGTTCGTTAATTGCAATTGCTCCATATACCACAACCTATAACATAAGTCTTTAGTTCGTTCTACTTTCTATCGTACCGTCATTATGTATAAAAAGAACACGTTATGGAATATGGTTGGCACACAAATCTTCCACGATTGGAAGCGAGGAATTACATCGACGTATTTGGACATGACGAGTAGGCCAATTATTTCAGCGACCATTTATTTTCCGTTTCTTAAATTTTACAAAGAAACATAATATTTTATATGTAGGGGTAAAATAAATACTATTTTCCGTTTCTTAAATTTTATTTTATATGTATGAAATATGAAATACGAACACATTTATTTGTTTTAAAAATATGAAATTCTTCCTACTGACTTATTTTAGTTATTTCTTATATATTAAGATAATTTTTTGTTCTTATGTTAAAATTAATCGTGCTCTATTCTTGAAAATGTTGCACAATGAGACTTTGTCTCCTAGTTATATAAGAGACATTGCTATTTTTTTTAAGTTTATAACAAAAAAAATCCGTGTTTGAATAGTTTAGTTTTCAAATAGTATTTTCAATTGACACTAGTTAGATTTTCTGTTTTCACGATGCCATATATGAATGATATTCAATAACGTAAAATCTATGAATTTTTGAGTAGATGGTGGAAAGATTTGGGTTTCTCTCAATTGAACTTTGTTCGGCATCGTCATGTGGAATACTACACTTTGGGTTCTTTCTTTGCAATTGATCCTAAACATTCAACATTTCGACTCAGCTTTGCGAAAATGTGTCATCTTATCACGGTTTTGGATGATATCTACAACACATTCGGAACGATGGACGAGCTCGAATGCTTCACAATGGAAGTAAAGAGGTGGTACTAGTGGTGAACGAATTTTAGAAGAATATTTTCTTGCTTCTATAACGCAAATTTTAGAAGAATGTTTTCTTGTTTCTATAATGCCTTTGCAACAATCAATCCATTTGACAAAAAAATGTTCTTATAATTGCATATGATCAGATGGGATCCATCCGCGATAGAGAGACTTCCAGAATATATGAAAAGAGTGTACACGGTGCTTTACGAAAGCGTAAATGAAATGGCACAAGAGGCAGAGAAGTATCAAGGCCGAGACACAATCAACTATGCTCGAGAGGCTGTATGGAAAATAAGGAATCATACATATATTTGTGGAAACAAATATTTTTCTTTGACAAGATTGACTTGGTCATGGCCAAGTACTTCACTTG
>SNQJ01S0001118.1:177746-190725 GCA_010110895.2 Picea sitchensis
TTAATATTTCAATTAGGGCACTAAAAATAAATAAATTTTCATAAAAATATAGTCACTCTCTTCTTTGAACTAATTTCAAAGTGTTAAAAATCTTAATATAAAGCTTCAAGCATAATCAAGGAATTGGACATTTTTTAGGCATCCATGGAAGAGAGGATGTGTTCTATGTATAATATGACTCACTAAGATTTATATCACATACAATGTTCAACAATGATGTTCAATTCCCTTTAAATTCTTAAGCATATTTGGTGTATTTTGCAGATTGTATTAGGAAAAGATAAATTGTAGCAAATATTGAATACTACCAAAACACTATAGGATCCCAAAATATAGTTTTCTATGATTTAAAATTTCATGATATCCATACAAATACATAAAAGAAAATTATTAATATAGATCACCAAATCTTATTCTTATTGAGAATATTGATTATTCACTATATCTCTCAAACTATAAAAAAAAAATGCCTACCACAATGAATATTACAACATTATCCCTATTGCATAGAAATCACTATAACAAAAATTTCATTACCTTCCCCATAGTTTACTTGGGATATTCTATCAAGAACTAAAAATGTTTATCCAAACATTAAAAAAAAAAATGTCTCATGCATATTTGGCTTCATATAAAGCACAGAAAAAGAGATCTCTATAGCCATTTAATTAAAAGTATCATCAACCAGATGTCATTGTTTATAGAAAAATTAAGAAGAAAGTAAAAGTGTGTAGCAAATAAAGATGCAAATGCCTATGCATAAAGTTGATTTACTATTTTATACGTCACGGCTATGATTAGAATTATAAAATGCATATGCAATATAACACATATATGTGTTATATCACTATTGATAAATAACACTTATGCAGTTTATCCCACAATAATGTGTATTCTTTATGCTAGTTGGAAAAAATAAAATATACACAATATTACTTCTTTGCTCATTCCAATGCAACAGTGGGAGTGAACACATTGGATAAAAAACAAATATTTGATTTAGGGAACACCACCCCTCATACCCAATTGACCAGCATCACATAACTCTCATGTGGGAAGCATTCTTGAGGTAGGTTTTTATTGTTCTCATTGTTCTTATTTTTTTTTTAGTTTTTTCTCTTGTTAGTATCAAAAGTTTTGAGTTTAATGAAAACATTAAATGTGTTATAAATGGATATATTTTTTCTTTCCAATGGATACTCAAAATTACTAGCTTAATAATCCTAAAGTTTATTTAATTAATTATTATTTCTTAGATTAATAAAGTTATTCTAGAAGTTGTGTATTTCCTAGATTGACTTTGTCATTTCCTTGTCATAGTGATTATGTCGAAGTTGTTGATCAAGAACACTTGGCATATTGAGTTAAGGCTTGAGAGATATCTACTATGGAATAATCTTTCTCCTTGGTCAATAAAATTTTATGTTGAAAAACACTTCTAGAGTTTAACATAGTACCAGAGGCATGATTAAGAAAAATGTTGTGGTTAAGGAAAATGCTATTGTGATGAGAAAGTCATGGTGATCTTTTAAAAGAAATTTTTTCTTTTAATGGTCAAACAATGGTGCTACCAAGCTTAATTGATGATGAGTGTTAAGCATACTCATTATGAGTTTAATATGTGATTTATGGGAATTGAACATTCAATCCTCACAATCATCCAAGCTAAACTCATTTGACATTAAAAAAAAATAATTTCACACTTTTTATGTTTTGTAAGCTTCGTGCCTACATGAATTTTAATGGTATGTAATTCTTTTAATCATATTTTATTACGTCTTATAAAAGTAATAAGACAAAAAAACAAAGTTTCCAGTGTTTTTGGGAAAGTTATATGTTTTATTTCATTAAAGAGAATGTTGGATTTATAAGGGTTGATTTATTAAAATGTTAAGTATTTTTTGGGAATATTTTATTATTCTTTAAAGTTTTTATGTAAAATTGGAGATATAAGGGGTGATATTTTTTTATAAATTTGAAGTCCTCTCTAGTTTAAGGGCCATTATTTTCATCTTAATTTAAGCATTGAACATTATTGTTCACTTCAAAGGGGAGCAAAACCATTTTTTGAGTCAAATTTTGAAATTTTGACCAATTGAAAGAAAATTGTAATCTGTAATCAAACCGTTGATAAGAGTCTAGTGAAATACTCTATCAACGTTTTTTCATCGAGGTTATAAGAGGGTCAAGGCCAGGTCCCTATAACACTCTTTTTGCAATGTGTGTAGTGTCTCTTGTGTATCGTATTGTTCATTTGATTGTTTGGACTTGTTAAATACTTCATCATGTCAAAATTGGTAAATTTATTCATTGATTTTGACAAATTGAATGGACCCAAGAACTATATGTCTTAGTGTTTTCATCTGCAAAGCACATTAGTTTTTAATGACTTGTGGAAAAATATATGTAATGGAAAAAAAATCCAATTAAATCGATTGATGCTAGAGAACTAGCAAAATGGGAATCAAGAGATGAAAAGACACTCACACTCTTAAGATCCTCTGTAACAGATGAAATGTTTATACACATTGAAAATGAAAAATATGCTTGGAATGCATGGAAAACTTTTAAGAAGATTTTTGATATTCAATCTAAGTAAAAAAGGATTGAGTTTCATGATAAGTTGCTTAACCAATGAATGGTTGAAGAGGATATGTTTTGGAGTACATCTCTCATTTGAAAAATATCAAAATTGAATTAATAAAATGTGGCTTTAAAGATGTAGAAGACAACCTTATGACCTCAATCTTGATGCGTGGAGTTCCACCCTCATATAAACATTTTTTGGAAACATTACAAATTGTTGATAAATTGGATAATCAAACCTTTGATTCCCTTGGTGACTTGTTGGTTCAACATGACAAGACTTTTGGTAAGAAGAAGAACTCAGGGGAAGATATTCTCTTTACCAACTCAAGACAAGGAGAAATCTTAAGAGGAAAAGGGGCATACAATGTGAGAAGAAGAGGTACTTACAATGGAAGTATAAGAGGAAGAGGACCATCCAATGAAAATTACAGACGAAGAGGAAGATTCAATGAATCAAGAAATCCATACTATGGTCGAGGTCATGGGAGAAGCTAAGGAAGAGGCAAAAATCAACAATACTTTAGAAGATTGCAAGAGAAAAGAGGTGAACCTATGTTTCAAGTCAAATGAAAAAGATGTGTTCACATTGGCCATGTGGTGGAAGAATTTAGAAAATGAAATGAAAATTTACCTAAGGATAAACAAATTTTCAAACAAAATTCTAATTCTAATGCTTCAACTTCAGCCGAGTATGAAGAAAATCAAGAAGATTTTTATCTGTTGACAACAAATCAGAAGATTGACTTTGCATATTTAGTTGTTGCCAAAAATTGATCAGAAAAGATTATGAAGATGATTGGATATTAGATATAAGGTCCAATCAACATATGTTCTACTGAAAATATTACTTTCGGACATATAAGGATATGGAACTCAATCCAATTTGCTTGGAAGATGACACAACTTATACACCATAAGGAAAAGGATCTGTGTTCTTTTCTCTTCCAGGAATTGGAAAAGTATTACTTTCCAATGTTTGGTATGTTCCATCATTCAAAAAGAATTTGTTTTCTTTGGTGCTCATCATACAAGGAGGCCATCAGATTATAAAGGAAGATGGATGGATAAACATTAATTCATTCAAATAAAATTTCAAAACCATAATGAATGGCTATGAAGATGGAAAACTATTGAGGCTACAAGGCACATTTATTCACCAGAAACATGTTTTTGCAGCATSAGTTGATTTATCTCCTAGCTCTTTAAGATTATTGCATTACAGATTTGGCCATTTGAATTTTCAAAGCCTTAGTGAACTTAAAACAAATGAAATGGTGAAAGGATTTCCTACTTTCAAAAAGGAATTTGGTAAGTGTGAATCTTGTATCATTGGTAAACAAAAGAGGGTTCCTTTCTTCACAAGTACATGGCGAGCAAGCATATGTTTGTAATTAATCAATAGTGACATTTTTGGTCCTATGGAACCCTCTTTTCATGGATGCAAATACTTCATTGTTTTCATTGATGATTGTATAAGGATGATTTTGGTATATTTTCTGAAGAACAAATCATAATCTTTTGAATAATTCAAACAATTTCAATGCTTAGTTGAAAATGCCACCAAAGAGAAGATTTTCATGCTAAGAACAAATAATGGGGGTGAATTCAGTTCACATGAATTCAATGATTATTTCAAGAGTAATGGAATTAAAATGCAGTGGAAAAACTCTTACACTCCACAGAAGAATGGAGTCATAGAAATAATGAACAAAACTCTAATGGGAATGGAAATATCAATGTTGCATTTTAATGGGTGAAGCACTCAATATTGGGCCAAAGTAGTTAATACAACATTATATATAAGGAATAGATCACCTGCATCATCCTTAGATGGAATTGCTCCCTATGAAGTTTGGTATGGTACTAAACCTTAACTAAATTATCTTCGAGTTTTCGGTTCCACTTGTTATGCCTTAGTTCCTAAGGAAAAAAGGACTAAGTTGGAAAATCAAAGTATGAAATGCATTCTTATTGGTTATTTAGATGAGAAGAAAGGATATAGGTTTCTATCCAATGGAAAATTCATTATCAGTTGGGATGTAGTCTTTGATGAGACAGAAATTCAAACAACTAGAGAGATTGCTAATCTACTTATCCATTTGGAGAAAAAGGTATCTCAAGAAAAGACAATTTATTGAGGAAAACCAAATTAGATAGATTTTTTTTTATCCCCCAACATGAATATTCACAAGTTAGATTACTCTTCCTTAGATGATGAATCTCCAATCCAAGACAGATCAACTGCAGTGACATCACCATAGGGACAACACAATAGACTGAAATGGTATACACAACTTCTTAAATATGTTCATCCAGATGAACAAGAAAAAACATGAACTAGAAGTTCCACTTCATCTCAATCAAATTTTTCCTTAGTAACACATCATTCTATTGAACCAACAACTTTTTCAAAAGAAATGAAGCATAATGAATGGAAACAAGCCATGCTGGATGAGTATGAATCAATGATTGCAAATGGAACATGGAAACTTATTGATTGTCCAACCAATGTTAAACCCATCGAATGTACATGGGTTTACTGAATAAAGTATAAAGCCAATGGTGAAGTAGATAAATACAAATAAATACTTGTCGCAAAATGATTTTCTCAAAAAGAAGGAATTGAGTATGAAGAAACATTTTCTCCAACAACAAAGTGGAACACCATCAAAATGGTGATAAATCTGGATGCACAATATGGTTGGAAACTTCATCAAATGGATGTAAAAAGTTCCTTTATCAATGGTGATTTGAAAGAATATGTTTATATGACTCAACCCCCAAGTTTTGAAGTTGAAGGACAGGAGCAAGAGCAAAAGGTATGCAAGATTATTAAATCCTTATATGGTTTGAAACATGAACCTAGAGCATGGTACGCCAAAATGGATGAATACCTTAAGCATGTTGGTTTTCATCGTTGTGAGTTTAATGATACTCTATATTATAAGATGCAAGGAAAAAACTTGGTGATCATTGTTCTTTATGTTGATGACTTTATCATGCGCAGTCAATACTCTTTCCAGATTCATGCAGGAACCTAGCGAACGTCACTAGAATGCAATGAAAAGGGTCCTTAAGTATATCCAAGGAAAAAAATATTTTGGGCTTCTCTATAAGAAAAACAACAACTTTATACTTGTTGCATATTCAAATGAATATTTTGCTAGAGATATCGATGATAGAACATCAACATCAGGGTATTTAATGAATATGGGTTCAACAATAATATCTTGGAGTTGCAGAAAGTAGGCTACAGTGTAAAATTATTTAGTAGAGGCAGAATACATTTAAGCTTGGGAAACATCATGTCAAATTGTCTGGCTTCGTAGAAATTTGTAGGATCTTGGTGCTATTCAAAAATCACCAACTACTCTATTGATTAATAATTAGTCAGAAACAAAAATCGCCAAGAATCCAGTATTCCATAACAAGACCAAGCATGTCAACATCAAGTATCACTTCATCAGAACACTCATCAACAACAACATCATCAAGCCATAATATTGTCCATCTGAAGATCAAACTTTATATATTTTCACAAGCCATTAGAAAAAATAAAATTCACCAAGTTTAGAGATGAACTTGGCATTTGTAAAAATAAACTTTAGGATT
Source organism: Picea sitchensis (assembly GCA_010110895.2). Taxonomy (NCBI): domain Eukaryota; kingdom Viridiplantae; phylum Streptophyta; class Pinopsida; order Pinales; family Pinaceae; genus Picea; species Picea sitchensis. Next base: position 183,948 of record SNQJ01S0001118.1, read on the forward strand.
AAAGGGGGGAATGTTATCCTAATAATCCTAATGTTTATTTAGTTAATTATTATTTCCTAGATTAATAAAGTTATTTACAAAATGCCCAGTTTAAAAACCTCAAAGACATTTACAAAAATAACCTTTCCTCTTCAAACTACAACAATAAACTTATTTCTCCTTTCCAAATGTCATACAACAAGGACATAATTTGTCTTTTTATGGCTCCCAATGAAACTATTACAATGTTTTATAATTTAAAACCCATATTATTAAAAGATGATTCTAAAAATGTGTGGATTGTTTAGTCTTATGCAGGACCTGTGTATCTGTCACTTGTTTTATGAAAAACATGCATGGAAGAGGCTATACATAACGCCTTTGAAACAACCGAAATATTTGTTTGTTGAAAAAATCAAGGAAGCATATTTGTTGACCCGAGGATGTATCCGGGATGATGCAGGGGTATCTTTATGAAATCTCTCGTCTTAGCTTTGAATCTCAATCTACACAAACCTCCAAATAAATCTCTATGTTGCACTAACCCCACAATGAAAATATTTCCTGTAGATTTAAATGACTCTACCTTCATTAATAGATGCAACAACACTAAAAAATTAAATGTGCCATACCAGGTTCCAAAGCCGCCCCAGATTTCAGCTCACATTTCTACAGGACTGGCTACCATAGCAATAGCCTCTGTGGGTTTCTCTGCACTCGATCCATGTGAGCGTGAGGAGTGGATCAGAGTAAGTTTTTGTGTGTTCAACAATGGCCAACATTGAGCAATGGAAGACATTCAGAACGCATCAACTGAAGAAATTCCTGCACTTTTTTTTCTCTACCACCATGTCTAGCATAGACTTTCGTCATTGCATTGTACACGTGGACACAATTTCCATTGTAGGCTCGGCTTTTTGAAATATTTCTTCAGCAAGGGCAGCCTGATCAGGAGGTCACCTCTCCAAGATCCACTGCACTTCTCTCTTTAGATCGGGCTTCACAATTTTATCACAATTTCATGACCTTGGCGATCTTGTGGCCCTTTTTCCTCCTTTGGATCATTCTCTATTTTTTCAACATGCTATAGATCTAAGTCTCAATGCCCAGATCACTACTAGTCCACGAATTTACAAACATCCCTGCGAAGACATGCTGAAATAGAAAACTTATGTTAGCCTATGCAATGCTATAGATTTTGAAACACAGATCACAATTAGATCCTAGAACGCGGATCATAATTTAGTTCTGGAATGCAGATCCAGTAACCAATTCACAATACTTCTTGCACCCATGAATTTCGGAAATCAATTAGAGATCCACAATTGTACTTGAATGCTCAGAAACACAATCATTCCAGTTCACAATCAATTCATCAACAGTTTTTCAGATGCTAGATCGTGTTCTAATTACCAATTGCATGCAACCTCTAAATCTGAAGCGAACAACATCAAGTTGCAGATCCATTTTTGTTAGTTTTTTATTTATTTAATGAAATGGAAATGTTGAATCTAACCTTCACTTCCAAGATGACACAACAAATATTAAAAAAGAGCAAGTGCCTTCCTCATCAACCTTCTTTGTGATCCGATCCAATATAGATATCTATAGGAACTGCAATCTGGAGAACTCATAATTTGGTGAGAGTTTCAACAACATGTTTTAGATCTTAACTTTGCCGATGCATAGTAAAATAGATGTAAATCTGCAATTTTGTTGGTGCAGGTGGCTTGGCTTTGTTTTTTTCATATGCATATAGGCACCATAATTGCAACTCATAATTCACCTTTCATGGATCACTACCATGGAACACTTATCAGGTCCTTAAGACCAAATGAGCTCTGATACCAATTGAAGAAATTGAGCATAAGAATATTAGGACAAGAAGATTGGCGAAAAAGGCCTCAAGCCATAATTCTCAACAATGTATTCATCTTAATGATACAAATATATAATACAATAATGAAACCACTTCAATTGTTCTCACATCGACACCTCATCAGGAGATAAGGTAGGAGGAGGACATATAGGAATCTAGAAACATACTTAGGATAACAACTATATCCTAGTATGTAAAATATACAAAGGTGGTATACTAAGACTTAATGGTATACTAGGCTCTATTTTTTAAGTTGGAAGAAAAAATTACCTAACCCATTCTTGTTGAATACAAACTTAAGATTTGATTTTAACCACATTACAAAATCAGATTCCTARGTTATTCTACTCGAATTCTCCTAAGCTTCTCAACATAAGCATTCCAGGCCTAGTCATCTTCTTCTTTTAAACCTATAAAAATTGCCATCTCCCATGTTTGCTGAAAAAGGAATCATGATATAGAACATAATTAAAAGTGAAGATACTCATGTCCCAAAATATTTATATTTGTCTCTCTAATTTATAATTGTTTTTATACCCCACCCATAGATCTATCCTTATCCTCATTTGTTCCCCTTTACTTATTTTCCATGCTATCTATTTTCATATTAATAAAAAAAAATTACATTAAAAGTTTCCAAAGTATTACTTAGTTGATATCCTCTTATTTCTAAAATAATAAGATTAATATAGTATTACTCAAAAAAAAAATTACATTAAAAGTTTCCAAAGTATTACTTAGTTGATATCCTCTTATTTCTAAAATAATAAGATTAATATATTATTACTCATAGTTGATATCCTCTTATTTCTAAAATAATAAGATTAATATATTATTACTCAGTAATGTCTTTCAGTATAGTTTCACTAATAATGACTGTCCATTAACTCAATATAATTTCACTAATAATGACTGTCCACTAACTCTTTGGTATTAAAGCTTTCCCAAACAATGCTCTGGGTATTAAAGATTTTCCCAAACAATTGATATCTTTCATCCTCAACTTCCTCCCTCCTTTGATTCAACAACCACCTTCCATTTTGTCTTTTTCATACCACAGAAACCTATGCAGTTTTTAACTTACCCGAAACATCCTTAATCTCAACATCCAACAGTAAACTGTATATTACTTCTAAAACATAACAAATAACTCGATAGAAATGAAAACATATCTTTCAAATATGAAAATGTTTATTTTATTTTCTGGAAGCTCGGCTACAATTTTCAAAACTTCCGCACTATAAATGCTTAAAATGCTCGGTGGATCGAAAAAGTCACTTTCAAATCCGAAAACGTTTATTTTATTTTCTGAAAGCCCAATGGGAATCTTAAAAACTCACTCATAGAGGACGCTCGGTGTAAATCGGTGATTGGTGATCCTTATTGCGTTAATAATTAGGTGATCTTTATTGCGCTAATAATATAAAAAGTTTTATGGGAATCTTCAAAACTCATTCAATCTTTTCAGGGCAAAAAAAAAATTATGGCCGTGAATTAGGTCAGATTTTTTTTTAAAGGTAGCTTGTGTTTTGTATAGATTAAAGTTTTATGTTTAAACCTTATTTTAAGGATTTTAGTAGATTTTAGATCAATTCAAATACTTAAAAAATTGATTTGACCAAAAATTTAAAACAGCATTATAGGAAGACCTACTTGAAAAATTACTCATTACTCTTGAGTTAACTCACTCTGATCTTTATTGCCTTGAAAATTAAGTAACCTTTATAAAAATCAATCAAAATTCTAGATTGACCAAAAAATTTAAAACAGTTAAGTAACTAAGTCATTGCTCCTGACTTAACCCACTCCAATCTTTATTGCCTTGAGAATTAGGTGACCTTTATTGCTCTATTAATATGATACACGACTTTTACTGGTATAGATGATTCGGTGATCTTTTAACAGGTAAGATGTTTACGCGTTGATGGTTACGTGATTTTCTGTGGGGGCAAAACAAACAAAAAATAAGGATCTGCGTAGGCGTTTTTTCTTTTTTTTCTGAACACCGTCAATTATTGAGTTGTATCCTATAAATTTTAGTTCGTTTATTCCAATTGCTCCATATACCACAACCTATCACATAGATTTCTACTTCGTTAACCGGAATGGCTCTACTTTCTATCGTACCGTTGGCCGCCAAATCGTGGCTGCACAAATCGTTTATCAGTTCTGTTCATGAGCTTAAGCCTTTCCGTAGAACAATCCCAACTCTTGGAGGGAAAACTGTGAGAGCTCCCATCAGCATGTGTTCGGCAACCGCTGTGTCTTCCAGATGGAATACGTGATGGAATATGGTTGGCACACAAATCTTCCACGATTGGAAGCCAGGAATTACATCGACGTATTTGGGGATGCCATCAAATATAACGAGTAGGTCAATTATTTGATTTGAGAGACTATTTATTTGATCAAGTCTCAAATATAACACAATTGATATTAACTCTCTAATTCTCCATTTTAATGTATTTGATCTCATCATAGTAGAAACCTTTATTTATTTTACTAGAAATAAAGAGGTTACATTGCTTCTTTTTATAGATTTCTTTAAAAAAGATTTTATCTATAACTAAATTTAAATTTAGATCATAAATAATATAACTAAATTTAAATTTAGATCAAATATTTATGAGAAGAAACTAATTCTAAGTTGTCAACACTGAATGTATTGGAAACATTACTCATTTACATACACGATACACTAAGATTTACTTCCAAATTACATACACATAATTAACCAATATTTTCTAGGTACTTAAATTCACTTAGTGCAATACAATTTGCAAAATAAATTTTTTCTTGGCTTACTCATTTACACATCAAAGTTCCTTTAAATTCCATGCATATTTTCAATTTTAACATTTTTAATGTAGGTACTTTATTTATTGGGAAACCTCAGCAAATTAGGTAAAATATTCAAATTCTTATACTCAATTTTAAAGCTATATTTGTTTTATAAATGAGAATTTTAGTTTGATTTTTTAGGTGATTATTAATTAATTTAATTCTTAGATAGATATAACAATTTTTTAATTCTAATCTTGTGATTTTTCGCAATCTATTTTTTTTATCAAATCTCAAATAACACATTTGAAGTTAAATCCCTTATTATCCATTTAATTATTTTTATGCTCATCATGTGAAACTTAGTTTTATTACCAATGTCCAAATATATTTTTCCTTATACTTATTTGATTTTATATATCAACATTTGACATATTTTTTAATATAATTCAACATTTAAAACTAAAATTATATATATATATATATATATATATATAGCGATAATAAAATTCTCTAAAATCTGATATATCAATAATTTAAATATTAATTTATTTGAAAATTTTCTATATAATTGTTGTATACATTTAACATTATATACATTTGTTTTTATACGAGATTTGTTTATTGACAAACATAACTATATAGAAAATTCTCTATATTATATATATATATATATATATATATATATATATATATATATATATATATATATACTTTAAATATTAACTTGGTATTTAAAAATTTGTAATTAATTTTATATACTTTTATGTAAATAATCCAGATAAGTAAAATAAATTTAAAAGTTAATCTTGAAAAAAAAAATCAATTTTTTTAGATTTTTATTATTTTACTTGATAACTTGATATCATTATTTCAAATGACTATGGCACTATCTTTGAATTTTTTATACAATTTTTTTATTTTATATAAGTTACAAATTTTTTATTTTATAAAAATTTTTTTTTTTTTTTTTTTTTTTTTTTTTTAAAAACAATTATATATTTTTAAATATTATGTTTATATTAATTACTAGCATATCAATTCCTTCTTTTTATAGTTTTTCAATTTTCATAATTTAAAATTTGATTTTATAAAGTCAAATAATGTTTATGAAAAGAAATACTCTTCACATTATTACATACATTGATTTTAAGTTTTTTTTTTTTCTATTTATAAATATTTTAAAATTAATTTATAAATTTTTTTATTGTAATCCAGAAAAGTTGTTATTATAAAGTTAGATTCTCTTATTAAAATTTATGGTTTCTTCTTTAATTTAAAATTTTATATTTTAACATTATAAAATATATATATATATATATATATATATATATATATATATATATATATATATATATATATATAATTTAATGCAAAATTACAAAATATTTAATTAATTTTACAAATGGAAATAAGTTAAAAAATATTAATTTCACATCATTTTAAATTATTTCCTTTTAACTACCAAATCACTATCACTCTAGGTTTTATATCCTCTGATTTATATATATATATAATCTTCAGTTTCTTAAAAAAAATTATATCCCAACTTTTTCAACTTTTTCGGAGTACTTTTAAATATGCAATATGTCGTTTAATATTGCATATTTAAAATTACAAAATATTTAATTAATTTTACAAATAAAATAAGTTAAAAAATATTAATTTCACATCATTTTAAATTATTTCCTTTTAACTACCAAATCACTATCACTCTAGGTTTTATATCCTCGATTTATAATATATATGTTTTATATCTTCAATTTCTTAAAAAAAAAAAGATATATCCCAACTTTTTCAACTTTTTCGGAGTACTTTTAAATATGCAATATGTCGTTTAATATTGCATATTTGAAATGCCAAAATATTGTTTGGACTAATATATAAACCCTAAAGTTGAACTAATCTCCCTGCTAGTTCCAACTTCCAGTTTGTGAACTCAATTAAAACTCAATTCATTTTGTTCTTCTATTGCTTCCAGCTTTAGAATTGATCGTAGAAATTATTTGTGATGGGGTTGTTGATGGTGTGATCTTTAAATAGGATCTTTTGGCCGAGAAGAGAAGTGATGCAGTAACAAGCATGGTATTGTCCATGGCTATGTAGGAGTAATCAAAGATCTCCAGAATAAAATAGCAG
>SNQJ01S0001118.1:190735-210915 GCA_010110895.2 Picea sitchensis
CAAGATGGTCAAGAGTACAAACACACCAATAGGGTCGAAATAAAGAACTTATACATTGTGGAGGATCTCCATGATGAAGATCAGATGATGGTAGCAGTAGTGAGGAAAGTATAAACACTTACCTTTGTCTTTGGAGTAGGAAAAAGTGATGGATATGTGACATAAAAGACTAAGCTCAGGCATGAGGAAGTGCATTCTCATGAGTTGGGCATGATGATTGGACTAGCTACCCAATCAATCCAGGGAATGGGATAATTCAGTGTGCAAAGACATGGCAGAGTTGGTTGAAGTATGGGTGCATCAAAAATATCACATGAGTTCAACACTTATGTGAAATTTTGAAGTGAAGTGAGAAACAATCAGTTATAGTAGGAAACGACAATAACAACTGAACAAAACAATAGTAAGGCACCAAAATCGTAGAAATATAGTGCAACAGAGTTGAGTGAATTTCATCCTTGTAGTTGGATGAAGTTACCACATTGAATCAGACAACATATCATGCAAATTCAGGTGCAGTATAGTTTGGTTTGTGGAAAATTGGGGTTTCCACTTCATATAGAAACTTGGGTTTTAAAGTTTGGTAGAATTTTGGGTTTTCAATTGGCACGAAACTTGGGGTTTCCAACAAACTTAGCTGCAACAGAGGAACGAATTCATGCAAAGACTTGGAGATTGAATATTTTTTGGATGTTTTTGGGGAAGAAAATGAATTGAGGTGTGGGAGGATGTAAGGCCTTCAACTATATGGGCATGGAGATATTCACCTAAGTCCTCAAGGAGATGGAACTTAGGGTTGATCCGACACCCAAGATGGGAAAGAGGACACCTTAGGCATGAAAAATCACCAAGGGGATCACTAAAGTATGAAGTGACCAAGATATTGGGGCGTGTCAGCATGAGAGACACACCAAGGTTGGGTGTGCCATTCCAAAGAGGCATGGGGGTTGAAAAATGCATGGGTTTATTTGGGCGACCCCATCCAAGTAGGGACATGATGATTGTTTGGGGCGACCGAGTTTGCAAAGGGGTGTGGAAATTCATTTCGACACATGGGTTCGTGAAGGGGCATGACATCCCAAAGAGTGTAATGATTTGCAATGGTGACCTTTGGAATTGTTATAAGATAACAAGGGTGCACAACCAAGGAAGGAATATTTGGAAGACAAGGAGAGAAAGAGAGCTTTGTGGTTCTAAGGTAGATGAAGAGGGCGAGCTCCCTCAAGGAGCCAAGTCGCTCCACATGGGAGGACTTGTGTTGCCTTGAGTTGGATTCAGTGGACAGAATTGGTTAGGATTCTCATGGGATAATTTTGGACTATTCATGACTCCGAGACTTCAGGCTACTTGAACTCTGAAGTAGTTCAATCCCTCTGGATTTTGACCTACCAAATAAGTCATAGAATGTCGGTGACCACTTGTTGTTGGTTAACACCTCCATTTGTGCTATCCTTCCACTGGCTTAATCCAATGGCTATGACTTAATAAAACATTGAGATGAATGGCCAGGATTGTTTTTGAGTTTATACTTGTGTGAGGGATTAATATTATTCCACCTCCGAACCATAAACCATCTGTCCACATGTCACACACACGTCATTTCAGAGCTTGGAAGGGTGGTTTTCCAAACCGCTTTGGTTGACTTCTGAAATAACTTATACTTCGTTGATATGTATATTGTATCAAAGGATTTAAATGGATCCTATCCTCATCCTTTACCCATTCTTGATCAACGACCGAGAATGACTTCGGCCTTCGCCGCTTCGAGCAGCTGTTGGTGGTAGAAACTGGTTTTCCCAGAAGGACATACTCCCAGAGTGATGTAGCTTACTGACGTCACTATTGATGTGGCACTGGTTGAGTTCCTACCACATGTCTAAAATTACAACTGGATCTTGACACTTGTCACCATCTAAATGCACCACGTGTCCTTGCCGACATGATCTTGCTGACGTGGACTATGATGACATATGCTCTCAATGTGTGTGCCATGTGTCTTATTTAGTGACTTCAGAGCTCTGGCCTTTAGGTGAAATCATATGTTCTGAACCCTTTTTCACTGAAGTGGTGAGCATAGAAGTTTACCACCATTGGACCCACCTAACCTCATCCAATAGTCACTATGCATTTCCCATATCTGATGACCCTCATTTACTTCTAGACTTCGGGGCTCCAGCCTTCGGGTAAACTTACATGTTCTTGTCTTATTTTTGTCGGAGTGGTTAGTGTCAAATTTGACCACCATTGGACCTGCCTAACCTCATCCAATGATCACTATGCATTTCCCAGATCTGATGGCCCTCAAACTTTACTCCAAATCAACGATTAACGTGACTTCGGGGCTTCGGTCTTCGGGTAATATTACTTTTTTTTGTCTTCTTTTCTTAGGATTGATCAGCGTTGAAGTTGAATGCTGCTAGGAAAACCTGATCTTACGAATATCATTGATCTTGAAGTGCTCCTTAGATCCAACGAATTACTTTTACTTCAAAACTTCGGCTTCGGTTAAAATTCCTTCATGCAAATTTCCTTTGGTCGATATTATCTGAAGTGGTCAATGGCGGGATGACCATGCGTACATCATTTCCATGATTGATGGTCCATGACTCTTAGTATTCAATATGACAGTCTATATTTAATCTATATCTCATGATCTAAATCATTCCCAAATATTCAACAGACGACCACGATTCTCCTCTTCTTTATGCAAGTTTTCCCTATGATCTGACAGTCGGAATTTGTCGTGAAAACTACATTAGCAGACATAATTCCTTCTAAACTTTTTGGATTTATACTTGGATTCCAACTGAAACAAGATCATTGATCTGAGCCTTTGGTCAATGATTAATGATTGTCATATCTCCCAACTATAACAGAGTTTCCTCACAGTTCTAAGGGTGTTCTCTAGTTGATCTGTTGGGATGCGATCCCAATAACATTTCCTTAAGATACTCCTTTTCTTGAGCTTTCCTGCATGATGTGATCTCATGCAATCTAATATGCTACCTCTCCCGAGCTTTAGGTAGATTCATCTGCACCTATCACTATGTATTTTGCGGAACTTGCTATGTTATTTCTCCTTAGCTTTTAGGATCTCAAAGACATATAATGATAATACCATATTGATCTTCTTGACATCAATGCCAACATAATACCATGTTCAATCATTGATCATATTGTCCTTATTTGACATCAATTCCAACACCATAATTCCATGTCCAACAACACTTTTTAAACCATGCAGGCATGTGAAATATTTCATACAACACAGGGCGCACATCCTCCTAAGTGGAAAGATGATTCAATAGAGGTAAGAGTACCTATAAAAGATGATTGTCATCTAAGTGTACTCCAGTAAAAGAAATGAAAGGTATACCTTTTAAAGGCTGCAACAAAAAGATGAAAGGATTATTGTCAATAATGATTTTCCGATGAACATAATGGGAAAGATGTCAGAAATCCTTGACATGCTCTCGGTATTTGTATTCAATCAATAATTAATTTCCACTAAAGACTCGATATTTGGATATAACTTGTAGTTGTAATTTTGCGTGCTCAAAGAAGATAAATCCTAGTCCAGTTCTAATGCTCGGTGATTCAATTTCCCTTTGATTTACCAGGGGCCTCCCGTGAAGGAATCAATCCCAGTCTAGCTTTGATACCATGTTGTTTTTCTTCATATGAGACGAGATATAATCAATATATTATTACAATGATGAGTGTTCCATATATGGACAATATATGGTGACCATCCATGAAAGGATGAATCCCTTGGATAATCAATAACTTTATTATTATTACTTATTATATTATTTAATAATCAATAGTTATATTATTAATTATTAATCTAGGAGAATGTATTTCTGATGTTGTCCAAACATCAACACTAAACAACATGATTCTATTATGGTGGTGGTGGACAAGCTTACTAAAGATACCCATTTTATTCCAATGAAGTTAGCGCACAAGACAACTAACATTGTTGAGATATACATACGAGAAATTGCTAAGTTGCATGGTATACCTAAGAAAATTGTGTCTCACAAAGATTCCAAGTTCACCTCGAACTTTTGGAAAGGGACATTCAAAGGATTTGGGACAAATCTGAATTTTAGCACAACATGTCACCCTGAGACAGATGGAAAAATAGAGAGGGTAAATCTGGTGATTGAATATATGTTGAGGATGTATGTGATGGATAAACCATAAAAATGGGAAGACTAGTTTCACTTGGTAGAGTTTTCTTACAACAATGGGTATCAAGAATATTTGAAGATGAGCCCATTTGAGGCACTTTATGGCAGAAAGTGTAGCGTGCCATTTATTTGGGACAACCCAAAAAACCGCACAGTAGTTGGGCCAGATATGCTCCAGGAAATGGGAGAGAAAATGGTAAAGATCAGACAAAATTTAAAATCTTCCTCGGACAGGAAAAAAGGTTGTGCAGATAAAGGCAGGACCCACAAAGAGTTTAAAGTGGGGATCATGTATTCCTCAAAGTAAAAGCTAGGGGCAGTTTTGTGAAGTTGGGAAAGTCTTCTAAGTTAGCAATGTGCTATTGTGGGCCATTTGGAATACTTGAAAGGATTGGTCATGTCGCATGTATTCTTGCATTGCCTGTATCCTTGTGTATTCATAATTTTTTCCATGTGTCATTGCTTAAGAATTATGTACTTGATGCTAATCATATTATTGATTGGAATGTGATATAGGTGGAGCCATAAGGTGGATTTCAAGTGCAACCATTTTTCATATTGGATCAGAAAATAACACAACTTTGAAATCGAGCCATGGAGTAGATAAAGGTCCACTAGACTTGGTACGATCTTGAGGATGCAACTTGGCAGCGTGAGGATGTTATGCGAGTATCCTCATCTGTTTGAAATTTTTTGAAATTGTGTATGTACATGTGTACATGATGCATTGATGATAGTGCATAAATAAGGGGGATGGGATTGTAGTGTCCTTGACCTGAAACCTTTGTAATTGTACATATAGGTTGTAAGTCGTTGGTACCAATTGTAAATATAAATATGCATATAGGTTGGTGAGAAGTTGGCTCCTGGTTTTGGTTTTGTGTGCACCTCAGTAGTACGTGGATATTTGTTATCAAGATAGGAGGCACACATGTCATGGTTTTGCATGCACTTGGGTAAGTGCACACATTGCAAAATGTTGTGCACACTTGGCTAAGTGCACGGTAATGGCTTGGAAGTGTGTAGAACTGAGTTATATATATATATATATATATATATATCACTTGGCTAAGTGCACGGTAATGGCTTGGAAGTGTGTAGAATCGAAAGAGAGGAGAGTATATATATATATATATATGTGTGTGTGTGTGTACACATATATATACATAAACACACACACACACACACACACACACACACACACACATATATATATATATGGATGTAATCTATTGAGCTTAGAGAGCATGTGTGAGTATGAGGAAGGTGACTCGGGACGCAGATAGGAAACTGAGCCTATCCATGTAAATATAATTTTATATTATTAATATAATATTGCATCGTTGTGTGTAATTATATTCAGACGAAAAGAGATGGGGGCTGACTCCATCAAAAAGGGAAAAGGGGGACTTAAGTCTTGGGGAATATTGGCACATTTTGGAAAAGTGTAATGTTAGATAATTATTTTATCCTAAGTTCTCGAGGGTAGGAACGAGTCACCAAGTGGCTTATACTACTTCTGAGGGTGACAAGTGTCAAGTTGAAGGTATGAAATATATATTGCTGGAATTAGTGTATTTTGGGGATTATTATCACATTATTATCCTTTATTCTTGGAGGATTCATGTTCTGCAGCTCTCAAGGAGAAAAAAGGGGTCGGACTGTGATGGAAAATGTGATTATTTACCTTTATCTTCAAAGAGAAGTTTGTATGAGTTTCTTTTGGATTGTAACCAGTGTTTTGGATGTTGAGAAGGCTAGTTATTAAGCCCATGAGAAATCTCTCTTGGTCAAAGATTGGTTGTTTAGGAAATGGGTTTTCAGACCCATGAGCATACTCTCCAAGTGAGATTTCTGCTACGAATTGTTTCCTGGTGCGCTGGGCATTAGATGCAGGGCTCAGAGAATTCCTATATGAATTATTGTTGGTAACCCTGGAAGAAAAGTGGGGTAGATGAGAGACTGGTGGGAATAGAAGGGGAACACATCCTTAGGTGTGACAGGTGCATGGGGAATGAGGGACTATAGGCTAGTTGCAGCGGTGGGCAGTTAGGATAGAAAAATTATTTGGACCATCGAACCTTCGCTTGTCGTTGGGAAACCCTTTACCCTGGTGGAGCTCAAGCCTCGTCTTGGGGGTGACCTGTTGCTGAAATATTATGAGCAAGGAAGTTTGTGGCTGGGAGGAATGTCTGAGTCATGCTCGCAGTTGGTGACTTTTTCGAAAGATAAGTGTTTTTAAGTACTTGTCTTGTTTATTGTGTTCTTACTTATCTATGTTTGACATGGGTTAATTCTTGTATGTTATCACATATAAGTAATTTTTGTTATTTTGTTAATAATGTTTGCACATGTAAGGTGGTGTTGTCATTCAATATTGTAGTCGTGCATATGTGTGACAATTACTATTAGTTTTTTGTTCTGTTATAATTTGACATTGGTTATGAGTCCCCAAGGAAAGAATGGAATGGTTGGGTGCACAGGGAAGAAGCCTATGTGCATCAGGAGGTTGTAATTTGTGTGTGTGTATAGGGAATTAGATTTCACGCACAAGGAAATCAGAATTGGCGTATGATGCCAGAGTGGTTGTGTGCAAGTTTGTACTGTGTGATCAGTATGTTGGTGCACATAATTATATGAGTTACTCTCGCTTCTTAAATTCATGTTAAAATGAGAAAGTTTCTTCCACGTTTATAAGTTGTGTGGTGCAACTCAATCTTGGGATGAGTGCATTACTTTGAGTTAAACTACGCTGGCACGTGTTAGAGTAGAATCTATGTAGTATATTATGGAATATTATTGTTTACTAATAACATGGATGATGTTACATTTTGGTTACCGAGCATGTGATTAATGATGGTAATGGGAAATTTTATGGGTTGGGTGACATGKCCCAACCTAGGTGGATGGGCACGTTACATTAGCGGTAGGGGAACCCATCATCATGGTGTCATCGACAAACTAGTTGTGAGAGACTGTCGGTTGGATACCATGTAGGGGAAGACCATGAAGAGAGTCGCCATTGATTGAGGCTTGGATGTAAAGGCTTAATCCTTCTGGCATTATTACAAAAAGGAATAGGGAGAGGGGGTCTCCTTGTCTTATTCCTCTTGTCGAAGCAAAGGTTCTTGAGGGGACACCATTTCTGAGAACAAAAAATAAGGATGAGGAAGTTAGGTTCAGGACCCAATCAATCCAATCATGGCTCAAGATGAAATAAGAAAGGATGGAGCGCATACATTTCCAATTAAGCTTGTCAAAATCCTTTGAAAGATAAAGCTTGATAATCATTTTGGGGGTTCTAGTGTTTTTTAGGAAATGAATGACTTTGTGTGAAAGAATGATACTATCGGGTATCTTCCTCCCTTCCACACATCTCGTTTTTTCTTTTGAAATGATAAAAGGAAGAATCGGTTTGAGATAAAGAGCCATTACCTTAGTGATGATCTTGTAGATGACGTTGCAAAGATCAATGGGATGATATTGATTTGGATTGTTTGCCTCCACTTCTTTTGGGATCAAAGTAAGGCAAGTTGCATTGAGAGTTGGTAGGACACCTCTGGTGATGTGTGAATTCTCTACCAATTGTCAAACTTCTTCCATGAGCATAGGCTAGCAGTGATGAAAAAATTATGGTGTGAAGTCATCCATCCCTTGAGATTTTATCGTTGGAATGTCCTTCATAGATTGATCCACCTCTTCAATGGTTATTGGTCACAACAAGGCTTGATTTTTCTCCACTATGATTTGGGAAGGGATGTGTCGAGTGATTTTGTGAATCGCCTGAGAGCAGTTTGGGTAGGGTTCTTTGAGGAGGTTCTTGAAGTGATTGACCAACACTTTCTCCATTCCTTCATGGTCTATGATGTTCCCCCCTGATCATTTTGGATCTTGGTCATTTTGTTGGTGTGTATTATTTGGATCATAGATCTATGAATAATTTTGTGTTATTTTCCCATTCTTTTTGCCATTGTATTATGGACTTTTGGCGCTAGAGAACTTCCCCCCAGGAATATATTTGCTCCAATTGTTGTTTTAGGTTTTGTTCTTCCGTAAGAATGGATTCCACGTTACCTTGAATGATGAGTTGGTTTTGTATTTCTTTCATTTGTTTCTCCATAACTTTTGTGGCTTAAAATATATTTCCAAATATGGTTTTATTCCATTATTTGACATAAATTCCAAAATAAAATAAGATTTTACTTAATAGAAAGTATAGTCAAATTTAATATTAAATTCATTGTAACTGTAATTTTATTTTATTTTTTTGTAAATAAAAAGTATTGTATTACCTTGCGTTGGAAAAAATTACACATGTCTGAGTATACACTAGACAATGCCACATGTTCTTCCATAGTAGTGGAAACTAGAATGCATGGAAACTATTGTTCAAAAACCTTAAAGAGACGTATGTCAAAAAAATGGGGACTTGCCACCTGTTCTACCACAAGCGTGGAAACCAGAATAGGCGATGCACTGAGTGCCTAGACTAGATAGTGAACCAGAACCAGAGTCTATGATGCACAAAAGACTTAACACTAAGACCAGAGAAAAAACTTGTAGGAGGACTAGACATGAGGCGAACCTGGGCACCCATCCTAGCAAATTCAGAAGGCGAAAGGTTGACAACAAGATGGACATCAAATTTTTATGGGATCGCTTGACGGGGAGTCATACAGGACGTCCAAGCGCTTGTTGAGGGTGCATTGGTTGTGTAGTTTCTCTGCCAAATCCTTGTGCATCTCGAATATCAAGACCAAGTGGTCTTCTGTGAGCCTGGAAGAGATGGGAGCCAGGTGAGCATGCTCTTCAGCGTTGTATTCATTCCAACATTCATCCCAGTTTATTCCAGGGTCCTCTTCCATAGTAGTAGCGGCATAATCCTTAGTAATGGAAAAATCTGTAGCAGGTTCCTCTTCCATAGTGGCAACACAATTCTTACCAAAGTTCTCCTCCCGTCGAGGGATTTCCTCTTCCACGATGCAGCCTGTCTCAACTGGCTCCTGGAAAATCAAAGGGATGGTAGTGCAAGTGGTCGGTCATTGTTCCGAGGTGTTCTTCGGTAAATATGGCAAAATTTCCTCCCAATTGGGAGGAATTTCCTCTTCCACTGGACAACCTCCGTGGAGACCCTCTTTGTTTGATGGACAAGGCTCTGGTTGAGCCGCCTCATGCCAATTCTGATCAGTGGAGGGTGAGTGGTTCAAACTACCGCTTGGGATGAGAGTGAGAGAGGTTGGTCCTAGGCGTTTGTGCCTGTCGAACCGGTTGTAATAGGTTGGCCCTCACCGAGACTTACCTCTCTCGCAAGGCATGACTAAGCAAAGCGCAGGGAAAATGGAATCAACAATGGTGCGAGCTAGAGACGGAGGATGGTAATCCAAGGCACAGAGCAAAGAAAGAAGAATTAGACAGTGAACTGCGGCCAAATGCCCAAGATAAAACCCCCCACGGGACAATAAGAGAAGGAGGATGGAGGTGTTGATGGCTCTAGTAGCCATAAGTGTTGGAGTAATGGTCATTCGATGTATCGTACTGGTGCCAAGGAGTCGAACCCGAGTCTCCATTAAGACCCAACGGACTAAGCCTTGGCATAAATGAAAGCTATGCATCATGACTGGACAGGGGAGAAGGGTGACGGTGAGGTGTCTTAACTACCCTCGTATCCACCCCAGCTGTTGACGAGTGTGCTCCATGTGTCACCCCATCGGAGGATTGTAAACGTAAATTTTAAGTATATATAATATATTCATTTTATATAATTTTATTCAATTTGATGAAAAACAAATTATTTCATTGTTTCATTTAATTTCAATATATTTATTTCATTTTATTTCATCAAATAAAAAAATCATAAACCAACATATTAAATAAAATAAAATAAAAGTTAGGAAGTTAGAATTTTTACTTTATCAATGGTGATTTGATTTTGATTAAAATTTTGATTAATTCATTAATTAAAATATTGTTTTTATTTTTTTAAACCTTCTAATATTTTTTGAGATTTTTCCTATAAGTACTTTCTTGTGTTCTACTCGTTCAACCTTTTCAGGTCAACAATCCATAGACTTAGATTGAATTTTCAAGGTATTTATTCCTTCCTGCATATGTAACTTCATACAGGAACGGAAAGGTAAGCAATAATATTGGGAATCACTGTTAATATGATATTGCATTGCAAAGCTAAGAAAGGTGCTACGAGAATAGATTTGATTTTGTGTGGAATTGTTGTGCAGATGAGCAACAGTTCTTCTTGCTCTCCCTGCGCTGGTTACAAGATCCGGAGAAATAAATGTTCAGAGAAATGTGTGTTCGCTCCTTATTTCCCTCGGAACGACCCCAGAAGTTCCTCTTGGTACACAAAGTGTTCGAAAATCATCACGTCATCAAATTACTACAAATTTGTTACAGGAAAATATTGCATATTTGAAATGCCAAAATATTGTTTGGACTAATATATAAACCCTAAAGTTGAACTAATCTCCCTGCTAGTTCCAACTTCCAGCTTGTGAACTCAATTAAAACTCAATTCATTTTGTTCTTCTATTGCTTCCAGCTTTAGAATTGATCATAGAAATTATTTGTGATGGGGTTGTTGATGGTGTGATCTTTAAATAGGATCTTTTGGCCGAGAAGAGAAGTGATGCAGTAACAAGCATGGTATTGTCCATGGCTATGTAGGAGTAATCAAAGATCTCCAGAATAAAATAGCAGAGTTGCAATTGCAACTGAAATACATATTTTTAAAATATGTATTTTTAATATGTAATTTTGAAACTCAAAAGAGGATTTGAACTTTTAATTTTTCATTAATTTCATAACTTATTGAACTAAATAAATTAATTTTTATATCAAATAATTAAATTTATAATAATATATAACAAAATACATGTAATTTGTATTTAATTTTTTAATAAATTTAAAAAAAAATAAAATCATTTTAATATAATAGATTTAGATTTATATAATTGAACCTTCCATAAACATGTAATTAGTTCAAATTTGTAAATGAAACAAATTTTGAAAAAGAAATATGCAATATGGAAAAAATTCAATATAAAATTTCAAAAAATTACATGTGGAAAAAATTCAATATAAAATTTCAAAAAATTAAAATAATGTGTTCTTAATCTGCTTAGCCTAATTTAATATGTTTTTTATTCATAGTTTAAAATTTTGGAATGTTTGCAATTTGATGCTATGCCTATCCCTATTAAAAAAGAACGTTGTTAACTAATAACTCATTTTAATAATATTTTTGGGAGTTGTGATTTATGAAGATATCTTGTATTTCTCAAATTTAGTATAGTGTAAGGGATATTTTCTTTATAAGTGTTTAATTTTTGGATCTAATGAAGATAAAGATAGAGTGCTAAAATTCATTTTTAATGTTTGATAAGGCCAAGTTGATTGAATAATTTTTTATGTTTGATAAGGCCAAGTTGATTGAATAAAGGGAATCAATTAAAAGAAGAACAATGTATAAGAGGGATTGACTAAGTTTGTTGAATCCATATAGTTAATGAGTATGTGTATATTGACTAGAGGAGATATCAGGATTGGTTGATTGAATTCCATGTGTATGTTGACTATAAGAAATATGAGGATTGGTTGATTGAATTGACATAGATTGACTATAGATTAGGAGTGTTGTGTTAATTAAACATAAGTGTTATCAGGATGTTTGTCTATGTGGAATTCATGGACTAGTAGCTTACCTACTAGACAAATGACATTTATTAGAAAACAAATTCAAACTATAATGACATCTATTAGAAAACAAATTCAAACTATAATGACATCCATTAGAAAACAAATTCAAACTATTTATAATTAAAAGGAAAGAAAGTTAATGGTTAATAACTTACTATTGGAGATTAATAGTTAATAACTTACTATTGGAGATGACCTATACGAGGTGGAGTTAATAACTTACTATTGGAGATTAATGGTTAATAAATTACTATTGGAGATGACCTATACGAAGGTGGAGTTAATAACTTACTATTGGAGATGACCTATACGAAGGTGGGTTAGGATGAAATTAAGGCGAGTCAATTATAGTATTCATTGGGAAATTCGATTGAGAGATCAGTGCCAATAAAGAGGCTTGTTGAAAAGAAAAGAGAAAAGGATTTTCCTTTGAGGAAACGAAGGCTTTGCTATATAATAATAACCAAGAGTGAAAAGAATCATAAACAACCCTATTTATATGGGATCCTAGGCTTCATGCAAGTTACATACATAGACATTAACTGATTATCATACCTTAATTCTGAATTGATTATCAATTTTTTACTTAAGAGAAAAAGGTTTTCTTCAATATAAAAATACTAAATTTTAATATATGATGAATATTTTGTGTGATCGTTTATTGCTTTGTTTGATTGTTCCTTAATAAAATGAAATGTAAGACATAATATTCACAGGACATATTCGATTAGTTTTAACTATATTTTTGATTTACCCAATAAAAAATAGATTAATATTCGATTAGTTTGTAACTATATTTTTGACTTACCCAATAGAAAATAGATTAGTTAAGTATTGAAGCATAGTTCTTATTTATTGAGAAATGTAGAGCTCGCTAACATTATCCTCCAACACAGGATATGAGTAAGGGTCTTAGACCAATTTTTGTACCATGACACTTCAAGAGATTGAATACATGCTCATGAGCCCAATTGTTTTAGACGATGCAGATACTTTGTAGTTATGAGACCATTGTCTGTGAATCCATTATTATTCTATCAAATGCAATAATATATCCATTCTTTCATTGGCGAAGGTTTATTTGTTAATTTTATTTCCACCATGGCTAGTTATAGTGTGAAATTGCTAGTTATAGAGTCAAATTGTAAGCACTGCTAGAAATAGGTTTAGTTCATGGTTTAGTTGTAACATGGCTTGTTTATTAAGAATTACCACTGAGTTGTCATTTTTATAAGTCTAATAGATATTCGTATTAAAAAATATTATTGGAATTTTCAATAATAAAAATAATATTTTTGGGGGGAGAATACAACACGCGGGGTTTGGTTCAGTTTCATTACAGGCCTAACTTAATGGGGACATTGAATGAGGCCCTAAACAATATCATGGCTAGGAATTCAACCCCAAAATCTCATTTGAGTAAACAATGACACTCATCCACTTGAACTAACCCACCAAGCTAATAATAAATATAATACTAACATAAATATATTTTAATTTGATATCTTTAATATTTATAGACTTGTTTTTTAGTGTTTTATTTCTTAGATGTTTAAAAAATATGTGGATTTGATACATATATATTATATGTGTTATAAGAGCATTAATTAATAAGCTTATAAATTTAATTTTTTATGGTTAAAATTCTTTCTCAAAGTATAGTTAGAAATAATTGTAGTTTATTATATAGTTATCATATAAGTTATCAATGAGTTTTCCTTTTGTATAAGTCTAGTAGATGTGTTCTAATGAACATTGAAGTCAATTTGTATTTAAAAATATCACTCGAATTTTTAATAATAAAAATAATATTAACATAAATATATTTTAATTTTAGATCTCTAGTAGTATTTATAGACTTGTTTTTGAGTGTTTTATTTCTATATGTGGATATGATGCATACATATTTATAAGAATATTAATTAATAAGTGTATAAATATAAAAAAAAATTGGTTAAATTTTTTTCTCAAATTTAATAAGGATTTTGTGTAAAGTTATAGTTCCATGTGATTAATGTGATTTTTAGCATGAAACTTTGATTTTAGTGGTTTTGGTTCATTTTAAAATGATGTGAATAGTTGAAATTTTAAAAAATGAATGGATGAAGCTAAAATTTTATTTTACTAAAAGAAAAAAATAAATTCACACTAGAACTTAAAATTATACATTTATTAACTCACTTCTATATTGATATAAATCAAAACTAAAATAAGATATATATATATATATATATATATATCATTTATGTTTTTTACACTGTTCCATGAGGTGGATAGTGGAGTCAAGTTGTTGCAGAAAAATTTGTTTTAGGGTGACTTCATAGTGCACAACAAGGTGAGGGAAAAGCTTGAATATATATGAGGATTATGTGAATGGACCAAATTGCAGAAGGAAGTGACCATTTTGTGCATGAGGGTGTACAATATCAAGGAGTGTGATGGTTGGACTGGCCATTCAACTAATTCATGAATTGGATGAGAACAACAACATGAAAATACGATCAAGAGTACAAACACACCAGTAGGGTCGAAATAAAGCACTTATACATTGTGGAAGATCTCCATGATGAAGATCAGATGATGGTAGCAATAGTGAGGAAAGTATAAGCACTTACCTTTGTCTTTGGAGTAGGAAAAAATGATGGAGATGCGATATAAAAGACTAAGCTCGGGCATGAGGAAGTGCATTCTCATGAGTTGGGCATGATGGTTGGACTAGCTACCCAATCAATCCAAGGAATGGGATAATTTAGTGTGCAAAGACATGGCAGAGTTGGTTGAAGTATGGGTGCATCAAAAATATCACATGAGTTCAACACTTATGCAAAATTTTGAAGTGAAGTGATAAAGAGTCAGTTGTAGTAGGAAACGACAAAAACAACTGAACAAAACAATAGTAAGGCACCAAAATCGTAGAAATATAGTGCTACAGAGTTGAGTGAATTTCATCCTTGTAGTTGGATGAAGTTACCACATTGAATCAAACAACATATCATGCAAAGTCAGGTGCAATATAGTTTGGTTTGTGGAAACTTGGGGTTTCCACTTCATATAGAAACTTGGTTTTTAAAGTTTGGTAGAATTTGGGGTTTTCGATTGGCATGAAACTTGGGGTTTCCAACAAACTTAGCTGCAGCGGGGGAACGAATTCATGCAAAGACTTGGAGATTGAATAATTTTTGGATGTTTTTGGGGAAGAAAATGAATTGAGGTGTGGGAGGATGTAAGGCCTTCAACTAGATGGGCATGGAGATATTCACCTAAGTCCTCAAGGAGATGGAACTTGGGGTTGCTCTGACACCCAAGATGGGAAAGAGGACACCTTAGGCATGAAAAATCACCAAGGGGATCACTAAAGTATGAAGTGACCACGATATTGGGGTGTGTCAGCATGAGCGACACACCAAGGTTGGGTGTGCCATTCCAAAGAGGCACAGGGGTTGAAAAATGCATGGGTTTGTTTGGGAATGACATCCCAAAGAGTGTAATGATTTGCAATGGTGACCTTTGGAATTGTTATAAGAGAACAAGGGTGCACAACCAAGGACAAAATATTTGGAAGACAAGGAGAGAAAGAGATCTCTGTGGTTCTAAGGTAGATGACGAGGGAAAGCTCCCTCAAGGAGCCAAGTCGCTTCACATGGGAGGAATTGTGTTGCCTTGAGGAGGATTCAGTTGATAGAGTTGGTCAAGATTCTCGTGGGATAATTTTGGGGAAGTCTGGAAATAGATATTTGTTTGAGGAATGTGTGAGGAAGAACCCAAATTTGTGAAGTCATTGCAAATGAAAAGATAGCAAGTTTGCAAATGTGGGAAGGTATCAGGTGCATTGCAGGTGGTTTTGAAGACTATTGCAGTAGAGACTCTTGGTGTGATGGATCTTTTCATGAGTGTCTTGGTGAAGTGAGGTTATTTGTTTGAATTTGCCAAAATTGTAAGTTGATTCAGTAGTGCTCATATTGTAAATATTTCACAATAACAAGGACTTAACTAGGTGTTAGGCATGGTTTATGTCACCCATAATATTTCTCTGTATGTATTTCATTTATTCCTTTAGTGTACTATTGGCTTCTCATGTTCATAGATGTATGCTTAAAAATCATTGTGTTAAAGGTGTTAACAAATTTCTAAGTATACAAGAATTTCACTAGAGTAGGAGTGTGACTCATTGGTAGCCTAGAACAGAGTATGGGTATGCTCTAGGTAAAGAGGCGTAGTCCAGAAAAAGTATTTGTTGTGCTGATAAGAAGACAATTTAGAAACGTTGTGGTGTCACACACCCTCAAGAGGTGCACTATCGCAACGCACACTATGGGGACGTGACAACTAGAACATCATCATGGACAAGTCACACTACCTCTTGATGAGTTTTTAGAGGTAGTGATAACCAAATTGGGGGTCAAAGTTTTGGTACTAGTTGGAGAAGGATAAGAAAAACTATTTATCTAGTGAATTTTTAGTTCAATTCTTGGTGGGACAAGAGAGTTATGCTCCTCCCTAAAGGACTCAAGGTTGTAATGAAGGTCAAAGTAGCATAGGTTTTTTTTAGAATAATGGATAGAGACAACTAGAGGCTCCATGAAAGGTGGAGTGTTGGACTAGCAAAGTGCCAGATTATCATAAGTCTTATCTATTATTGTTTTTTGGATCAGGATAGAGAGAGGGAAAGGAAGTGGACAACCATCCTCATTCTAGCATTGGATGTATGATGTAGTGAACAACCACTATGTCGAGCACCAAGTCATATAATTATGATCATTCAAATTTATTAGTGGAACCCATGTTTTTGTTTTAATTGATCCATGTGCTACTAATAGACTCACTTCTCCCTTTGTGTTAATCAAATATGGGTTGCAAACACATGAGTGACATGATTTTAAACCAGTTGAAATGGCATGCAAGGTTAAGAAATCTATAAGACATGTTATTGAGGGTTGTATAGTAGGCATTGGAGGATGCTTAAACAAGATGAGTTGTATAGTACAACCTTGGGGACCTATGAATTGATAGTGGGCATAGATTGGTTTGAATCTCATATGGATTTATTTAATTGTTATGCAAAGAAAGTTCAAATGACCTAGGTGATTCAATGGTGATCAGAGGGATAAAATGAAAGGTTTCCCTATGTTTTCTCAGCAATGAAGGCTAAGAAGTATATGAGAAAAGGTTTTAGGATCTATATAGTTGAGGAATTTAGTAAGGGTGGTAGCTCTCTAGAGTATCCCTTTCTGTTCTCCAAATTGTCAGATGTATTTCCCCTTGAGATGCCTAAAATTCATCAAATAAGGAGGATTGACTTCATTGTAACTTTGAAACCAAGGGTGGAGCATATCTTAAGACACCCTATTGAATGGCCATTTTGAAGCTTAAAGACTGAGAATTCAAATCAAGGAATTTCTTGAAAAGGGGTTTATTAGGATAAGTGTGTCCCTGTGGAATGCACTAGTAATCTTTGTTAAAAAGAATGGTACCCTTCAAATTTGTATTGACTATCGAAATCTAAACAAGGCCACCACAAAGAAAAAGTATTTTATTCTCCATATTGATGAACTATTTGATGAGTGAATAGGATATTTAATATTTTCCAAGATCTACTTGCACTCAAGGTATCATCCAGTTAGAATTAAGGAAGAAGACATGCCTAATACTTCCTTTAGAATAATATTTGGTCAATATAAATTTAATGGTGTACCTTTCAAGATGAATATTTCCGCTAAAAATTTCACAAATCTAATGAGTAATGTGTTTCAAAATCACTTCAACCATTTTGTGAAACCTTTTTGGATGGAATACTCATATATTTTTTCAATGAGAGGGGGAATGAGGATCATTTGAGACTCGTCCTCCAATTCCTTGGAGGGCACAAACTTTATGGGAGGTTTTCCAAGTGTACCATATTTCAAAATTGGATTCACTATTTGGGGCATGTAATCAATGATGAAGGAAAAATAGTGGATCTCGGAAAGATTGATGCCCTTATGGATTGATAAACACATAAGAATGCTTGAGGGGTGCATAAATTTATGGGATTGGCCAAATATTATAATATATTCATGAAGGTTTCTTATAGATATTTAATCCCATAAGATCCCTACAATAGAAAGAGAAATTTTTTTATTGTAAAAATTAGTGTCGAGTAGCATTTGCAAAGTTGAAGAGACGGTTGACTAGTGATCCAATCCTAAAGGTGTTTGATACAGAGAAAGACTWTTATCATTACTCATATGCATCCAAGGAGGATTTGGGAATCATATTGGTGTAGGAAGGAGGAGTTATATCTTAAGCTCTTATAAGCTTTTGGATCATGAGATTAATTATTCCACTCATGGTTTAGATTTAGCAACAATTGCGATGGCATTGAAATTATGAAGGTAATACCTTATAGGAAACATATTTAAGCTTAAGCTGAGTATTAGAGTCTTTAGTGGAATTGTAGTGAGTTTCTTAGTGAATATGATTTTGTAATCTCAAGTATAAAAGGAAACAAGAACTGGGTTGTTGATTCTTTCAACAAGATTCCAAGGATTAACTTGTTAATTTCATTGAATATGGGATTAAGATATTAGGTTCTAAGTCACCTATCAAATGATAATTAGTACCTAAAGGTGAGGTATAAATTCAAGAGTGGGTCTCTAGTGGAAACTATGTTTGAGGGTCACTCCTTGGAAGGAGATGGGCTTCTACATCATTTGGGTTGGATGTACGTCTCTAGAATTGGGGGTATGTAGGAAATGATGTTGCTAGAATCTCACCAAACACCTTGTTATGCCCATCCAAGAGAGAAAAATATATTCACTAACTTGTGGAATATTTTCTTCTAGATACATATGAAGTAGGATGTGGTGCAACACATGGCTTGATGTGTTGGTTGTCAATAGGGTAAGGTAGAGAACCATCATTTGGAAATCCTTTTTCATCCTCACAAAATACCAAAGAGTAAAGGAGAATTCATTTTGATGCATTTTGTAGTGGCGCTACCCATCACTTCCCAAAGGCATGATTGCATAATGATTTTGGTTGACAAGCTGATTAAGAGTGGTCACTTCATTCCTACCAAGAGAAAATTTCACATTGTAGCAATTGTTTAGGTTTTCCTATGGGTGGTGGTCCAATTACATAATTTTTCCCAAAAGACAATCTTGGATAAATACTTCTAGTTAAATTCTATATTTTTTACCTTGGGTAGTTCAAAATTTTAGTAGGCTCTTTCCATCAAAAGACTAATGGTCGCATCAATAGGGTGAATCAAGGATTGGATGATTTTTTGAGGATGTATGTGATGGATTAGGAAAATCACTAGGAAAGTAACTTCCATTGGTGGAGTTCACCTATATAATAGTTTCCACAATGTCATCAATTTGTCTCCTTATCAATTTCATTATGGAAGACCTTACAAGACTTCCTTGATCTAGGATAAGTTGTAGGATCGGGCCATTTTGGATTCTTTAGGAGATGAAAGAGAAAATTATTCAAGTAAAGAAAATACTTAAAGAATCTAGAGATAATAAGAAGATTTATGTTGATGCCAAGTGGATGAGCATAAGTTTTGAAGTGGATGATCAAGCATTTTCCAGGGTTAGACCTTCAAAGTTCTTTCAGGTTTTGGAAAGAAAAAATGTTGGCATCCCAATTCATTTGGTCATCCATGATTCTTAAAATAATTGGGTCGATTGCATATCATATCAAGTTTTCATCCCATTTGAAGAGTATAGATTATGTGTTTCATGTTTTTGTTCTTAGACATTATATTATAGATGCCTCAAATGTGTTAAAGTTTGGTAAATTGTGGGGTTATGAGGAGGGAACTATCTAGTTTGAATGACTTCGTGTGTTGGATTGGAGAGTTTAAGAGCACATGAACTGGTTTCTTGACCAAATCAAGGTCTAGTGGGACTAGTATAGCCTATGATATAAGAATTTGGAAGATGAAATTGTTATGCATCAATACTTCCTTACCTTCTCAAAATAACTTTAGGTCAAATATATTTTTGAAAGGGGGCCTATGTAGTGCCCCCTTATTTTTTTCTTTATTTTCACTCATGGACTTACAAATTGACATAGATACTATGTTTTTTTGTACATTCTTTTTATTTTAAACATGGATGATTTTAGGGGCTAAATTTCCCTCATGGGCTAATTTTCCATGGTTTTTCCAAAATCGAGATTCGTTATTTTAAAAATGATTCACCCAAATTCTATAGGATAAAATTATTTTACCTTAAAAATCGCCAAAATTTTATAAAAACTATATAAAATCCTTAGAAATTTGAA
>SNQJ01S0001118.1:219466-232060 GCA_010110895.2 Picea sitchensis
AATATAGGAAGGGTACGATAATTCCCAAGAAGTGTAGGAGAATTCGAATGGTCCATCCAGATAGAGGAAAATTTAGGTTGGATCTTCCTAAAACGGTATTCCATAAAATTCTATAACGTGTAAGACAGGAGATTTCTATTCATCGTTGGATTCACTCGAACCAAGCATCCTATAGCAGAATATTTCAATAGCTATTTGTCTATTCGTGTCCTTTCTCTATGCTTGGACTTACACACTTCTTTATTGATCCGGACCAAACTCTATGGAGACCTCTCCTTCTATTTTACTATTTATGCTACCACCGTTGCCTTCTTGTGGAGCCATATGCATCATCCTAGGGTTCTAGCTTTTAACATTTTATATAGTTTGATTGTTCAGGATTTATTTGTGTGATTGTTTGTGCGTGTCTACTTTATATACTATCGCAATCCCTCAAGTGATTTTCTTCCATTAGTTAGCTGACCGAAGCAATCTCCATCGGTTGGTCTTCAAGTTGAGGTAAGACCAATACAGGAAGAGAGATCAATATAGGGTGCGAGATAGGTTCAGAGACATGCACTCCACTCCGCCCATTGGCTTTCTCGTCCGAAATATTTCTCTGTACAGGTTCATATCTTTGTGTTTTACTTTTATTAACTGAGATTCTATACTCAATACTTTAAATTAATTTTTGTTAAGTTATCCATTCTTGGCTATACATTTTCTACCTCGAAAAATATGTTGGGAAGCTCGAGAAACGAATTAAGAACTACCTGTTGTAGGAACAAAGTAAGCGAAGGAAGCATAGGCAGACCATTGTCATGAAGGATTATTTCAGTATATCGGAGCAAACAACGATTATTCGATATGTCCTGAAGGGGGTCAATCTCCTTCTTTCATTCTCCTCTGACCGACTCTCAGGGTCTAATTCTTATACAGGTGGGAATGGACTGACTGCTAGCTATAGTGTGTAGAGTAAGGTGGTACTATTTTGCGGAGCCTATCTATTGGGAGCAGGCAGGAGAGAGAACTATTGGGTTGGGATGGAAGCGGACGAACAGATAACTGGGGAATGATTTGTGGCAAAGCGAGGAGTACCACTCTACTAACTGTTGTCGGTAGGGTGAATTTGTCCTACGCAGTCATGATGGACAATGATTTTGAGAAAGAGATGATGGGGTCATTTCAAGACAAGCCCAAAATATTTCTTGCAATGGGGAGCAAGTCTAATTATCTAGGGTAAGGCCCAAAATCTTTGTCGATTGTTGAAACTCTTTTGTAAGAATGAATACATGAAAATAAATATTATTATTTCCCAGTTTTTTACTGCAAATTAGAAATTTAATTTACATCATAGTACAATTTGCAAATGATAGGGGTACATACCTGCATTGCAACAATATTTATAGTATAAGGGTACATACCTGCATTGCAACAATATTTATATTCATAGTTACACTTGCTCTACACTTGCATTGTAACAATATTTATAGTTACACTTGCAGAGTGTTTTCCAAGCTTGGGGAGATCACTTTGTTCCTATGAGTAATATGATTAAAATATTGCTGAGCCCTCTTTGTGGAGAAATTAGTTGCAGAGTGGAGAAAGTAGTTGCAAAGTCACGAAGCGGCAGAGTGGAGAAAGTAGTTGCAGAGTCACGAAGCGGTGGAGACGGTGGCCACAAATTGCAAGTGAAGGAAGTGGATGCGGTGGCTGCAAGTGAAGGAAGTGGAGGAAGAGGCAGAGGCAGTGAAGGAAGTGGAGAGTCACGAAGTGGTGAAGGAAGTGGAGAGTCACAAAGTGGTGGAGACGGTGGCCACAAATTGCAAGTGAAGGAAGTGGTGGTGGTGGTTGCAAGTGAAGGAAGTGGAGGCAGAGGCAGAGGCAGAGGCAATGGAGACGAGATGATGGCTTCAAGTTCTGAAGAAGAAACCTGATCAGATGAGATGGTGGCTTCAATTTCTGAAGAAGAAACCTAAACTAATTAGATGGAGATGATGGCTTCAATTTCTGAAGAAGAAACCTAAACTAAAGATGGTGGCTTCAAGTTCTGAAGAAGCAACCTGATCAGATGGAGACGGTGGCCGCAAATTCTGAAGAAGAATCCTGATCATTTCTTAGAAAAATTTAAAGCCCTGACATATACTTACATAAAACATGGAAAAATGCATCTTTGAAACCTGATAATTTTTTATAACAATTTAAAGCCTTGACATATACTTACACAAAACATGGAAAAATGCATCTCTGGAATATGTATCACATCTCAACAAAACTTAAACTTAGGTAACATGGAAAAATGCATCGGACTTAGGTTGCATAATCTGGAAAATATGCATCTAGGTTGGTGCAACCTGGAAAATATGCATCTCAGTAATAAGAGATCAAGTTTGTTGGCTAATAACCTTTTCAATAAAATGAATTTAATTATTTTAAAAAAATAACTATTTCTTTTCCCCTATGTACAATTTTGGAAAGGAGATAAATATTTGTAATCAAAGCCAAAATAATTCATGATCAACAATGAATCGATTTTGGAAAGGAGATAAATATTTGTGGTCAAAGCCAAAGTAATTCACAGTCAACGATGAATCAATTGGTAGAGTCCTGCCACCACAGGGACTAACAAGAGTGTGGATGATTTTTTTTTAGTGTATTATGGTAAAGTATGGATGGTTTTTTTGTTGTGGATGGTAGAGTATGGATGATTTTTTTAGTGATGTATTATGCATGAATTCACAAAGATTTTTAATTGTATGCACATGTATTCATGAAATAAAAAATGCATAGTCACGATCATAGGTACATGATGACAGTAAAGTATGGATGATTTTTTCAATCATGGTGGATTGAATATTAATTTGCAGTAGTTTCTTATTCATGAAAAAAATTCCATATGATATCATAGGAATGTGACAATAAATAATGATATTCTTTAATTGTGTAAATGTTGTTTTTAATCCTAAGGAACTTGTGGTTTAGATTTGTATTAAAAAAACATATAATATGAGGGGAATTTATTGTTGAATGTTAGTGTAGGAGTAAGTTAAATAGCTCCATTAACATATATAACAAATCAATTTCTTTCTAGTTAATTGGTTTTAGGTATTAAATAAATCTTGGTTCCATTCCTCATTTCCTCTTTACCATCCTTATAAGCGTGTTTTACAAGTTGGTGTTTAAATTTTTACTTTGAGAATCAACACCTTCATGGCCCCGCATAAAACCTAGAAGGCATACTCCTTCACTA
The DNA here is from genome assembly GCA_010110895.2 of Picea sitchensis. Classification (NCBI taxonomy): domain Eukaryota; kingdom Viridiplantae; phylum Streptophyta; class Pinopsida; order Pinales; family Pinaceae; genus Picea; species Picea sitchensis. The sequence goes on from SNQJ01S0001118.1 coordinate 222,696, forward strand.
ATTCATATTCCCTTAGATAACCCTCTCCTATAGTGCTCTTCTTAACTGTGTAGAAAGATCCCATCTCATTATCTTCCTACTAGAAATTGCATAGGAGTATTCTTTGAGCAGTTTTTTGTTAAGATCTCAAGGTTCCTTACTTTCTCAAACCTCTATTCTCTATTATATCCTTCTACACCCATATAGGTTTCACCCTCTTTCTTCACAATTCTTAATCTAATATCATGCATTCCTTCTTTTCACTTAGTTAGCATTTTTGGGTTTATTTTTAGTCCATATCATGGTTTGTGGTTCATGGTTGTTTCTTATCGGTTCTTCTCTCAAAATTGATGCTTCACATATATTTCCTCCTACTACTAAATGTCCACCTCCTCTTTCATAAATCCCCACCCCCCTATAGGGAGGTAATATTCAAGGAAGCAAAGGATAACATTTCTCCTAGTAGAAGGGAAAATATGACTCTTACATTGGTACCCAACTTAGAATTATGTAGCTTTGGGAATGGCCTATCCAACTAATATATTACATTCATTCAGTGATCGGTTTATTGAATAAATGGAGGTGGGTGGTTCCATTAAAGGAACATGCATAAAGAAGAAGAAATCTAAGGCCAACACTCGACAAATAGACAATTCACTCTTCCATAGACTCCATTTCCTCTTCCCCTATAGTGGAAGCATAAAACGCTTGTTCACATGCTCTTCACCTCATTAGGAACATTATTTATTATACTTCAACATAGTATATACAAATATTAATCCTACCACATCATCCGTATAAGTTTATTTACATTATTCATGCCTAATTATTCACTAGTCGAGCCTTGGTCTTGATCTCCACACTAAGAATATTTACAAGGAGAAAAGGGCTCATTAAAACTCATCCCACGTGGCTTAACTCCCATATTACAAAACAAACCATATAATTAAGAGTGCATGATTTATTACATTATGCTCCAAGGTTAAAATTGTGGTATTAAATTCCCCTCCCTCTTGGAATAACATATTCCTCAACATTCCTTTCTCTCATAGCAATAATCCACTTCCTAGAAAACATTATTTTCCCTCTGCCCTCTTTACAATATTTCATGTTTGTCATATAGATTGGATAAAAATTGTCTACATGTCCTCTTTCACCTCCTTGGAACACCTCCAAGTTCTCAACATTTCAATATGTACCTCTATCAATCATCAAAGGTAAAACTTGCACATCATAGCTATTTTTATGCAACAATTATCTTATCCATAAAAATTTCAAATTTGTAACCAAAGAATACACACACACACACACACACACACACACCACAAGATTAAGTATGCAAATTATCCCAATAACTATCTATATGAATATATCTCTACTTCACATGGCTTACACTCTTCCACTCATGAGATTCAACTCACTGTCTTTTTTAACAAAACCAAAATATATTTTATTCTTCATCTTAGCTATCATATATCATGAATCTCTAACAAATTTACTCATTCAAATAACTCCTTCCTTGCAACCACTCACCCTTTTAGGCTTAAAAAACCCCATTATGTTAAATAGTCCTTTGGGTGATCCATATTGCCAAGAATTTCACATGCAAGAAGAGCATAGAATTAGACAATTAGACAAAGGCCTAAGGTGATCAAAGCCTATAATTTGGTTTTATATTAATCACAACAATATTTTCCATATGGTTTCTAGCTTTCATTACCCACAACCTATCCTCACTATATAGATACATCATCTTACCTATATCACAAACATAAAATTACCATGAGATGCCATCACAAAAAAATTAAATGTGTTTCATACAAAACCCAGATTTCACAATTGTGAGATCCTCCTCATAAGTCTTGGCCCTTGCACAGAGTAGTAAGTAGTCTTCATTATGGGCTTACACTCATCTCCATATCTAAGACAATATACTGGAAATATTTTCCTCCTTGACATATCTTTCATTTAGGAAAACAAAACATGACCTCATACACATAGTATTTTCATTGAAACATCCACAACACCAGATGGAATGATCTAATAATTATGTCACATCAATAATTCAATCATCTTAAACTATCAACATATTATCCACAATGAAATATTATCTCTATGTATGCATTATTAGCATAAGAATGCATTTACGCAATGAAATCACACATATGTGTTAATATTCATGTATAATTACAATGCATCAACACATCACTCAACCACCTTCCCAACACTTGTTCAACCATCTAGACACCTTTCTTTACATCCCAACACAACATAAGGAATATACCCCTTTCTTTGTTAAATAATGCTTCCAGAGTACTTGCAGGCATTTCCTTTCTCTACTCAATAGTTCCTCAGGAAACCCTCCCACCTATTCAATATTATGAAAGTTTGCAAGAATATTACAATTGAAGACATCTATTTGATACTTGTGAAATGATATATGATTTCTTAATTCTAGCATTAACATGGCCTCTTACATGATTGTCTCACATGGAATTCATTTTCACAATAAGAACACATGTCTCAATTTTCATATACATGAATTCAGACATCTTGAACATATCAATCATGATATCAAAGCATGGTTAAAGGAATTAATATGTTCAAGATGTTTGAATTCATACATGTATGGTTTCCATCAACACCTATGATGTTACTTGATTAGTTGGTGCCTCGTGGGACTCATACAATACCTTCACCATCCTCTTAACAAACATTCTCTTGTATTTATTATTTCCTCATGAGGTTGACTATCATAGGAAAAAATATCATCAACATTTTCAACCATGTTCTCATTTATTCTTGGTTATAGAACCAATAATAGCCACATTTGCTAATTATGCCACATTTATTACTTGGGTAACATCACAATACATCTAATCAATATGCAACATCATATATGTTCAAGCATATATATATGCACTTTACTACATATTATTCCTCAATATATCCACTAGTGCATAATAACTCCAATTATTTTACTCTCTTGCATTTATCAACATTCCCATGCCTTAACTATATACACGTAGCATCTTTCTCAATCTAGAGAAATACAAGCTATCTATCAAGATAAAAGTGAAGTAATTATCCCTTCCAATTCCTTTGCATAGCACATAACTCTACAACATAGTTGATATACTTCATGTCCTTTTTTTCCAATCACACAATAGATCATTAGTTGTGACATTCCCATGCAAGTAGAAAATCTTAGTTCATACACATAACTACATTTTCTACTTTCAAAAGCATAAAAAATTACAACGAAAGAGAGTTTAGGGTGAGAGAAGATCCCTCGTGATTTTGTGTATCTTCCTTGCTAGCCACATGCATCGCTTGTTGTTGGAACCGTTTCTTCACATCTTACAACTTTTGTTGATGCCTAATATGCCTCTGCATTCTATCTATTTTCTTAAAAATGTTTGTCTAATTTCCTTGAGCAATTCCAGCCAAGCATAACCTGTCTTTTCCTTTTTATCATAATTTCATTCCTAGCAAAGCCTAATGTTTCATGTTATCTTACTTCCCAAAGATTTATATCTCTTATTCTATCATGACTACCTCCAAAATTATGCATCTCTAACTTTATATCATGATGCCATTAAGCCTTATCCAAATATGGAACTTTCCCTTCATTCCTTGAATGACAACTCCAAATTAAATTCAAGATCATCATTCCATTCACATGCTCTTATAACTCTTTATTATTTCCTATGATTCTTGATAGCTCACATTACCTCTCATAGGGTAATCCAAACCGCAACATAACTTAGTCCTTTATCATTAGTTGGATAAATTTTATCCAATAAGATGGTTCATCCATGCCATACATATGAGGTACATCCCACCTCTTATATTGGTAGATTCTCTCTACCATACCAAACATTCCAATTATTACTTTATAAGAAATCACGATGCCCATCATGCTCTATAGTCTTTATTACTTAGTTTCCTTTCCTTGTCTCAAGGGGGTTAAGAAATTACATTCTTCTTATGAACAAGTATCATTATTTTTATATTGGTATGGATACCTCTATATAACATAGTTAAAGACATGGTATCTTCCATATATTTTCTATATATACTCTTGTTGTGTTAAATACAACTGTTGTAGTTCTGAAGAGCACCATATCTCATATCTACAACTTAGATTGCATTCATCGCTTTTAGTTAATGCATTACCTACATCCTTGCCATAAAACTTCCTTTGATGGTGTTGTTACCAACACCAAGATCATTCTCAACCCTCCTTCCTTGCAAGCATATACACACATGCCCATTATTAATAAATGCATTAGACACATTCTTCAAGATAGATAACCAACACCCTGGGTCCTTTTTCTTCCATCCCGATTGAATGTGTTGAGCATGGTTAATGCATTATCATCTTTAGTAACTTCTCACAATCCTAAACCTTGAATACACATACAAGTCATCCCTTTCATGGATGGCATTGAGCTATCTTACTAACAAGAAATGATTGTTATACTCTCACTAAGTATCTTCGCTTGTTAAATAAGATACCTTTCCTCCATGTATTTATCTTTACAAAGGATAGGTAATTATCTTAGTCTTGTTTATACATATTTGATACTCCTTAATTCAAGAGTTAAGAACACTCACTCTACTTATGCACTTCAGAGTACGACTCTCCCTTCATTAACTAGTTTTTACAGTGAGGAAACCTAAACCCTTTTTTCTCTATTTTATCTAGATTATTTCTCCCTTATTAAATATAAAATCAAATTTGTAGGTACTTTAATTATCCTTATTAATGGCACTAGTCATAACCTTACCAAGCATCATTGTTAGCCTATTAGATTGTTTATTCCCTCTCATCAAGAGCATCTTCATACTTATAGTTACTCATAACCATCCCCAATCTAACATTCTACCTAATGATGAACATGCACCTTACACCACCATGCCTTTTCCCAATTCAATTGTGCTCCACATGACTCTCGAAGCATCATTATGAATTATGCAATTTACCTTTGTCATTTCAACACTAACAATTTCCTTGTCAAATTAAGCCCTAAGAATTTAATCTATAATTACTTCACAATTAATTTAAAAACAAATTAAAAAATGATATTCTTATCCTATTTTCTTATAGAAAGTCACAATTCCCAGAAGAACTTGCATCTTTTTAACTGCAACTATTTTTCTCTAACAATTTCATTTCCTCCCACTTATAGAGTAGATTATGAACATTATGAGCTCATCTTTCACCTCCGTAATATGATCAAAGCATTCCTATTAATTAATCCACCTCATTGAGGTCTTTTTTCAATAATTGGTTCACAACTACAATTTATGCTAACCAATCGGGTCTTTCTTTTATCTTATGAGCTCTAATTACATTATGTCATTCAAATCCCTAGCCCGTCATGGTCTAATTATATAGCTATCTCTTTACCATATTTACCAGTCTATAACATACTCGAGCACGCATAATACTATTGTCATGGTACATTCCTTTTTGTTCAATATCTTTTAAGGTTATTATGGCCTTGTAAAATCCCATCATGCATGGCCTTATCAGAACCTCAGAGTCCCTTAGCGGCCCTTTTACTTTTTTTCATACATGTATTTAACCTTCACACTTTTGTGGACCGAATGCACATGGATAGTCACATCCCTGCATTGAATTACGGGAAAGGCCATGACCAGATGTACCATCATCAACAATCACATCCATGATCTTACATGAACTAGGATCTATGAGGTAGATTCATTTTGGAGGGCCAAATTTTATAACTTTAATGCAACCCACACCCTTCATAGAAGTATACCACATAGATGTGCGACAAGAATCTAGTGGCYTCAAAGGTCAAAATCCAATTTCTAATACCACATTCATAATATTCGAAGTAGTATGCCAATACTACTTACCACTCTATACGTTGCCCACTTTGACAATCTCATCCTAGTTTCCAAAATAAGATTTATGTGATTCAAAGTGRTATATTGATACYACTCTACTTCATTTCCACCATGGATCCTTTCCATATCCGTGACCTACTTTTGAAATTGACACTTGGCCTCCAACCACATGAATTATAGTTCGATTTCCATGACTTCTTAGTATGGCTTCCCGATCTTGGCCTTCAAAAACCCTAACCCCATTATACTAAATGGGAAGGAACACATCAATTATAAATGGAATTCCATTATTTCCTGGTATGGCTTCCAACCTCGATCTTCACAGAGCTTGCCCCATCATACCAAGTGGAGAAGTCTCCTTGGAAGAACCAAATTTACATGGTTTGCATGCATAGTGCAATTAACTAGATGAATCTATTAAAATACATAAAAGTATGGATTAATGATATGCATGGCAGCAAGGTGCCATTATCCATGATTAGTCATTCACACATAAGCCTACCTTCAAATAAATTTCTTTAACAAAAAAAAAAAATTCAAATTTTTTATATTCATTAAGACTTATCTTTCATGAATAATTGTATGAGAAATAATTGTATGAGAAACATGTTGCATATTATAAATATTCTACTCACAAACATTTCACCCAACCATAGGTATCCAATACAAATATCATCCTCCTTGTGAAAGAAGTTCCCTCTCCACAAGGTTTTCTAGGAAACTCCCCATAAAGTTCCCTAGGAAACTCTACCAATAACTCCCCACAAGGTCCCTTAGGAAACTCTACCAATTATCAAATAAGTCCATGGAACTCTCCTTCACTAACCCACACAGTGCTCAGAAGGACTAATACTTCACTAATCCGCATTGCTTCAAAGCACCCTCTTCTATAGTGCTCTTCCAAAGTGCATAGAAAGATCCCATCTCATTGTCTACCATCTCGAAATTGCCGAAGGTTATCTTTTGAGCAACAATTTATTAGGGTATCAAGGTTCCTAACTTGGCCAAATCTCTATGCTCTGTTACATTGTTCTACACCCATTCAGGGTTCACGCTCTCTATTCATAGTTCTTATTCTCTCATTCATTCTTTATTTTCAGTAGGTTAGTGTTTTTGGGTTTTATTTTAGTCTGATTTATGGTTTATGGTTCATGATTCTTCTTTTCATGTTCTTCTCTCAGGGTTCAATTTCATATATATTTCCTTGTCATCCTAAGTTACCACCTCTTCTTGTATGAATCCCCACTCCCTAAAAGGGATGGAATAATTGAGGAATCCAGGGTTGAAATTCCTCCTAACAAAAGGAAACATAAGACTCTTACTTTGGTACTTAGCCCACACTTTCATAATTTCAAGGAAGGCCTATCCAAATAACATCTTACATGCATTGAATGACTAGTTTAATGAATCAACGAACATGGTTTGCTCCATTGAAGGTGCATGGATAAACGAGAAGAAATATAAGGCTAACACTCAAAAGTAGAGGATTCACTCTCCCATAGGCCCCATTTCTCCTTACCCTCTAGGGAATCATATCCCCTCTTGTTCACGTGCTCTTCATAACCAATCAGGAACATTATGTTGGTTGTGGAGCCTGATTATCTTCCTGATTCAGAGGTCTTTTACTTTCAGCCGTGTTTATACCCCATGAAGTATTTACACCTCAGAAGTATGTACACTTTTCCACACGAGGGAGTGCAGAGAGGGGTACCCCCTTTGCAGGGTCCGGGGAGGCTATCCCCTCGGTTGGGGGGTCTGGGGGCAAGCGGGCCCCCAAAGGAAAAATTGTCTTGTAAATGTATATTGTAATTTCATTGTAAATCCGGACCGTTCATTATAAGGTCGCAGATCTAACGATAGAGATTATGTTAGGGTTTTTTTCCCTAGAAGGCAACCCTCTTTTATGAGGGAAATGTATTGCGGCTATGGTTGATGGCGAATATTGTATTCTGAGATAGGAGACTATGAGAGAAAGAAGAGGAAGTTACATCAGGTTTGTTGTAGGTTGTATCCCTTCATATGTTGGATAATAATAAAGGAAGGACCTGGCAATTTCTCCGGTGGACGTAGCCCGCACTGGGTGAAACACATAAATCTGTGTCTCTATTGTATTGTGTATCTTATGTGTTTTGTTTCCTCATTTGTTTTATTTTATTGCTCCATGGTCCTGTTTTTCTAACACATTATGTATTATACTTCAACATAATATATGCAAAGCTTAATTCTACCATGGAATCCTACCACGTGCTTATTCTAAGGATATTTACATGATGCATTCCTAGTAATTTAGTAGTTGATCCCTAGCCTTCAACTCCACACTAGGTATATTTACAATGCAACACAAAATAATTATAACTCAACCCATATGGCTTAGCTCCCATCTTATAAACCACACCATACAATTAATAGTACAAGAATTATTACATTATAATTCAAGGTTAAAACTAGGGTATTACACTAATGATCAGTGTGTTGTTCAAAATGAATGTTGATTGGGTCTTTCATATGATTCAAAGGAAAGAAAAATCCAAGCCACCAATTGTGACCAAATAACCCAAAGCAAAGGAAAGCATGAATTCTACATATACTAACACTTCCTATAACAATGGTATCCCTCATTTCATTGATTATGGAGAACTCTTTAAAATGTATAAATAAGAAATTGGAACAATTCGAGGGAAAAAGTGATCGGAAATCGGATTCAGAAGCCTGACAGGGCTTGAAAAATGCTCAAAAATGAAAGCGCTCAGAATTCGACGAAACCAATTCCATTGCGTCCGTCTCGTCTTCCCGATTCCAGCAGTATATTTACTTTGTCAAACGGGCTCCGTATGCGAAAGTTATCGCGTTCTGATCAGAAGCCCAAACAGGTAAAAAGTCAAAGGTCAACTGGTCAAAAAGTCAATGCTGACATCAGCATGTTGACTGTGCAGTAGATGACGTGGCACTCTCTGGCTGATGGTGATTGGGCAATTTTGTTGACAGGGAAGACATGTGGCAGGCAACTGGACCAGTCAATGGTTGACAAGTGGCATTTGTCCGTCGAATGGGAAAGTGCCACATGGCACCCAGTCATCAGTCAATGTGGTATGTTTCAAAAAAAAGTTTTGGGGTCCCTAGGTTTTGAACCCATGACCAACCACTAAGCCTAAGCGCCTTTACTTTAGTCTTATAACCATTGCGCCCAAATTAATTTATGTTATTAAAACCCACAATATTAATTATATTGTATGGTATTATGCGCATAAAGGAGGAGAGGGGCCAGCGCTTAGCCCTTTGGGTTAAGCGCTTGGCCATATGGAGTCCATATAACCTTGCCAAAGGAGTGTGCGCCCAAGAATAAGGGGCTAAGCCCGAATCTAACCAATTTATGGTTATAAAGTGGGTTTTCCCAACCACTTTTGAGTTTTTAATGTAATTAAACTCATTTTTAATGTAATTAACTCATTTTTGGGAGTTATTGGGCATTTTTAGAGCCTAAATTCGTGGAGGAAGTTGGAGAT
>SNQJ01S0001118.1:232110-251008 GCA_010110895.2 Picea sitchensis
ATGGCTTAGCTCCCATCTTATAAACCACACCATACAATTAATAGTACAAGAATTATTACATTATAATTCAAGGTTAAAACTAGGGTATTACACTAATGATCAGTGTGTTGTTCAAAATGAATGTTGATTGGGTCTTTCATATGGTTCAAAGGAAAGAAAAATCCAAGCCACCAATTGTGACCAGATAACCCAAAGCAAAGGAAAGCATGAATTCTACATATACTAACACTTCCTATAACAATGGTATCCCACATTTCTTTGAGTATGGAGAACTCTTTAAAATGTATAAATAAGAAATTGGAACAATTCGAGGGAAAAAGACATAGAAGATGCCAACAAAAACCAAAATGTTAGAAAATCCTATCTAAACAATGTGGTAGCTAGATCAATTTCCCTTCCTTGTTTCAATCTAATCAAATTGATCATTTATTGTACAAATGTGGAAATGTGTCAGGGAATGAGCAATGCAAGACAATGCATAGCCTCTTATGAGGCAAATAAATTAGATTTATACTACAAATTCCCAAGGGTCGAGTAGTAAAGGTTAAATAGAATATGACTACCAATTGGGTGCAATAGCTCATAGAGGAAAACCACTATCATGATATTACTAAAGGATGATGGGAAGTGGGTAGAAAATTCAAGTCTGGGGACACTAAATGGTACCCTTCTATTAACATCAAGACTCCAATAGAAAACACAGTGACCCTAGTTAGCAGGTTGTATGGGGAGAATGATGCTTCCCATTTTGGAGAATCCTAGGTCTTGTTTTTGCATGTGTTTCTGGGACAAGGGACAATTTTCATCTAGGAAACTATTTTGTCACTTGTGTTATGCAATGTGATAGCATGAGCCAAGTCTACTCTAGCGGGCACAAAACCATAATTTTATGTGGCTTCCTACTTGCTTGATATTATTTTCTCAACTAATCCATTCCAATGGATGAGTTGGACTTAGAATATCTCATGTTTGGACGTCCATTTATATTGGGAGGACCTATGGGAACACAAATATTTATCCAAGTATGGAAAAACATCTGACCAATTCCTCACTCTTGTGTACAAGACGATATAAGAGAAAAGGTGCTTGGGATTGTTTGAAGACATGATCAAATTCCTATAAAACCTATGAGATTGATACTTGGATGATTTTTCTACATATATCAGGATATATGGGACCAGGAAGCACCCCATACTTGGCCCAAGTATATAACTAAAAATATGGTGATTAGAGAAGTTGCTTATTATAATATCCTCTTTGGATTCAATAAATTTATGTCTGCAAAACATAATAACCTTGTCCCAACTTATCTAATCACCATAGGATTATATGGTTTTTCCAAACATTGTCTTTGTAATCAAAGAAGCTAAGAAAATGAAAGCATACAAACTTGGGTGTGAACACTTCAAGATGCAAGACCTAAACAAGGTTTTCTCCAATAATAGGTTTTGTTTGGTTCCAACGGCCCTATTCCAATGAGTCATACCCTAAAAAATAAATCAAGAGGCAGACCTTAAACTACAAAGAAGTTTTATAAAGGATGAAGAAAATCGAAGAATCCCAAGCAAAGAAAAAAAAGGTTTCATGTATAATTATTGGGTCAGATTGCTCTTTGTTGAAAACAAATGGTGTTGTGTCATCCATATGAATGGATATATCCAACACTGACATATAGTTTTTTTAAACTAATAAAAATTAAGACTCAAAGACCTCTAAAGTAGATACTCAAGGGGGAGGCAACAACAAGTTCAAATCACCCACTCAAAAACCAATCTAGAAAGAAGCAACAAATCCTCTCACAACAATTAGGCCTTCCACAAGAATCAAGTGGCAAGAGGAATACCAACACCTACCAAATACAACCCAAGTTTCCAACATTTTATGGAGGGGACTCAATGAATAGAAGACAAGGTGGCTTGACTAGAGCTATTTGTGTTTAACAAGAAAAAATAAACAAATCATTTCACAGACCACATGAAAAGAAAAATAGCCTCAGACTAGGTGATAATCAATATCACAAAATCAATGATAATGGAAATAGATGATATGGATCCAATGTGCATGGGCATAGGTGGGGTCACCATATTTCCAAAAAACAAATCCAATGTCCTTAAAACGAGCACAAGAAATGGAAGGGTACAAGAAGGAAATTAAGAACTTGAAATTTCTAGTGGAATACTAGAAAGTCTTAAAATAAAAATAATTTAAATTTGTAAAGGCTTATCCCCCTTAGCTTTCCCCCTCTCTCATGGAATCATAGTCCCCTATAATTATTTTCCTTGTTTGTCTATCCACTGACGATGCATTTTATTATTAACAATGATCAATGTCTTACATTTCCTAGGCACTATGTCTTATTTCAATTTCTTAGGCACTTATTCCTTTCATCACATAAACAAAATACATTAATAATCTGGGGACTCAAAACCGGGGTATTACATTGAGGGTAAATATAGAGAAGATATTGGGAATTATGTTATGAAATTTCATATTTGGTGTTCATCAAATTATCTAATGGAATATTCCATTAGGATTAGACTTTTATAACACACCCTAATTGTAGTGGCATCCATGTGGTACATAGATCTTGCACAAGCTTCATGTAGAAACTTTGATGCTCTTGCATTGACAATTGTGAACCACTTTCGGCTACTAGTCTACTATGAATTAGGGATAGATATTTTATCTACATTCAAAAAATACAATGCCATGCATATATCTAACCACATTCAAGAATGGTGGAAAATGCACTAGATGATAAAATCCCACATCCCTAGATATTTTTAATTGGATTGGTTCTTGAAGTCCCTATTTCCTTATATAGCAAAGGATGCTACTTTTTCATGAGTCACAACTGAGGAAGAGGCCATTTTTAGAGACCAACAACTAGAATTGGCTTACTCATAGTCTAGGGTTGTTTATGATATCCTTCCTAATGCATAAGGCCAAAGACACACCCCATGAAACCCAAGTTGGGATCACATGCTTATGGTGTGATCAGTTCTATAGTGAATTATATGGCTAGTCAGGTGATTAATTAAATGAGACAAATCTCTTTATACCCTCTTGTATCCATGCAAAGTGCTACCACTACTTCCACCCTTATTCAATCATTTTATGTCCATATAGTACATACATCTAACCCTAATGGTAACCAATAACTTGGAGAAAAGAAAAAGAATAAAAACAAGAAAGGGGTTGGAGGAAATACAATGAATAACAATAATGTTGGTGCAAGTAAAAAAAGGAAAGAAGAAGGTCAAATTTATTTTCAAGCTTTGTAAGGAAGACCATCTCACCCATCAATGCCCCAAGTTGTAGGAAGTCCAAAGATTGTTGGCACAGAGGGATACCTACCAACAACCATCTATATTGACTAACCCTTTTCCTCCACAAGGCTAGAAAATGGTTGTTGGAGTTTCTAGTAACCCTACACCTCTGCAAGAGGGAAATCAGGGTGCCCCTCTACAAGGGGGAAACATGCCTAATGTTTTAATGTGTGAAAAATATGTCAATGTCCAAATTTGAGCTTGTAATTAGATGCTTCCAAACTAGTGCTAAATTAAAAGAAGCATCTACATCCAAATTATCAAACCCTCTACTCATTGAGAAACTAGAAATCGATGTGATGTCGTGCCTTCTCAAAGGAATCTTGAAATCGTTGATGCATAATCCTAATTCTAGGGATGCTTAGAAATACAACATAGTTGAATATTTGGCTCAATATCCTTGTGCTATGTCTTCCTTGGAGGTCCTCCAAAGCTACCCCATGCAACATAAGGAAATAATATCTCCAATTGGTGCTTTTGATTCCAATGATTATTAGTTAATAATGTTTGACCCTAACAACTTGAAGCCACATATTACCCATTATTTTTCTTTGTAGATACAAGTTTTTTCTTGTGGAACGAACCATTTTAGGACTATGTTGGATGAGGGAACGTCTACGTGGATCATGTTGTTGTCGTGTTGGTGATCCCTCATCTCCCCTAAGATTATCCCATCACCAATAATGTTACAAGCCTTTAATGAGCATTCTTCTATGCCTCATGAGATTATTCCTCCATTCCTTGTTTAGCTGGGGGGAAAGACTGTTTCCATAGGGTTGAGGTTTTTGATGCTCCCTTAGACTAAAATATCCTTTTAGGTCATGGTTGGACATATGCAATGATGATTGTGGTCTATATGGTTTTTGACATGATCTGTTTCCAAATGAGGGGAAGATCATTACTATTGGCCAATTGTCTTTCTATAGACTTGGTCCAACTACATATATGAGAACTAATGTTCCATTGATTGATAATACTGTGAGGGATTTCAAAATGTGGGTGTCAGGATGTACCCGACTCTAATGGGAATTTCAATCTCCCATAACCCACATCTTACACTGATTGTGTCCCAATGTATGTGATTTTGTCAATCTCTACTCAATCCACAAATCTAGAGCGTTCCTTCATAATATCATATTTTGAGGATTCATGGGTCTTACCAAAACCTTTTATCTTGGTAGAGGAAAATGGATGTGTATGGATGTGTATGCATTTATCTATGGATAATATTGCATATCAGTCCATTCAGTTGGCCTCAACAGATATCGATCTCATTTCTTCTTCTTGGGAGGAATTTGGTCAATTTGCTTTTCCCATATGAGCCTCCAAATCTAATTTGACCCTAGACTCTTTAGATATGGTGTTACCTTTAGAAAAGGAAATCTTAGAATCCATGGTAAAACATGCATCATAGGTCACTTTTTATTCCTAATCTAAGATGGATGAAGAATGGATATTTGAGTTCTATCATGTCTCAAGATTTTGATTGGTATGTGGGTACCCTCATGACACACAATTTGTGTGTTGGAGGGGATGTTACCCCCTAACATCTATGGGAACGTAGAGGAGAAACACTTCCCCATGATCCACATTTCAGATAGTAGATCTAATGATGTATCCTAGATTTTGCACAGATACTTGCCTATAGATTCCTTCCATCCATGCTCAACTCAGATCACTCATATCATATGGTGTGTCTACACACATAGGTACATTTTTATGGTACTTCATATCGAGTGATAATGTTAATAATTAAGGTATAAAAATGGTGATCATGAGTTGATTTGGATAATGAGTCACGATGATCTCGAGTTATGCCTTTTTCCTTGTCTCACCTTGGTGGTCATTATCACTTTCTAGTCAAGTGTTGTCACACTTGGGAAACATTATGGGGAGACTTAATGGGGGTAACGTGTCCATATCCCTTACCATAAATAACACATGAATCCATCTATCACCTATTTGTTTTCCTCTCTATTGGGTTGGTTGTTACATGTATCCAAAAAAGGTATGTGCTTCACAATCCCATGAGAAGAAGGGGATAGAAATCATGAGGTTGTTGTATCTTGTAAAAAAAGAAAATGATATAGAAATATAAAAAGCCTTGATTCAAAATGATAGGCAAGTAAAAAAATCAATAAAGAAAGAAATCAAAGGAAATTGAAGCATGACATCTACCCCCTCACTAAGAGACCGTCATCCCAAGTCCTATGCAATGAATGCATACCTTATAAAAACGACTTACCCAAATGTAAAAATCCAAAAAGTGATAACGAAAAAGGAAAATAGGGGTCTAGAAAGATACATTATTGAGGAAAGGGTATCTCATTCCCTAAGTGCTTCCTCTATAAAGGTACTCATGAGGATGAAAATTATACATGGCCTTGCATGTTAATGACATCCACCCCATGAATTAAATAAAAAATATATACTATTATCACTTACACATACAACTTGATGGGTTTCTTGGGACATCCTTTTGGTCTGGGTATTGACACACCTAACAGGGGGTAATTATAACCCTCACATACCTAGACTTGGAAAATTGTATAATTTTGTAAGCTAGTGTGAAGTTTGAAGAGGGTACTAATATAGGTGGATATTGGTGGCCACCCACCTTTTCCAATTGGATCAAAATAGTTTTCTGGCAATTTTGGTAATTTACTATTTTTAGCAATTTTTAACTTTCGGGGCCATTTTGAAGGCCTAGATGAAGGTTTTTTTGGGATTTATATTCTCAATGATAGTCGATGTCTCTAATTGATCCCCCTAAATGAATCGCCTCGACAATACCTTTCCAACAAGCTATCATGCGCCCCAAACAAAGATTGTATGCCAAAATTACACCCCCGTGAAGTTGATACACCAAACTACCCAAAACGAGTTCCAGAAAATTGTTAGCTTTTCATATTCCGGGGTTAGGGTTTTGGATTTTCTTTATGATAAAAAGACCTTAATTATAGCCTCATTTTAAAATCATCTTCTTGTGAATGTGAGTAGCAGACACATCTCTTATCAGACATAAGCTGCCACCATTCTAGCGAGTTTTTCACTCTGTATTTTTACAGTCCTTGTACATTTTCGCTCATTAATAGAAAATTGTGTATTACTGTATCTCTGTGTTTATGGTTGCATCTCTAATACATTTATGTTATATTATTGGATATGTGAGATATCTTTGTACATTTCTTTAATATATATTCTCTCTCATTTCATGAAGAAATAATCTGGATCAATGGTATCAGAGCAGGTTGCTCTTGATCATTTTTTTTCAATGCATGTCCCCGTCGAGGTCTGAGTATAGTAAGTTGGGTCTCGAGATTGTCTCTCTTGAAGATAATCGCTCTTGCACACCCAAGAAACCCTCCATGGAGGAAGAAATGAAAAACGACGGAGCAGACGATTGTATCAATTTGTTGCTTGAGCAAGCTCTCACACGACAGAGGAACGAAATGATGGAGAATTTTTCCCACATCCTTCAATGCCTACCGATAACAACATGCGCATCTTCATCAAACAACCACTTTGGAATCACCTCTCCTTTCAAGGTACAAGTTAATTTTTATATTCTCGTATTTGAAGGTCAGATAGATGTGGATGCCCTAAACAAACGGTTAAATATGTTAGAAGGTTATTTCTCTATTCATAATTTTTCCGACGGGGAAAATATCACCTTTACACTCCTTAAATATCTCCCCCATGTCAAACATTGGTGGGAAAAATATTGGGAGAAAAGTTCCACAAAAGAGTCTGGAATATATGGGGTCGATCCCACTTGGGATTTTTTTGTGGACGCGGTAAAGGAACAATATTACCATGTTGGAAACTATGAGGACTGGTTAATGAGATGGACCACACTGCAGCAAGAGAGGGGCCAAGCATTTCTAGAGTTCACCGATACCTTCCATACCTTGTGCACCAAGATGGGTATCAAATACTCTGAATGACATTTGGTTCTGAAATACTGTGGGGCTCTACACAGATACATCCAAACTGAAATGGATTTTCTAGACATCTCATCACTCGGTGTTTCTTATAGATATGATGTTAAAATCGAGAAGAAATTTAAGCACCAGAACAAACGAGAGTTCGGGTATGGAAACCTGCAACAACCAAAGTATGATAAAGACGGCCTTAACAAACAGTATCCCAAAAACTAGTCCAAGCCACATGAAAACAAGGGTCACAGGAAGACAAAGAAGTACACCGAAAAATTGTGCGATTTCCACAAAGCCCCTGGAAGAACACCAAGGAATGTCGCTCAAAATAGTAATTGGTGGCCAAGATCAAAGACAAGGAGCTGAACCCTGATTCTAAATCTGATTCTGAAAATACTGGTAAAAGATAGATCAACGACATGGACCCCACTGCTATTGTTGCGACTGTAGCAATTCAACCAAAAGAGTCAACAAATCCTGAAGAGGAGGAGCTCATTTTTCATTCACAGATGTGAGTGAATGGGACCCCACTGCATTTTATTGTTGATAGTGGAAGCCAAAAGAACCTTATCTCAATAGAGGTCATCAAACAGTTGGGATTGTCGAAAAAACAACACCCGCAACCATACAACATCGGGTGGCTTCACCAGGGATGATATCTCTTTGTCATCCAATAGTGACGATTGTCATACAACATCCAACCCTTTAAGGATGAGGTATTATGTGATGTTTCCCCACTGGATGTATGTGATTTTCTCTTGGTCCAACCATATATGTGGAAGCACCATGTTATTTATGAGTCTCGACCCACGGTGTCATTGTTTCTTTGGGGGGTCATCTCTACATCATACTAGAGGTATTTCCAAAACGGTTCCGCATAAACAATGTCGCAAGGTAGTATCTCATACTAAAAAATTCTTCTTCTTCACAATTTATTCAAAATGTGAACAGAAGGATACTACAACCACTACAGCCTCAGCCCAAGCACCTACTATCCAACATAAGCATGTTGAAAATATTGTAGAAAAGTGTAAAGATTCATTCTGCACACATGCATATCATGTAGCCAGACTGGTTAAAAAGGTCCAACCCTTACAGCCACATGTTCGTGAAAACCTTCAATAAGCAAAGCAACACAACTTTTCCAACAAGGCAGGCAGCTCATCAAGATGCAGATTCAACAAATGTTTTTCCCTCTCCCCTGGGCACTCAAGGAAATGGAGACCATTTCTTCCTAAGGAGGGAGGATTGATCCAGGTAGATATTGGTGGCCACCCACCTTTTCCAACTGGCTCAAAATAGTTTTCTAGCAATTTTGGTAATTTACTATTTTTAGCAGTTTTTAACTTTTGGGGCCATTTTGAGGGCCTAAATGAAGGTTTTTTGGGATTTAGCTTCTCAATGATATCTAAAGGCTCTGATTGAGCCCCCTAAATGAATATCCTCGACAATACTTTTCCAACGAGCTATCGTACACCCCAAATGGAGATCGTATCCCAAAGTTATGCCCCCAGGAAGTTGATACACCAAACTACCTGCTGACGGGCAAATTTGATTGTCCGTCAACTGGAAGAACAAGTCTGGTCAGGGGTTGTCTAAGTAACCCAAGCCGTTTCATGTAACCTCTTCTAACGACTTTAATGGCTCCATTAGCCAATCTAAAATCCTAAAAGAATTAATTAATGCTAAAAATATATACTAAATATATACATACCCTGATATAACTATTGTAAATGTGTTTATGTAGAAAAAAGAAAACACAAAAATATCACTTATAAACAAAATTTACAGATTTGCAAGTTTCACTAGAAACTTACGAAATTAAGGTGAAATTAATTGCTTTTGAGAAGCAGATAAAGAAAGCACATTTAAATATTTTTTTTTTTCTTTCTATAAATCTAACAAAACTTGAATTAATTAAACTATGAAACACAAATGTCAAGATAGTCAAAGCTGATCTACACTTTTTGGTTTTGCTAATATATAAATGACATAAATTGGAAACACAAAAGAGATACCCTAATATCAGTTTGTCTGATGTGTTTGTGCCTCTGTATGAATCAACAACATCCAGCTGCCACGCCTACGAGATAAATCTGCAATAGACTTCTAATGAAACTGTTTTGAATAAATTCATAGAATGTATTGGCAGCCAAGATTTTTTTAGAAACGGAATAGGGAACACACGTTAATTCTTTGATCTTATGATCGTAAATAATTACAATAAGAGAAATCTAAATGTAATACATTCACTTCATTTTTCAACTAAACATCGAAGAGAAATCATGATATTCAAATTGAAAAGATGATCACAGTGTTAATATCTGGAATAGCTAATTATGAACGATATTTAAAGCACGAATATCCTGAAACATAACATATCATTGAGTCTAAAGCTACAAGACATATTAATGCACCTGTATTAAATAAAACGAAACATTAATGAAACACCATTAACAAAGAACTAAAGACAAAATGTTGTACGTTGTTTCATTAACTCTTGGGATATCATTCGTCCATCTTTTGTTCCAGGCTAAGATGCCTTTCATTTACAAAATGCAAGGTATTTAAAGAGTCTTTTTGAAATCTTATCTTCCTATATCTTAGGATAGGATCAGATTCATGAGATCACAACATTACAAAAATGGAGGGCCTACAGCCACTCATAATCAAACTGTATCTTCAAATACTAATAAAAGTTTTTTTTGTTTATTTACAAAATGAACAGGAAAGAGATACTAATCAACTAAATCGAACATGTTCCACCTCATAAAATCAGCATCAAGATATACCACATCCTGAAAACAAAATAGGAACAAGTTAGATAATTTATTAAAAACTAATTACTAATTTTCAATTTAAAAGAGACTTGAATTCAAACTAATTTTTAGAAAAAGATAAGCTACAGGTTTCTATAGCTAGTCTAAAATAGTAAAAATACAAACAGAAAATTAAAATCTATCTATTTTATTTTTCCAACGAAATCAAATAAAAAAAAGAATCAAAAAATAGTTTTACGATTTCATAGATTAGACAAAGAAGCATCTGCATTTATGAAGGTATTAAAATTAGTTTTTAGCAAACACATTACTAGCCTACTCAATTTCTTTGCCAAATTAAAACCAAATTACCCTGTTCCTCATGCTTGCAATTTTTATTCACAATTGATTTGTTAATGAACCTCGATTTGGCTCATTAATAAGAGGGTTGTTTATCCTTTAATACATATAAGAATTCCTCCAATGATTTTCTTGACATGAAATCAGACCATGGCCTTCTCCAAATGGGTTTCGAACTACAGCAGTAGATCTGTGATAGCATAGTCTTTTTTTGGATGAACACATAGTTTTTTGACAGTATGGTTAGACATGCAAGAGATGAAGTGTTTATTGAGATGGAGAGGCAATTATACTACAATCTCATAAACAGAAGAAGGGAATATATAACTTGGAACCCAGCAAAACCAATAATAGGCTTGGATCTCTGAGAAAAACAAACAAAAATGCTTACCTCAGCCGCAAAGAAATTCTGTTATTTTTCCCTCCAAAGAACGAGATGTATCTATGAAACTGTATTGTTTCTGAAGAATATGTCTTCTTTGAAGGTAAATGACCTCATTTCTGAAATGGGTTTTAAAAGGTTTTGGCTAATTTGTAAAGGTTTGCTTAGAAATTCTCCCGCAAAAATGTGTCTATGGCATGCAATTACAGGGTTTTAAAAACAGAAAACTCAGAGCCATTTGGTTGGATTCGCTTCAAAGGTGCCATAATGCAACAGGGGCAACTCAAGATAGCTCTAGGTTTACATAGCAGGAGTAGGAGAAACAAATCTGAGAGAATAAAATGGAAACAAACACAGCAAAACCCCTGTGCAGTCATAGTATAAACATCGGGGTTTCGATTATTGAAGCTTGGGTACTCCTGTTAATGAAAACCTCGAGTAAAGGGAATGACAAAAACCCTCAACTCATAATGAAAAGATTACTCATTTACTTTGCCAGCAAAGGATCAAGTACAGGATACGATACTTGTGTATTAATTTCCATGTCTAACAATGACTGTAGTTGATTTGTGAAGGGTTCAAAATGTATGAATACAAAAAATGTTCATAATTCAAATGCAAACCAATTACATATATAGAGATCAAATCAAAGCTCTGCTCAAATCGGAATTATCAAACCATTGAAATGATAATCGTATTCATCACAAGCAAAATGTGTCTAACCACCATTCTATAAGATTTATATTTTAATTTCATATGATGATTTGTTGAATGATAAACCTAAGGCAAATATCATGAAAATGATAATCCAAATTCTAAGTTTAATTCATGCTTGCAGTCATGAATTAAACATAGAAGAATAAAAAATAAAAAATTAGAAAATAATGAAATAGGATTTAGCCCAAATAGTCATAATAAACTTGTAAAAGTGTTGTTTATAGACAGGGTGATGGTAGCTATAGAAATAGAATGCATTTTGATCATGTTTAAAAAATCAAATACATGTGTGGCTGTCATCAATGACGATGTACTGGGTGAAGCAGTTATCTCTGCATCACCAGAGAGTTCAAGTTAGGAATGATCAGAATGAAAAAATTAAAGAACAATCAACAACAAATCAAGCATCTTGATCAAAATAAAAAATCACACAGTCTAGCGTCAAATGTGTTTCTGTCTAAATGAAAACTGGTGACAAGTTTTAATTATGAGTGAGACGACGTTTAGGCAAATGACTCCAATATTGTTGATAGGGCCACTGCTTCCAGCAGGCATCCATAGCCTTGGCAGGAATGTCGATTAGCCCACTCTAACACCTCTATCCTGTCCAAGAAACATCAATTCAAGATGAAGGACATTTTACAATTAATACAAAAAGTTATACCTGATAATTTTCTCAAACCCGACATTGCTTCGCTGCCAACAGGCTTGTTCAGTACCCTGACAAAGTTGCCTTGGCATCATGTATGCATTTACCCACTGCCTGCAGACCTGTTCAGTATCTCGACGAGTTTATAGACACTTCCCACACTTTGATGTGCTTTCATCTCTCTATAAATTATTTTAGAATTAGACATAAACTATATGATCTTCAGGAGAGTGGGGTGATGCTAAAAATTTCAGACTTCAAACAACTTTATATTTTTCAATTTGAATTCTCATTTGACGACCTTCATCATGATCTGAACTTAGTTTTTTGATAAGAAATTTTTCGAGGACAGGAAGGCATACTTGAGTTGTCTTCTTTAAACACAGGGACAACATAAAGAGTTTTAATGATGATTGTATCTTATCATGATTATAAAGTGAAACCAGGAAGACTATTTTGAAAATAAAGTTTCATTTACTAGTCTGAGTTTTAACAATTTACAACACTAATGCCTTGAAATGACCTTGATTGTTGCTTTATGATGAGACATTCTGGTTTCTTTTAATGAACTAATGGTGACATAGACATAATTTTATTCAGAAAACAGTGAAAACAAGCAAAATGAAAAGAACCAAAAATAAAAAAACAACAAGAAAATTTAAAAAGAAAATATGTATAGAGATGAATCTAGAATCATCACGCGAAATATGTTTTGAGAGCTTAAAAGAAAATAGAAAAATACTTGTTAATATGAATGCATTCCTACTCGTGGCACCTTGGGTCAGGGTTGAATTTACAGTTCATATTTACTTATCTCTTTACTTTTCATTTAAAAAAGAAAATTCATGATGATACTGTGTTTTTGAAAAGTTGAGAGAAAGGGTCAAAGTGGACTTCCCTGACAAAAGTCATATTATGGTTCTCTTGGTGCACCCACTTGTGTTCATGACTGCATTATTACAAAGAGAAACAGTGATAAATAAAGCTAAAAGAAAACCTACTCCTAAACCTACTCTAACTACTAAAAAAATCAAAATACTATGTGAAGTCGTGCTTCCAATGTAGCCGTCGGAGTAAATTCAATCTTGAAATGGAAACAAAATCAAACATTACTAGCAAGAATGGTAGTATATCGAAAAATGACAAAAAATATATCATACTTACCTTTATCATCATCATTTAAAAACAAGGCAAGCATGATGTTACCATTCCCTTGAACATTCTTTTTGTATGAATCCTCCGACCATTCTGCAATTTTGTCATAAAAATTAGGATGCAAACTATGACTTTGATGAAACGAATATATCAATGGGGAAAACATCATAAGAGGATTCATGACATCAATTAGATCATTGGTTTGAACGCTTCCTTTGGTGAGATTGATCGTTTCAAAATGTGAAGCATAAAAATTAAAATTCGAACTAATCAAAGAATGAATATGCAACGCAAAATATTTGATCTCCATAAGAATGAGCGCATTGTATTTTTCAAAAATGAATCATGTAAAATCATTTTGCAACATGTATTTTTCCCATGTGAGTGATGAAAGTGAAAGAGCGTTGAATCCAACTTTATAAATGTTATGTTTGGAATTAGTTTCACCAAATTTTGGCATATCAAAAAGATTTGATTGTGGTGGAAAAGAGTAAGATATCGTGGGTAAGGCATCACATCCACCAGAATCTAAGAAGAGATCAGGATATAAAGAGTAAAATGAATGAGAAATAAGCACATGAAAAGAATCTCTTGAGCTATGATATTTAACAATGGTATTCTCAAGACATTCCTCTTCACTCGCCTTAAAATTTTCACTCTGTTTTGGTGATAAGTCCCTCAACATAACATGATCGTCTAAATTTACCTCATGTATGATAGATAATTCAAATCTTTCGAGAAAAAAATCTAATCTTTCCTGTGAATAAGGTAAACATAGAAGAATCGAAAATCAAAAAGTAGAAAATAATGAAATAGGCTTTATCCCAAATAGTCATAATGAACTTGTAAAAGTGTTTATAGATAGGGTGATGGCAACTATAGAAACAGAATGCCTTTTGATCATGTTTAAAAAATAAAATACATGTGTGGCTACCAACAATGGCAACGTACTGGGCGAAGCAATTATCTCTGCATCACCAAAGAGTTCAAGTTAGGACTGATCAAAATGAAAAAATTAAAGAAAATTCAATAGCAACTCAAGCATCTTGATCAAAATAAAAAATAACACAGTCTAGCATCAAATGTGTTTCTGTCCAAATGCAAACCGGTGACAAGTTTTAATTACGAGTGAAACAACGTTCAGGCAAATGACTCCAATACTATTGATAGGTCCATTGCTTCCAACAGGCATCCATAGCCTCGTCAGGGATGTCGATTAACCCACTCTGACACCTATATCATGTCCAAGAAACATCAATTCAAGATGAAGGACATTTTACGATTAATACAAAAAGTTATACTTGATAATTTTCTCGAACCCGACATTGCTTCGCTGCCAGCAGGCCTGTTCAGTACCCCGGTGAAGTTGCCTTGGCATCATGTATTCATTTACCCACTGCCTACAGACCTATTCAGTATATCAATGGGTTTACAGACACATCCCACACTTTGCAGTGCTTTCATCGACTCTCTAGAAGTTATTTTAGAATTAGACATAAACTTTATGATCTTAAGGAGAGCGGGGTGATGCTGAAAATTTCAGACTTCGAACAACTTTATATTTTTCAATTTAAATTCTTGTTTGACAGCCTTCATCATGATCTGAACTTAGTTTTATGATAAGAAACTTTTCGAGGACAGGAAGGAATACTTGAGTTGTTTTCTTTAAAAATAGGGACAGTGTAAAGAGTTTTAATGATGATTGTATCTTCTTGTGATTATAAAGTGAAACCAGGAAGACTATTTTGAACAGAAAGTTTCCTTTACTAGTTTGAGTTTTAACAATTTACAGCATTGATGCCTTGAAATGACCTTGACTGTTGTTTGATGATGAGACATTATGGTTTCCTGTCATGAACTAATGGTGACATAGACATAAATTTATTCAAAAAACAGTGAAAACAAGAAAAATGAAAAGAACCAAAAATCACAAAACAACAAGAAAATTTAAAAAGAAAAATATGTACAGAGGTGAATCTGGAATCATCGCGCGAAATATTTTTTGAGATCTTAAAATAAAATAGAAAAATTCTCGTTAATATTAATGGAGTCCTACTCCTAGCACCTTGGGTCAGGGTTAAATTTACAGTTCAAATTGACTTATCTCTTTACTTTTCATTTAAAAAAAAAAATCATGATGATACTACGTTTTTGAAAAGCTGAGAGAAAGGGTCAAAGTGGATTTCCCTGACAACACTCATATTATGGTTCTCTTGGTGCACCCACTTGTGTTCATGAATGCATTATTACAAAGAGAAACAATGAGAAATAAATCTAAAATAAAACCTACTCCTAAACCTACTCTAACTACTAAACAAATCAAAATACTATGTAAAGTCCTGCTTCCAATGTAGCCATCGGAGTAAATTCAATCATGCAATGGAAACAAAATAAAAAATTACTAGCAAGAATGGTAGTATATCGAAAAATGACGAAAATATATCATACTTACCTTTGTCATCATCATTTAAAAAAAATGCAAGCATGATTTTACCATTCCCTTGAACATTCTTTTTGTATGAATCCTCCAGCCATTCTACAATTTTGTCATAAAAAATAGTATGCAAACTATGGCTTTGATGAAATGAATATATCAATGGGGAACACATCATAAGAGGATTCATGACATCAATTAGATCATTGGTTTGAACGCTTCCTTTGGTGAGATTGATCGTTTCAGAATGTGAAGCATAAAAATTAAAATTCGAACTAATCAAACAATGAATATGCAACACAAAATATTTGATCTCCATAAGAATGAGCGCATTGTATTTTTCAAAAATGAATCGTGTAAAATCATTTTGCAACATGTCTTCTTCCCATGTGAGTGGTGAAAGTGAAAGTGCGTTGAATCCGACTTTATAAATGTTATGTTTGGAATTAGTTTCACCAAATTTTGGCATATCAAAAAGATTTGATTGTGGTGGAAAAGAGTAAGATACCGTGGGTAAGGCATCACGTCCACCAAAATCTAAGAAGAGATCAGGATATACAGAGTAAAAGGAATGAGAAATAAGCACATGGAAAGAATCTCTTGAGCTATGATATTTAACAATGGTATTCTCAAGACATTCCTCTTCACTTGCCTTAAACTTTTCACTCTGTTTTGGTGATAAGTCCTCATTATAACATGATCATCTAAATTTACCTCATGTATGATAGATAATTCAAATATTTCGTGACAAACATATAATATTTCCTGTGAATAAGGTAGGATTTGAGGATGAAGGTTTAAGGTTTCTTCTTCCAATTGTATATCTACATCTCTAATCAGTTTCATAGGAGTGTTAGAATGCTTAAGATGATTTTCGTCACCTAAGTGTTCTTCAATATCTGAATTTAAATATTGATTAGAGCATGAGTTGTAAGAATGAGGACATTGACCTTGACCCAACATTGAATCTTCTTACATGATGGTCGAGGACTAAAAACACAATGATTCAGAGGAAAAACCAATTTGATTATCAGTAAGAACTTTTTCAATAGATAGAATCTCCCTTGCTTGTTCAAAATTTTCGGATGCATTCCTCTCATCCCGTGAACAAAATTCTTCTCGCAATTGAGTGATAGGATTTGTAACTTCTTCATCATTTGCAATTGAATATGACTGGATTAAAGGGACACAAGCATCATAGAGGAGATTTAGTAAAGTGACATGTCATTAAGATTAAATTTACAGAGAACACGATGGATTCTTGTCAAAAATCCTTCTAAAGATGAATTGGCATTAATTACCAAAGTCATAAATTCTTCACACAATTGATTGTAATCATACATTTCAAAAGCATATAAAAATTCCTCTACAAATTGAAACCAATCAAAAATGTGATATGCCAGAAAAGACTCAAACAAATGTTTAATCCGACCCCTAAAAGTAAAAGAAAACAATCCGCATAAAACTTTTAAATCAGAAATGCCATGTTTGATGCATTTGCACCAAAACTTGTTAAGGTAGTCCTTAGCAGATACATCCCCCCCAGCATCAAAGGTGAGTTTGGACAAGCGAGAGACTGTCTCATTGGGAACATCAGGTAATGAGAAGTGGAAAGCATGTTCCAACAAAGTGATTTGGGGAGCCATGGGGAAATTAAATATATTCGAAATGAAGGCTCCTACAAGGCCAACTTGTCATTCTCGTCCTCCTTCAAGCGCCATTTGTTGATGGGAAAATTTGACTGTCTATCAACTAGAAGAACAAGTCCAGTTTGGGGTTGTCTAAGTAACCCAAGTTGTTTGGTGTAACTTGTTCTGACGGGTTTAATGGCTCTGTTAGCAAATCTAAAACCCTAAAAGAATTAACTAATGCTAAAAAAATATACTAAATATATACCTACCCTAATATAACTACTGTAAAAAATTTTACGTAGAAAAAAAAAACATAAAAATCTCACTTATAAACAACATTTACGGATTTGCAAGTTTCACTAGAAACTTATGAAATTAAGGTGAAAATAATTGCTTTTGAGAAGCAGATAAAGAAAGAACATTTAAATATTTTTTTGTTTTCTTTCTATAAATATAACAAAACTTGAATTAATTAAACTATGAAACACAGATTTACAGATAGTCAAATCCGATCTACACTTTTTGGTTTCACTAATATATAAACGACAGAAATTGGAAACACAAAAGAGATAACCTGATATGAGTTTGTCTAATGTGTCTGTGCCTCTGTATGAATCAACAACATCCAGCTACCACGCCTACGAGATAAATCTGAAATAGACTTATACTGAAATTGTTTTGA
Source organism: Picea sitchensis (assembly GCA_010110895.2). Classification (NCBI taxonomy): domain Eukaryota; kingdom Viridiplantae; phylum Streptophyta; class Pinopsida; order Pinales; family Pinaceae; genus Picea; species Picea sitchensis. The sequence goes on from SNQJ01S0001118.1 coordinate 250,147, forward strand.
ATAAATTCACAAAATGTATTCGCAACCAGGATTTTTTTAGAAATAGAATAGGGAACACACGTTAATTATGTGATCTTATGATCGTAAATAATTACAATAACAGAAATCTAAATGTAATACATTCACTTCATTGTTCAACTAAACATCAAAGAGAAATCATGATATTCAAATTGAAATGATGATCACAGTGTTAATATCTGGAACATCTAATTATGAACGATATTTAAAGCAAGAATATCTTGAAACATAACATATCATTGAGTCTAAATCTACAAGACATATTAATGCACCAGGATTAAATAAAATCAAACCTTAATGAAACACCATTAACAAAGGACTAAAGCCAAAATGTTGTACGTTGTTTCATTAAGTCTCGGGATATCATTCGTCCATCCTTTGTTCCAGGCCAAGATGCCTTTCATTTACAAAATGCAGGATATTTAAAGAGTCTTCTCGAAATCTTATCTTCCTATCTCTTAGGATAGGATTAGATCCATGAGATCACCACATTACAAAAATGGAGGGCCTACGACCACTCATAATCAAACTATATATTCAAATACTAATAAAAGTTTGTTTTTTAATTTACAAAATGAACAGGAAAGAGATACTAATCAACTAAATTGAACATGTTCGACCTCATAAAATCAACATCAAGATATACCACATCCTGAAAATGAAATAGGAACAAGTTAGATAATTTATTAACAACTAATTACTAATTTTCAATTTAAAAGAGACTTGAATTCAAACTAATTTTTAGAAAAAGATAAGCTACAGGTTTCTATAGCTAGTCTAAAATAGTAAAAATACAAACATAAAATTAAAATCTATCTGTTTTATTTTTCCAACCGAATCAAAT
>SNQJ01S0001118.1:251058-275599 GCA_010110895.2 Picea sitchensis
GGGACAGTGTAAAGAGTTTTAATGATGATTGTATCTTCTTGTGATTATAAAGTGAAACCAGGAAGACTATTTTGAACAGAAAGTTTCCTTTACTAGTTTGAGTTTTAACAATTTACAGCATTGATGCCTTGAAATGACCTTGATTGTTGCTTGATGATGAGACATTTTGGTTTCTTTTCATGAACTAATGGTGACATAGACATAAATTTATTCAGAAAACAGTGAAAACAAGCAAAATGAAAAGAACCAAAAATCACAAAACAACAAGAAAATTTAAAAAGAAAAATATGTACAGAGGTGAATCTGGAATCATCATGTGAAATATTTTTTGAGATCTTAAAATAAAATAGAAAAATCCTCATTAATATGAATGGAGTCCTACTCCTGGCACCTTGGGTCAGGGTTAAATTTATTGTTCAGATTTACTTATCTCTTTACTTTTCATTTAAAAAAAAAATCATGATGATACTACGTTTTTGAAAAGCTGAGAGAAAGGGTCAAAGTGGATTTCCCTGACAACACTCATATTATGGTTCTCTTGGTGCACCCACTTGTGTTCATGAATGCATTATTACAAAGAGAAAAAATGAGAAATAAATCTAAAAGAAAACCTACTCTAACTACTAAACAAATCAAAATACTATGTAAAGTCCTGCTTCCAATGTAGCCATCGGAGTAAATTCAATCCTGCAATGGAAACAAAATAAAAAAATTACTAGCAAGAATGGTAGTATATCAAAAAATGACGAAAATATATCATACTTACCTTTATCATCGTCATTTAAAAACAATGCAAGCATGATCTTACCATTCCCTTGAACATTCTTTTTGTATGAATCCTCCATCCATTCTGCAATTTTGTCATAAAAATTAGGATGCAAACTATGGCTTTGATGAAATGAATATATCAATGGGGAACACATCATAAGAGGATTCATGACATCAATTAGATCGTTGGTTTGAACGCTTCCTTTGGTGAGATTGATTGTTTCAAAATGGGAAGCATAAAAATTAAAATTCGAACTAATCAAAGAATGAATATGCAACGCAAAATATTTGATCTCCACAAGATGAGCGCATTGTATTTTTCAAAAATGAATCGTGTAAAATCATTTTGCAACATGTCCTTTTCCCATGCGAGTGATGAAAGTGAAAGAGCGTTGAATTCGACTTTATAAATGTTATGTTTGGAATTAGTTTCACCAAATTTTGTCATATCGAAAAGATTTGATTGTGGTGGAAAAGAGTAAGATACCGTGGGTAAGGCATCACGTCCACCAGAATATAAGAAGAGATCAGGATATAAAGAGTAAAAGGAATGAGAAATAAGCACATGGAAAGAATCTCTTGAGCTATGATATTTAACAATGGTATTCTCAAGACATTCCTCTTCACTTGCCTTAAACTTTTCACTCTGTTTTGGTGATAAGTCCTCATTATAACATGATTGTCTAAATTTACCTCATTTATGATAGATAATTCAAATCTTTCGTGACAAACATCTAATATTTCCTGTGAATAAGGTAGGATTTGAGGATGAAGGTTTAAGGTTTCTTCTTCCAATTGCATATCTACATCTCTAATCAGTTTCATAGGAGTTTTAGAATGCTTAAGATGATTTTCGTCACCTAAGTGTTCTTCAATATCTGAATTTAAATATTGATTAGAGCATGAGTTGTAAGAATGAGGACATTGACCTTGACCCAACATCGAATCTTCTTACATGATGGTCGAGGACTGAAAACACAATGATTTAGAGGAAAAACCAATTTCATTATCAGTAAGAAATTTTTCAATAGATAGAATCTCTCTTGCTTGTTCAAAAATTTTGGATGGAATCCTCTCATCCCGTGAACAAAATTCTTCTCGCAATTGAGTGATAGGATTTGTAACTTCTTCATCATTTGCAATTGAATATGACTGGATTAAAGGGACACAATCATCATAGAGGAGATTTAGTAAAGTGACATGTCATTAAGATTAAATTTACAGAGAACATGATGGATTCTTGTCGAAAATCCTTCTGAAGATGAATTGGCATTGATTACCAAATTCTGAAATTCTTCACACAATTGATTGTAATCATACATTTCAAAAGCATATAAAAATTCCTCTACAAATTGAAATCAATCAAAAATGCGATATGCCAGAAAAGACTCAAACCAATGTTTAATCCAACCCCTAAAAGTAAAAGAAAACAATCTGCATAAAACTTTTAAATCAGAAATGCCATGTTTGATGCATTTGCACCAAAACTTGTTAAGGTGGTCTTTAGTAGAGACATCCCCCCACCATGAAAGGTGAGTTTGGACAAGAGAGAGACTGTCTCATTGGGAACATCAGGTAATGAGAAGTGGAAAGCATGTTCCAACAAAGTGATTTGGGAAGCCAGGGGGAAATTAAATATATTTGAAATGAAGGCTCCTACAAGGCCATCTTGTCAGTCTCGCCCTCCTTCAAGCGCCATTTATTGATGGGAAAATTTGACTGTCTATCAACTAGAAGAACAAGTCCAGTCCAGGGTTGTCTAAGTAACCCAAGTTGTTTGGTGTAACTTCTTCTGACGGGTTTAATGGCTCCGTTAGCGAATCTAAAACCCTAAAAGAATTAACTAATGCTAAAAAAATATACTAAATATATACCTACCCTGATATAACTATTGTAAATGTTTTTACGTAGAAAAAGAAAACATAAAAATCTCACTTATAAACAACATTTATGGATTTGCAAGTTTCACTAGAAACTTATGAAATTAAGGTGAAAATAATTGCTTTTGAGAAGCAGATAAAGAAAGCACATTTAAATATTTTTTTGTTTTCTTTCTATAAATATAACAAAACTTGAATTAGTTAAACTATGAAACACATATTTATAGATAGTCAAATCCGATCTACACTTTTTGGTTTCGCTATTATATAAACGACAGAAATTGGAAACACAAAAGAGATAACTTGATATTAGGTTGTCTAATGTGTCTGTGCCTCTGTATGAATCAACAACATCCAGCTCCCACACCTATGAGATAAATCTAAAATAGACTTATACTGAAACTGTTTTGAATAAATTCACAGAATGTATTGGCAGCGAGGATTTTTTTGGAAACAGAATAGGGAACACACGTTAATTATGTGATCTTATGATCGTAAATAATTACAATAACAGAAATCTAAATGTAATACATTCACTTCATTGTTCAACTAAACATCGAAGAGAAATCATGATATTTAAATTGAAATGATGATCACAGTGTTAATATCTGGAACATCTAATTATGAACGATATTTAAAGCAAGAATATCCTGAAACATAACATATCATTGAGTCTAAAGCTACAAGACATATTAATGCACCAGGATTAAATAAAATGAAACCTTAATGAAACACCATTAACAAAGGACTAAAGCCAAAATGTTGTATGATGTTTCATTAAGTCTTGGGATATCATTCGCCCATCTTTTGTTCCATGCCAAGATGCCTTTCATTTACAAAATGCAGGATATTTAAAGAGTCTTATTGAAATCTTATCTTCTTATCTCTTAGGATAGGATCAGATCCATGCGATCACAACATTACAAAAATGGAGGGCCTACAACCACTCATAATCAAACTATATATTCAAATACTAATAAAAGTTTGTTTTTTAATTTAGAAAATGAACAAGAAAGAGATACTAATCAACTAAATCGAACATGTTTGACCTCATAAAATCAACATCAAGATATACCACATCCTAAAAACGAAATAGGAACAAGTTAGATAATTTATTAACAACTAATTACTAATTTTCAATTTAAAAGAGACTTGAATTCAAACTAATTTTTAGAAAAAGATAAGCTACAGGTTTCTGTAGCTAGCTACGGGTTTCTATAGCTAGTCTAAAATAGTAAAAATACAAACATAAAATTAAAATCTATCTGTTTTATTTTTCCAACCGAATCAAATCAAAAAAAGAATCAAAAAATAGTTTTACCATTTCATAGATTAGACAAAGAAGCATATGCATTTATGAAGGTGTTAAAATTAGTTTTTAGCAAACACATTACCAGCCTGCTCAATTTGTTTGCCAAATTAAAACCAAATTACCCTATTCCTCATGCTCGCGGTTTTTATTCACAATTGATTTGTTAATGAACCCCGAATCGGCTCATTAATAAGAGGTTTATTTATCCTTTAACACATCTAAGACTTCTTCCAATGATTTTCTAGACATAAAATTAGACCGTGGCCTTCTCCAAATGGATTTCGAACTGCAGCAGTAGATCTGTGATAGCATAGTCTTTTTGTGGATGAACACACAACTTTTCGACAGTAGGGTTAGATATGAAAGAGATGGAGTTTTTATTGAGATGGAGAGGTAATTCTAATGCAGTCTCATAAACATAAGAAGGTAATATATAACTTGGAACCCAGCAAAACCAATAACAAGCTTGGATCTCTGAGAAAAACAAACAAATATGCTTACCTCAACCACAAAGAAATTATGAGATTTTCCCCTCCAAATAATGAGATGTGTCTCTGAAACAGTATCATCTCTGAAGAATATGCTTGCTTTAAAGGTACATGGCCCCATTTCCGAAATGGGTTTTCAAGGGTTTTGGATAATTTGTAACGGTTTTCTCAGAAGCGCTCTTGCAAAAACACGTCTCTGGCATGCAATTACAGGGTTTTAAAAATAGAAAAATCATATTCATTCAGTTGGATTCACTTCAGAGGTGCCACAATGCAACATGGGCGACTCAAGATAGCTCTGGGTTTAGATGGAAGGAGTAGGTGAAACAAATCCGAGCGAATAAAATGGAAACAAACCCAGCAAAACCCGTGCACAGTCATAGTATAAACATTGGGGTTTCAATTATTGAAGCTTGGGTACTCCTGGTAATGAAAACTCGAGTAAATGGAATGAAAAAAACCCTCAACTCATAATGAAAAGCTTACTCATTTACTCTGCCAGCAAAGGATCAAGTACATGATACAATACTTGTGTACTAATTCCCATGTCTAGCAATGAATATAGTTGATTTTCAAAGGATTCAAAATGTATGAATACAAAAAATGTTCATAATTCAAATGCAAACCAATTACATATATAGAGACCATCACCAAATCAAAACTCTGCTCAAATCGAAATTATCAAACCATTGAAATGATAATCGTATTCATCACAAGCAAAATGTGTCTAACCACCATTCTATAAGATTTATATTTTAATTTCATATGATGGTTTGTTGAACGATAAACCTAAGGCAAACATCATGAAAATGACAATCCAAATTCTAATTTTAATTCATGCTTGCAGTCATGAATTAAACATAGAAGAATCGAAAATCAAAAAGTAGAAATTAATGAAATAGGCTTTAGCCCAAATAGTCATAATAAACTTGTAAAAGAGTTTATAGACAGGGTGATGGTAGCTATAGAAATAGAATTCCTTTTGATCATGTTTAAAAAATCAAATACATGTGTGGCTTCCAACAATGGTGACGTACTGGGCGAAGCAGTTATCTCTGCATCACCAAAGAGTTCAAGTTAGGACTGATCAGAATGAAAAAATTAAAGAACAGTTGACAACAAATCAAGAATTTTGATCAAAATCAAAAATCACACAATTTAGCGTCATATGTGTTTCTGTCCAATTGCAAACCAGTGACAATTTTTAATTACGAACCAGACGAGGTTTAGGCAAATGAATCCAATACTATTCACAGGGCCACTGCTTCTAGCAGGCATACATAGCCTTGGCATGGATGTCAATTAACCCACTCTGACACCTCTATCCTGCCCAAGAAACATCAATTCAAGATGAAGGACATTTTATGATTAATACAAAAAGTTATACCTAATAATTTTCTCGAACCCGACATTGCTTCGCTGCCAGCAGGCCTGTTCAGTACCCCGGCTAAATTGCCTTGGCATCATGTATGCATTTACCCACTGCCTGCAAACCTATTCATTATCTCAACTGGTTTATAGACACTTCCCACACTTTGCAGTTCTTTCAACTCTCTAGAAGTTATTTTAGAATTAGACATAAACTTTATGAGTTTCAGGAGAGCGGGGTGATGCTCAAAATTTCAGACTTCGAACAACTTTATATTTTTCAATTAAAATTCTCGTTTAACGACCTTCATTATGATCTGAACTTAGTTTTCTGATAATAAAAAAAATTGAGGATAGCAATTCATACTTTAGTTGTTTTCTTTAAAAACAGGGACAACGTAAAGAGTTTTAATGATGATTGTATCTTCGTGTGATTATAAAGTGAAACCAGGAAGACTATTTTGAACAGAAAGTTTCCTTTACTAGTCTGTGTTTTAATAATTTACAGTACAGATGCCTTGAAATGACCTTGACTATTGCTTTATGATGAGACATTTTGGTTTCCTTTCATGAACTAATGGTCAAATTGACATAAATTTATTTAGAAAACAGTGAAAGAAAGCAAAATGAAAAGAACCAAAAATCAAAAAACAACAAGAAAATTTAAAATGAAAAATATGTACAGAGGTGAATCTGGAATCATCACACGAAATATTTTTTGAGAGCTTAAAAGAAGATAGAAAAATCCTCTTTCATATGAATGCAGTCCTACTTGCGGCACCTTGGGTCAGGGTTGAATTTACAGTTTAGATTTACTTATCTCTTTACTTTTCATTTAAAAAAAAAAATCATGATGATACTACGTTTTTGAAAAGTGAGAGAAAGGGTCAAAGTGGAATTCCCTGACAACAGTCATATTATGGTTCTCTTGGTGCACCCACTTATGTTCATGACTGCATTATTACAAAGAGAAACAATGAGAAATAAAGCTAAAAGAAAACCTACTCCTAAACCTACTCTAACTACTAAACAAATTAAAATACTACGTAAAGTCATACTTCCAATGTAGCCATCGGAGTAAATTCTATCTTGCAATGGAAACAAAATACAAAATTACTAGCAAGAATCGTAGTATATCGAAAAATGACGAAAATATATCATACTTACCTTTTATCATCATCATTTAAAAACAAGGCAAGCATGATCTTACCATTCCCTTGAACATTCGTTTTGTATGAATCCTCCAACAATTTTGCAATTTTGTCATAAAAATTAGGATGCAAACTATGACTTTGATGAAAGGAATATATCAATGGGGAACACATCATAAGAGGACTCATGACATCAATTATGTCATTGGTTTGAACGCTTATTTTGGTGAGATTGATCATTTCAAAATGTAAAGAATAAAAATTAAAATTCGAACTAATCAAAGAATGAATATGCAACGTAGAATATTTGATCTCCATAAGAATGAGCACATTGTATTTTTCAAAAATGAATCATGTAAAATCATTTTGCAACATGTCTTTTTCCCATGTGAGTGATGAAAGTGAAAGAGCATTGAATTCGACTTTATAAATGTTATGTTTGGAATTAGTTTCACCAAAGTTTGGCATATTGAAAAGATTTGATTGTGGTGGAAAAGAGTAAGATATTGTGGGTAAGGCATCACGTCCAACAGAATCTAAGAAGAGATAAGGATATAAAGAGTAAAAGAAATGAGAAATAATCACATGAAAATAATCTCTTGAGCTATGATATTTAACAATGGTATTCTCAAGACATTCCTCTTCATTTGCCTTAAAATTTTCAATCTGTTTTGGTGATAAGTCCCTCAACATAACATGATCATCTAAATTTACTTCATGTATGATAGATAATTCAAATCTTTCGTGAAAAAAATCTAATCTTTCCTCTGAATAAGGTACGATTTGAGGATGAAGGCTTAATGTTTCTTCTTCCAATTGCATATCTACATCTCTAATCAGTTTCATAGGAGTGTTAGAATTCTTAAGATGATTTTCGTCACCTAAGTGTTCTTCAATAACTGAATTTAAATATTGATTAGAGAGTGAGTTGCAAGAATGAGGACATTGACCTTGACCCAACATCGAATCTTCTTACATGATGGTCGAGGATTGAAACAAAATTATTCAGAGGAAAAACCAATTTGATTATCAGTAAGAATTTTTTCAATAGATAGAATCTCCCTTGCTTGTTCAAAATTTTCAGATGGATTCCTCTCATCCCGTGAACAAAATTCTTCTCGCAATTGAGTGATAGGATTTGTAACTGCTTCATCATTCACAATTGAATATGACTGGATGAAAGGGACGCAAGCATCATAGAGGATATTTAGTAAAAATGACATGTCATTAAGATTAAATTTATAGAGAACATGATGGATTCTTGTCGAAAAGCCTTCTGAAGATGAATTGTCATTGATTAGAAAAGTCTGAAATTCTTCACATAATTGATTGTAATCATACATTTCAAAAGCATACAAAAATTCCTCTACAAATTGAAACCAATAAAAAATGTGATATGCCGGAAAAGACTCAAACCAATGTTTAATCCGACCCCTAAAAGTAAAAGCAAACAATCTGCATAAAACTTTTAAATCAGAAATGTCATGTTTGATGCATTTGCACCAAAACTTGCTAAGGTGGGGTTTAGCAGATACATCCCCCCCACCATCAAAGGTGAGTTTGGACAAGCGAGAGACTGTCTCATTGGGAACATGAGTTAATGAGAAGTGGAAAGCATGTTCCAACACAATGATTTGGGGAGCCATGGGGAAATTAAATATATTTGAAATGAAGGATCCTACAAGTCCAGCTTGTCAGTCTGGCCCTCCTTCTAGCATCATTTGTTGACAGGGAAATTTGATTGTCCATCAAATGGAAGAACAAGTCTGGTTCGGGGTTGTCTAAGTAACCCAAGCCATTTGTTATAACTTGTTCTGACGGGTTTAATGGCTCTGTTAGCCAATCTAAAATCCTTAAAGAATTAACTAATGCTAAAACAATATACTAAATATATACATACCTTGATATAACTATTGTAAATGTGTTTACGTAGAAAAAGAAAACATAAAAATCTCACTTATAAACAACATTTACAGATTTGCAAGTTTCACTAGAAACTTACGAAATTAAGGTGAAAATAATTGCTTTTGAGAAGCAGATAAAGAAAGGACATTTAAATATTTTTTTGTTTTCTTTCTATAAATCTAACAAAACTTGAATTAATTAAACTATGAAACACAGATGTACAGATAGTCAAATCTGATCTACACTTTTTGGTTTCGCTAATATATAAATGACAAAAATTGGAAACACAAAAGAGCTAACCTGATATTAGCTTGTCTGATGTGTCTATGCCTCTATATGAATAAACAAAATCCAACTGCCATGCCTATGAGATAAATCTGTAATAGACTTATACTGAAACTGTTTTGAATAAATTCATAGGCTGTATTAGAAGCCAGGATTTTTTTAGAAACAGAATAGGGAACACACGTTAATTCTATAATCTTATGATCGTAAATAATTACAATAAGAGAAATCTAAATGTAATACATTCGCTTCATTGTTAAATTAAACATCGAAGAGAAATCATGATGTTCAAATTGAAAAGATGATCACAGTTTTAATATCTAGAACAACTAATTATCAACGATATTTAAAGCAAGAATATCCTGAAACATAACATATCATTGAGTCTAAAGCTACAAGACATATTAATGCACCTATATTAAATAAAATGAAACATTAATGAAACATCATTAACAAAGGACTAAAGACAAAGTGTTGTATGTTGTTTCATTAAGTCTTGGGATATCATTTGTCCATGTTTTGTTCCAGGCCAAGATGTCTTTCATTTACAAAATGCAGGGTATTTAAAGAGTCTTTTTGAAATTATATATTCCTATCTTTTAGGATAGGATCAGATCCATGAGATCACAACATTACAAAAATGGAGGGACTACAACCACTCATAATCAAACTGTATCTTCAAATACTAATAAAAGTTTATTTATTTATTTATTTACAAGATGAACTGGAAAGAGATACTGGTCAACTAAATCGAACATGTTCCACCTCAGAAAATCAACATCGAGATATACCACATCCTGAAAATGAAATAGGAAAAGGTTAGATAATTTATTAACAACTAATTACTAATTTTCAATTTAAAAGAGACTTGAATTCAAACTAATTTTTAGAAAAAGATAAGCTATAGGTTTCTATAGCTAGCTACAGGTTTCTGTAGTAGTCTAAAATAGTAAAAATACAAACAGAAAATTAAAATCTATCTATTTTATTTTTCCAACCGAATCAAATCAAAAAAAGAATCAAAAAATACTTTTATCATTTCATAGATTAGATAAAGAAGCATCTACATTTATGAAGGTGTTAAAACTAGTTTTTAACAAACACATTACCAGCCTACTCAATTTGTTTGCCAAATTAAAACCAAATTACCATGTTCCTCATGTTGGCGGTTTTTATTCACAATTGATTTGTTAATGAAACCCAATTTGGCTCATTAATAAGAGGGTTATTTATCCTTTACTACATCTAAGAATTCCTCTAATGATTTTCTAGACATGAAATCAGACCGTGGCCTTCTCCAAATGGGTTTCGAACTGCAGCAGTAGATCTGTGATAACATAGTCTTTTTGTGGATGAACACACAACTTTTCGAAAGTAGGGTTAGACATGCAAGAGCTTGAGTTTTTATTAAGATGGAGAGGCAATTCTACTGTAGTCTCATAAACAAAAGAGGGGAATATATAACTTATAACCCAACAAAACCAATAACAGGCTTGTATCTCTGAGCAAAACAAACAAAAATGCTTACCTCAACGGCAAAGATATTTTGAGATTTTTCCCTCCAAAGAACGAGATGTATCTCTGAAAATGTATTGTTTCTGCAGAATATTCTTGCCATGAAGGTAAATGACCCCATTTCCAAAATGGGTTTTAAAGGGTTTTGCCTAATTCGTAATGGTTTGCTCAGAAATGCTCCCGCCAAAACGCCTCTCTGGCATGCAATTATGGGGTTTTAAAAACAGAAAACTTAGAGTCATTCAGTTGGATTCTCTTCACAGGTGCCACAATGCAATAGGGGCGACTCAATATAGCTCTGGGTTTAGATGGAAGGAGTAGGAGAAACAAATCTGAGCGAATAAAAACCTCCTAGGATACTCCTGGTAATGAAAACCTCGATTAAAGGAAATGGCAAAAACCCTCAACTCATAATGAAAAGCTTACTCATTTACTTTGCCAGCAAAGGATCAAGTACAAGATACGATACGTGGTGCATATTATTTGATCTATGGCCTTTGTCGTCAGATCCTTCCTTGAAGCCTTGTGTAATTGTGCTATTTAGTGATGCCTTTGTGACACTTGGAGGATCGTGCTTGGTTTGGATTAATTCCCATGTCTAGCAATGACTATAGTTGATTTGCAAAGGGTTCAAAATGTATTAATACAAAAAATGTTCATAATTCAAATGCAAACCAATTACATATATAGAGATAAAACAAAAACTCTGCTCAAATCGAAATTATCAAACCATTAAAATGATAATCGTATTGATCACAAGAAAAATGTGTCTAACCACCATTCTTTAAGATTTATATTTTAATTTCATATGATGGTTTTTTTAACGATAAACCTAAGGCAAAGATCATGAAAATGACAATCCAAATTCTAAGTTTAATTCATGCTTACAGTCATGAATTAAACATAGAAGAATCGAAAATAAAAAAGTAGAAAATAATGAAATAGTCTTTTTCCCAAATAGTCATAATAAACTTGTAAAAGTGTTTATAGACAGGGTGATGGAAGCTATAGAAACGGAATGCATTTTGATCATGTTTAAAAAATCAAATACATGTGTGGCTACCAACACTACCCAAAATGGGGTCCACAAAACTGTTGGATTTTTATCTTCCGAGGTTAGGGTTTTGGATTTTCTTTATTATAAAAGGGCCTTTGGAGCCTCATTGTAAGATCATCTTCTTGCGAATGCAAGTAGCGGACACATCTCTTCTCAGAGATAAGATGCCACCATTCTAGTGAGTCTTTCACTCTGTATTTTTACAGTCTTTGTACATTTTCGTTCATTAATAGAAAATTGTGTATTACTGTATCTCTGTGTTTATGGTTGCATCTCTCACACATTTTTGTTATATTATTGGATATCTGAGATATCTTTGTACATTGATTTATTATATCTCTGCTCTCATTTTGTGCCAAAATAATCTGGATCAGATACTTTGTGAGATATTTCTAATGTATTTTGTATTAACATGATTCACTTGATACGACACTTTTAATGATATGTCTCACCTTGTTGGAGCATGAGGCACCTCTTAGAGGTGAAACGTTGCACCCTTTCATGGAAGGGTTTCACTTTTGAGCACCATTACATCATTATGGAGTGAGATGACCCCTCTTTTAGACCACATGTGAGCACTTGATCACTTCTTTGAGGGACAATTTGACTTATGAGTTGGTTTACCTCATTTTGGAGACAATGTTAGGGGTCTTAGATACCTATCCACCTATGTATCATGGATTTTTTATGTATTGTTTCCTTACCTTTAGGGTTTATGAGAGATAAAGGAATTATTTTATGTTTTTGGGGCTTGTATTCTGTGAGAAGGGTGGTATATTTCTCATATAAATAAGATAAGCACTTCTCACTTCAAAATCATTTCTACTTATGGATATTTACTACTACTTATCAACTTCTACTACTTTCCTTCTTTCATGAAGAATGTTATGGATAGTTACTAGGGAGACTTTATTTGGTAGCATGATTTGTAAAGTGCCATGGATATTCCACTAGAACAATTTGTCACAACAGATCTGATAAATAACGAAATCTTTACTATTAAGGTTATTTTTCATTTAGATCTCAAACTCTTGATTACTATATTTCTTCTTTAAAAAATGTATGAAATAGTTCAAATGAAAAAAACAAAGAACATAAATAAATACACACACCATCCAAAAATAAACACAAGATATGATTTGGGAAACCCAATATGAGAGAAAACCCATATAGAAGGTGAGGTTTCTCTGCTCTCTTTTATCTAGTATAGAAATTATTCAAGTACAAAGAACGATGAACTATCTATGGAGTTTCCTTTGACATGTGTCTTGTATGGCTGCTACAGAATCTCTCATCCTTTGTTATGCTCATAGAATACCACTCTTAGATGTTTTTCTCAACTATGGAACAAGATACATTGAAAAATGATGGAACCCCTTCTCCTCCTAGTGGCCCAATATTTAACATAGTCGAATAACCATCTAGGGATAGGTTTTTGACTTCCTCAACCCCCAATTATGACAAGATTTTGAACATTATAGAATCTTCCTCAAAGTGCTCACGTGGCTAGCCCCATATGCATGTGTAACAAGGGATGATGTGGCATCCTCTCATACCATGGTGGTTAACATGATAAGTCAACTAGAGGGAGGCATAACTTTTTCATACGTCTTCGATTAATGCATGGTCTACATCGTTGGAAAGGTGTCATAGAGTAGAAAATCGTCAAGGAAATGGGTGCAAGTTTTGAACAAAAAAAACACCAAAAAAACATTGTTTAATGCCTCAAAATGTCTTTGGAAGGTTCCAGACCACAATTTTCCAAACTGGGACCTGCCACTAAAATGGCCTTGCAAGTTGATTCCTCCAATTTTTTCCACTCTAAAATCATAAAGATATATGAAAAATAATATAATGATCCAATCTAGGTCATACCTCCCCATTTAGGGAGGCTTTCGGTCCCCAAAAGATTTATTGAATGAGGTGAGTAAATGTTTCCTCTACCTTCTCCTTGAAGTGCCACTTTTATTTCCTTGGAAGTTTCCCTTTGAACCTAATCTATCGAAGGTCATGTTGACCATGTATTGTAGTTTTGGACTGCTTCTACAAAACCATGTTCTCTACCAACTATGCTTGAGCATGTGGTGCTAAATTCTCTATGGAAGGTAGGACTTATTCCTCCTCTTGATGCAACATGGAGGGCTCCCAGAGTTTGAGATTCTCCACATTCACTACTGAGTAAATGCACATGTATGATGGTAGACTGAGTCTGTAGGATTTATCTCCCACCTTTTTGATACCTCAAAAGGATCATATTGCAGAGTCTTGATATTCTTACCAGGACCATGTAGTATTTCCTTATTCATTTGTAAGCATACTCTGTCTCCCACTCTAATTGTTCCCTCTATTATGTGTTGATCATGTCTAGCCTTTTACTTTTCCTGTGACTTCTTTAGTGTCTCCCATACTTGCAAATGGATCTTCCTGATCTTCTCAACACATTTTTCTAACTTTAATGCATCACTTGTGAGGTCCTCCCCTACTCCTCCTTGTTGTCGATATACAACATATAAGGGTGAAGGTGGAAAATATCCAAAGCAAGTTTCAAAAGGTGACTTACCATTAGGGGTGTGGACTGCTCTATTATAAGAGTGTTGTATATAGATCAGATTTTCATCCCAGATCTTCAGGTGTTTCTGATTGTAACCCCTCAAAAGATGCACCAAAGTCATGTTGAATACTTCCATCTACCCATCTATATGTGGATTTAATTTTGTATACCTCTTCAACTTAGTGTCCATATTCTCTCACAATGTAGTCGAAGATGCACTGAGAAATATGGTATCCCTATCTAATATGATGCTCCATGGTATCCCAAAGTGCAACCAGACCTATTTAAATAACAATTATGTTGCTTCATGTCCCTTGATGGTATTTTTACAAGGCATGAGAATGCACATTTTGTTCAACCTGTCAACTACCACAAATAAATAGTCAGGTCCCTTCCGTTTGTTTGGTAAGCCTCCCGCAAAATCCATCGAAATGCTTTCCCAAGATCGAGTGGGTACAGGTAAGCGATGGTATATACCTTTCTCCCTATTATTGGACTTGTTGGTACAAAATAGTATACATTCTCTAGTATACCATGCTACATCTTCTTGAATTATGGGCCAATAAACATACATTTTTAAATTGGAAATTGTCTTCCCAACACCAAAATGTCCTGCAAACTTGGAGGTGTGAGCCTCTATGATAAGTTGTAGTAGTTCACCTTTAGAGCCACATATATTATCAAGATTTTAGAGAAAATCATTCTGGAAATGACAGTCAGCCTTGTCGTCACCTTCTTCTATATGAATTTGGCATGTAGATATTGAAACACCTCCTTGAAGTCATTTTCTTTTGGATATGCCTCTCTGTATGAATAATGGGTGAAAGGATCCATGTGCATCATAGTTTCTAAAGTTGTAAAAATTCCATCCACCAGTAATGTCTAGTTTGTTGTAGCTTACTATGGGCCTTCAAATACTATAGTGGTTGGTGATCTTTGTGGATGATGGTATCCTTTCCCATTACATAGTTCTTCCACTTCTTGACACCTTGAAACAAGTCATAGAGCTCCTTTTCATAGGTATGGTAGTTGAAAATTTCCCCATGAAATATTTCAGAATGATAGCATATCAGCAGTCCTCCTTGCATCAAAATTTCTCCCATGGCATACCCACTTGCATCTGTCTCGACTTCAAAGGGATTCTATAAGTTCGGTAGCATGAGAAATGGTGCTTGATTGATATTTATTTTCATCTCATCAAAGTTCTGCTGGTGATTCTTCCCCAACTGGAAACTCTTACCAATGGTTGTTAATGCATGGAGTGGTGCATCGACTGTTAAAAATGAAGCTACAAAATTCTACAAGTATTTTGTTTCCCCATAAAAAATCATAACTTCAATGACAGTTGTAGGAACTGGCCATTTCATGATGGCCTCCATCTTTGCAGGATATGTCTTAAGATCCCCTCCATCGATCACATACCCCAAAAACACCAAAGACTACTAAGAAAAATCGCATTTCTTTAGATTGGCCAGTAGTTGGTGCTTTTTCAAAATCTCTAACACCTATATAAGATGTGAGATGTGATCCTCCTAGGTAGCACTATAAACCAATATATCATCCAAATAAAAAATAACAAATGAATCTAGATAAGGGTGTAAAACATCATTCATTAGTCTCATAAATATAGTTGGTGCATTGCATAAACCAAATGGTATAACCAACCACTCATGCAAACCTTTCCTTGTCTTGAAGGAAGTATTTCAAGTATATTCTTATTTCGATCGTACCTAGTGATATATTGATTTCAAATATAGCTTAGTGAAGTACTTGACATGTTGTAGATGGTAGAATATATCATCGATCCTTAGCAGAGGGTATCAATTATTCATTGTAATCTTGTTCAATGGCCTTAATCGATACACATTCTCCAAGTCCCATCCTTCTTGGGTACAATTTTGATGGGTGACCCATAAGGTCGGGTACTTGGTTGAATCACACCCTGCTCTAAAAATTGTTGCAAATGCTTTTTCACTTCATTCACTTCTAAAATAATCTATTTATAAAGCCAAATTTTTGGAAATGGGGATTCTGACAATAATTGTATTTTGTGCTCCACATCCTTGTTAGGTTGTAGACCTTTAGGTTCCTTGAACACTACTCTCTATTCCTATAAAAATTCCTTCAAATGATGTTTATTTTATTTATAACACCCCTCCAGGGATGCCTTCACTCTCATTGACTCGTCATCAAACTGGTTTTCTCTTAATAAAATAAAAACATATTTCTTACTAGAACTAGTCAACTTCTTGGCTTGATTTGCACTTACTAGTCATATCTTTGACTTGCCTTTATGCACGTTGTTGATGTAGGACTTCCCATCCTTGATTAGTCAGTATTGGTTGGATCTCCTCATGAATATTCAATCCATTATATACATGTAGGGGATTCCAAGAACTACTCCACATACGTCAAGGGGTACTATGTCCAATTCCACTTCATCAATAAAATCATCACTTTTAGCAAATGAAATCTTACATTGTTTCATTACCTTTATCTCTGCATCCTTGTTTACCCAACCCAATGGATAGTGTTAGAACTGAGAGTCACCCTTAGATTGTGAGAGGATAATCCCAATACCCATTAGAGTGTTTGGTGGATGTTGGTTTTATATGAGTGGAGCTCAATGGACAAAACTCATTATATGAATGATGTTCAACACAGAACTAGACAAGAAATGCACAAGGAAGTGAGGGCCACATTAACTTCGGTCAATGAATTGAGTTTAAGTGTGAGCAGAGGGAAGACTTAGTGAGAAAGGTGAACAAGATTGTTATGGGCATCCGTCCTTTAAGCAGTTTGGAGAGGAAAAAATCAGACTCAAGATCACTCTTAAGCTCAAGCTTCAAACGTTGAAATATGTCCAAACAACACAGTCACAATAGAACAATGATCAAACCTACATCACAATGCAACTACAACGAATCGACTGGATCCTCCATGCTTGAGCCATTCAGTGTAACAGGGAAAAAGATAACAAGGGAGTTGACTAAAACTGGTCATGATACCGCTATAATCAAACTTACATTACAACAACATAACAACCCTCGACTGGATCCTCCATGCCTGAGTGTTTTAGCACAGTTTTTTATGGAGAGATGAAAAGAGGCTGAATTTTATTAATCTAAAAGTCTCAAATTTGATACATAACCAGACAACAGTTATGGCATCAAAACATTACAAAATAGGGAGCTCTGCTCAACCATTTGATGACCCTAACAAAATATCAAAACTACCTACTTATACTCAGAACTATCTAGAACCACCAGGGGCATGATCGAGCCACTGAATTCCAGGATTTCCGTATACGTCTTCTCTATCAGATTATGCAGGAATTATTCTATCAGATGCGAGATCGGATCAGTACGGGATTGCAGGAAAATCCATCCACAAGGAAACTTTGGGCCGACAGTCTACCTCCACGGCCAACCCTTCATGCTTTCCATTTATGGGGTGAGACGAGGTTTCAACCACCACCCCCATTTTAATTAACTAATTTAATTGGGATCAGGATGGGGATTGATGCCTAAGGAACTGCTAGATGTTGCCTAAGGCTCTTTGAGTCAACCCGACACCTTGAAACTGTGATGGTCTCACTCTGCAACTAACACGGGCGTCTTCTTCCTTTAGCACAACTCACGTGAACTCTGTACCTTTTCCTGTATGTGACCTTGGGCCATGACCCATTACTTATCCCACATGGTGCTTCAGGATTTCTCTCTTGGGGAGTCTTCACCTACCATACTCCATATTTCTCGATACCTGAGTCGGTGAAATCACCTTGCTCAGACCCATGGTCAGATCTGCTTCGCGAGAGACGGCTGTGATTTCTTCTTCGGAACTCCGAACTGACCATATTTATGAAATGGGCGCTAGCCCCTCTTCCTAATCCCTCCTTTCACATGACCTCAGGTTGTGACCCTGGGCTTAGCTCCTGAGTGCTTTGGGATTTCGCGTTGCATGAAACTTTCGCATTTCTCCCAACAAAACGTTTGATTCGTGAAACCGCGAATCTGTCGATATGGCGCCATGTTCCACTTAGGATTGGATGGCCCATATCCATTTCTCACTTCGTGCTATGAAAAGTTTTCTTTTTCTCCCTTCCAAAACTCCCGAAACCCGATCTTGTCAACCCTTGGATCAACTGCCAACTGTCTCTGTAAGATCTGTGGTCCAGATCTACTTAGGACCTCGAGACATGGTAAATTTGCACATTCCTCACTTCAGTATTCTCAAAATAACTTTCTCCGATATTCAGATCTAGTGCCACACGCCCCTCCGAATCGAACGGCCTATGCTAATTTTAGGTTTTGGGACTTCGGACCTTTGACGAACAACTTTAACAATATTTCAAACTACGGATTCCCTTGATAACTTTCCATCGTTGATTTCTCCCAATGAGATCAAGGACGCAGATTTATTCTTTGCTCGACCTTTGATATAGGGCCTTTTCTCTGGCGCTAATCATTGAGAAACTTTCATATTTCGAGCACCCGCGAACTGCCGATCTGAAATCCACGTGGAATCCCAATTGTTGGAAGTTGAACATGCTTGTTAGCTTGATTCGAGTTTGGAATGGGTCACTCTAAGTGTTGTGGATTGTGACAATGAAGACTTAGACAACTGGTTGTGGACTTGGGAAGACAGAAGGATGAGTGACAGAGGAAAAGGAGATGGGTGCTCAAACAGAAAGGGGCAAACAAAAAATAGCTTTGCCAGCTGAAAGAAAAACTACAAGACCTGTTCTGCAAAAGAGAGAGAGAGAGAGATAGAATGAGGACATAGACTCAGGTATATCGACACACACCTATGGCACTTGCCAACCTTATGTGATAAAAATTTGGCTCCACAGGGGATGGCATGCTCCCTACAAGATGCCAAGAATGTGTAGCTTCAGTGCCTTAGCTTTGTTTTATTTATTCTATTATTCAAAGTGTTAGCACTCTGTAAATCTCTTTGGCTGATAAAAAGACGACGAAGGTAAGTTTTTCAACCAACTTTGAGACCTGAAAATAGCCTTTCGGATCCAGAGAGGGCTCTCTCAAGCGGCATGGTATCTTCACAGGATATGGATTTTAAAGCAGTGGCTAGATTTAACACCTTTGATGTAATGGCCTCTAGTTATATTGTCACAAGAAAATAAGACGGCGGGCTATGGAGTTGATTCAAGGAAACAACGAAAACAAATGACTCAGTGACTGAACTTGAGAGGATGAAGGCTAAGTGAGAAACAGTCTTCAATGAAAAAT
Organism: Picea sitchensis; assembly: GCA_010110895.2. Classification (NCBI taxonomy): domain Eukaryota; kingdom Viridiplantae; phylum Streptophyta; class Pinopsida; order Pinales; family Pinaceae; genus Picea; species Picea sitchensis. Next base: position 270,588 of record SNQJ01S0001118.1, read on the forward strand.
AGAAATGTGTGACAGAAATAAATTACATGAAGTAACTCCAAGCACCGCTGCGAGTGAATTCAGAGTTAACTTTCAGAAGAAAACATTTTTTCCAAGTGGCGCGAACAAGGGGCGTTGCGCAGTGAATCCATAGGTTCGATAATTCATTCTGAAATAGATAGAAAAGTATATGAATAAGATAACAGGGAGCACATACGCAATAAAGGGAAAACAATACATCCAACTAATACAATTAGAATCTTCACATCAAGTTATAGGACTTTTTCATTAAGTTTCGGTAGAACTCAAATTTCATACAATAGCTACTGCTTTTACCAATTTTTCCAACCAACCTAGATTACATCGAAAATATGAAGTACATAAATGAGGGCGCCACTTGGGATACCTTTTTTCTAACTGCTAGCTCTAAAAACTAGGAAACTAAGTGGTATGCATTAGAGACTCTTCGCATGGTGCTTTCCAAAAATAGACAATAATCATGTATGTTTACACATGACTATTCACAAATTTTCCACAAGGATCTAATCATCGGTCACGTCTCGATATGAGGAAAAGACGCGATATGAGGAAAATATGTGTCATCATTTCCCTTCGATCAAATGTCTGAGCGGACAGGGGTCTACCAAGAACTCGTTATCTGCTATAACGGCTTTGATTTCTGCCTCACGCTCATTTGCTGGGGAAAATGTGGGTGGAAAGTGGTTGTTTGATGGTCATGGATGTTATCAAAATGGTAGAGTTCTTTAGGGAAACATGTCCTTCAAAAATGCCAAGATTTTTCTTATGTTTGTGGATGCAGAGATGAATACCAGCTAAACTTGTTTTTTTTGCGTGTTGGCGAGAGCCGCGTGGGATTCCTTCTCAGTCACTTCGCATTCCCTGGAGTGCTTTGTATGCATTTCCTTTGATAGTCTATGTGCTTCTCACAGCTTTACAATTGTATCTTGCACCTCTCTAAGATATCTTTTTAACCATGCCACATTCCCTTCGTGACCTTGCATTGTTGATGTTTCCATATTCTTTGTCTCTAGCTGCCACCTCAACTCCATGTTTTCATGGTAGAGTTTAGTGATAGCCATCTTTTCCTACTTTAATTGTTGAGATGGCTCCTGATCATTCGATGTTTCCATATTCTTTGTCTCTAGCTGCCACCTCAACTCCATGTTTTCATGGTAGAGTTTAGTGATAGCCATCTTTTCCTACTTTAATTGTTGAGATGGCTCCTGATCATTCGCTCCTATGATATCCACTCTCCTTCTTCATTTCTGCTTTTCATGTACCGATCCTCCAATAGGCTCCAACATGATGCACATGAGTCGCTCTTCACCTCAATCGATCCGCAAGCTTAATTTCTAAACTTGAGCTTCCCAAATTTTGTTCTTCCTTGGCCTTCCCCTTCTTTGAGGTATTTTATGTTGGGGAAATAGGGCTTCTACTGTCTTTCCTCCCTGTGAAAGTATTTCCGCTTCAGGTTTCACATGGTTTGATTTGATCATCTTTGTGGGAAAAATAATAACTCCTTTCGCATCCTTGGGAATGCCTGTCGTAGGTGATAATGACTACCAATCATTTTGGGGCTTGGAATTGGAAATTATGATGCTATGAATTCCTTTCCTTATGCTTTGGTAGGTTGCCATGGCATGACTAGCATGTATTTTGCACACAGTGTATCCAACAAATGCACAGGGAGGGAAATTTGATCAACCTGAACTAGCAAGGGAAATTGAAAACAAAGTGCGAACCTGGTTTCACGACTGAAATGGGTGTCGAGCATCTGAAATTTATAACAAGTCGGGAAAAAAGAGGAATCGTGCCCGAGAATAGTGAACTCATGGCGACAAGATGTTTTGAATCGAATTACATATTTTCCATGGCACATCCCTGTGTGTAAAACAAAGGCAATAAGATTTGCAGGGCATGCATGATATGAATGCCGCAATTTTTCATTCCCTCGGCCTTCATGATGAACTGATAATAGTTGTTGCCCTTGCCGATGCTACTTCCATTGACTACTTGACTTGACCTGGGGCACGTAGAGACTGATTTTTTAATAGGACTCGACTCTTTGGAAAAGACATACCCATACCACTTACGCATGTTTCGACTCTGACATCCCTTCCCATTTCCAAGGGACAATCGACCACTTGTTGACTTCAAACCCACAGTGCTACATACCTGACTTCACATGTTTGGGTGCATGGGCCATAACCCTAACTAAAACTGACTCTGAATGGAAATAAAAGTGGTGGTGTTAACATCTAGCTCCAATGGGGATGCTATCCTCCCTGTGAAGTAGCAAAGTACAGTAGACCAGGTGCCTGACCATTGGGATTTATTCTACCTTCAGACACTGAGAAAAGAAAAAATGAGAAACAAAAAACCAACTAAACCTATCGACGCAACTTCTAAAACTTCAACATAAACTTAGGGCCTTCACTTTGGGATTTAATTCTCTGCTGACCTACTCACCTAATGAAAAAACAAATAAAATGACTATTTACAATGACAAATGACTATTTACAATGACAGATTTTATTTCGTCATATAATGCTTGAGGAACCTGTCGTTTATAAGCCCCCAACCAAGGCATTCTCCATTTAATCCTTCCAGGAAATAAGCATTGTTCCCACAGTACGTGTTGATTTTGAAAGGACCTGTCCAAAGGTGGTCGAAATTTCCGTGCTTCCCTTTATCTTCATTTCTCGCGTCCCATCTCAGCACTAGATATCCTATCTAAAAATCTTCATGTTTAGAGCGCTTGTCAAAGGATTTATTTATCCTCTCCTGATGGAGCTATGATCGATAGTACACCTTATCCCTCGCCTGTTGCATGTGAATTAGCTGATTTATTCTCCTCTGTGCAACATTTGGCTTGGCCTCCTACTCTTGCAAGAATTTTCTAATGGGTGGCCCTAGTGAGGTAGAGAAGATGGCCTCTGCATCGTATATGATATGGATAGGCGACGTTCAAATGGAATTCTTGGTGGTGTCCTGATCTGCCCACAACGCATAGACAAGCTTCTTATGCCAAGCTTTCTTATTGTCTTGTAGGAGTCTTTTGATGATCCTGGTTAAGCTCTTATTTGAGAATTCTGCTGACCCGTTTCCTTGTGGATAGTATGTCGTGGAATGCCCCAGGGTTATATTGTAATGCTGACAAAAATTTTCCATCCTCTTTTGTAAATTATAACCTTGTACAATATCTACTGCAAATAGATATTCAGTAAAAGAACAGAAAAGATACAATGACAAATACAAACATTACAAAGAGAATTTTCCCCTGGAAACCCAAACTGGGAAAACCGTCATATTCTATATTCAATCATATGTTTTACATTGTTTACAATACAATATACATATAGGAGCCAACAACATACAAAACCCTATCCCAATGACCTGGATTAGTCCACAACCCTAATTCCTTAACCGGAAATAGAAAACCATTGGCAAAAACCATGTTCCGAAAAACCACCTAAATATGTGACATGTTTCCCGAGGAAGAAATTTTTTTCTCAGGGGAGCTGCCCACGGACCCCTCCACCCCCCCTATAACCCCCCTACATGCCTGGGGGAATGTAAAACATACCCAACATCTTGGAATTTTATGCAGCCTCATTTTCTGTTATGATATTGACAGGACATCTGAATCTCGACAAAATGTTTGTTTCCAGGAATTGGATGATGACTGCGTCTGTCGCTTTCTTTGTGGGGATTGCCTCTATCCAATTCGTGAAATAGTTGGTGGCTGTGAGTATCCATTTGTGATGCATGGAGGATGGAAGATTTATTTCCCATATGAAATGTATGCCCCACTGCATGAAAGGTTCTTCGACTAAGATCGTCTTTAGTGGCAGGGGCTACAACTTTCCTCTCCTGTCAAAAATATGACATTCGTGGAAGCTGGAGACCTCTTTATACACATCACTAAAGATTGTAGGCCAGTAGTAACCTGCCCTTAGGATTTTTTGCATGGTGGTTTTCCAATAGTGGTGTCCTCCACATTCACCTTTGTGAAATTCTTGTATGCCCCTCTTTGCATCATTTTCCAGCAAACAGCTCAGCAATATTCCCCGAGGATCCTTCCAATAGAGTGAATTGTCCAGGATGTAGAACTTAACTGCTTTGAGTTTTAGAAATCTAGCCTTAGTATTACTTACGCCTGGAGGGGCCTAGAGATTCTCCAACACACAGATGATGTTTGCATACCATGGTGAATCGATGAACTCTTGAGACACATGCATAGTTATTTCTTCTTGAGGGAATTATGATAGATCAGCGATGGAATTCATTCCTACAACGTCGCAGTCCGACTGCTCCATTAGCTTCGCTAGGCCCTGACCCTTGATCAGTTTCATAGGCTTTATCTCAATATTGTATTCTAGCATGGCCTCTTTCCACTTGCCTCTCCTTCCTTCCGGGTCAGGTTGAGTCAGGATATCCTTTACTGAGTTGTTGGGCACATAAGTGATGACATGGGAGTGAAATATGTATGTCTTGAACTCTTTCAAATCCTTCACTAAGGAGTACTCTTTTTTTTCCATAATGTCGTACCTTATTGGAGCATCGTGTAGCGTCCGGCTGAAATAGGCTATGGGTTTTTCGAAATCCTGATCGTCTTTCTACAACATCACGCCGATAATAGTGTGTTCTGAGGCAAATGAAAACAGGATGAAATATTTTGTAAAGTTTGGGCCTGCTAGCATAGGATCTTTAGTCAGCTTCCACTTTGATATATTCAAAATACATATTGGCCTTTGGGTTCCACTTGATCTCGTTTCCCGTCCTGGGCATGCAAGTTATGTGCTTTATGATTTTGGCTAGGTTCAGAATGAATCTCCTCAAGAAGTTCACTTTTCCCAGGAAGGACTGCACTTCTTTTTTACTGCACAGGGTGCCAATCTTCAGGATCTCTTCAACCCTGCTAGGGTCTATATTAATGCCTTCCTTCGATATAATTTGTCCTAACATCTTCCCCTCTTCCACCCTGAAATGTGATTTCTTTGGATTTAGCG
>SNQJ01S0001118.1:277568-294114 GCA_010110895.2 Picea sitchensis
CGAGTTACCTTACGCTCTGATACCAGTTGTTAGAAAAACAAAACTGCGGAGCAATAAAATAAAAAAAATGCGAAAACAAAAAACAAAAGATACACAATACAAGAGAGACACAAATTTACGTGGTTCACCCAATGTGGGCTACGCCCACCAGAGAAATTGCTAGGTCCTTTCTTTATTATTATCCAGCAAAATGAAGGGATACAACCTACAGCAAAACCCACTGTAACTTCCTCTTCTCTATCTCATAGTCTCCTCTACAATAATCACCAACATACATAGCCTCAATACAATTCCCTCATAAAAGAGGGTTTCCTTCTAGGGCAAAAAACCCTAACATAATCACTATCGTTAGATCTACGACCTTATAATGAACGGTCCAGATTTACAATGAAATTACAATATACTTTTACAAGGCAATTTTTCCTTCGGGGGCTTTGCCCCTGAACCCTTGCTGGGGGTCCGCTTGGCCCCAGACCCCCCAGTCGGGGGGATAACCCCCCCGGACCCCGCAGAGGGGGTACCCCCCCTCTGCACTGCCCCGCATGGAAGAGTGTACATACTTCTGGGGTGTAAATACTTCATGGGGTATAAACACGGCTGAAAGTAAAGACCTCTAAATCAGGAAGATAATTAGGCTCCACAACCAACACAAATTACCTACCCATTTAGAGAATCGCAAAGAAACAATAATCTTAGCTTCAAAGAGTTTCTTTACCTCCTTTTCTATTAGTGGCAGCAGCAGGGGATTTATTCGTCCCAGATTATGTTTGAAGGGATTATGGTCTTCTTTGAGAGGGATGACATGTTGGATCACTTTAGTGTCATACACCTTCAAATCATCGTAGATCCACGCAAACACATTGGGGAAATACTTCATGAGTTTGACATAGTCTTTCTTGACCTCTAGACTGAGTGTTTTCAATAATTTGATCATCTTTGGGTTTTCCTCAATCTCGATGTTGCAGTCTTCCATGTCTTTTGTGCTTGCAGTGATCTTGGGGTTTTTAGCCATGTCATTCTCGTCAAACATATCTTCTAGTGGCACTAATCCCTTTGGGATGATTTTATTTTTTAGTCGGATTATGTCCCTTCCCACGATATGTTTTTGGAAATGGTCGTCATTACTGCGCGCATTCACGCTATGATCTTCGTCGTAGCAGTATTCCTCGTCATTTTTGTATTAGCGAACTCGTCACTCATAAGGAGGAATATCTCCACCTTCTTTTCATCATCAAACACTTGCCAATGTTTGATATTATCAAACACTGCCAGCCTATGCTTGACCTCGATCTCATATTTTTTATTTGGGAAGATGGGTATCTTAAAAACCGAGGCCAAGGTGGCCAACGTATCAGAGATCTGATTTTTCTCTCTAGGGATAGAAGATAGGTCATACTCTGAAAATCATTCGAGGAGATCCAATGCCACATTTTTTTAGGCTCTCATCTTGGGGTGTTTGGTCTAATATACGCCCTTTACCTAATTTATGATCAGCTCGGAATCTCCACGCACTACTATTCTTTTCTCTCCCAATTCTTTCAAAACTTGTAAGACTAATATTAGTTCTTCATACTTATCCATGTTGTTTATACATTTGAACGTGAGTTTGTATGAACAAAGCTTTGTGCCGACCTTAGGAGGGCTTATCCATACACCGAAACCATCCCCTTCTTTGTTGACCGCATTTTTCGCGTGGTCTTTCAGATCGACGCACTATGTCATTTCCCGTGTGGTTTTATCGTCAGTTGTCATGATGGTCATTGGCTCTTCCTCTTCAAAACTCGGGTCATTGTAGAATATAGAAGAACCAACCTCAGTGTCGATGGCATATATAGGATGTCTATTTGGCTGCATCTTGTTGCTTACAATGTATTTCAACAACACTTCTCTGTACAATCATCTGTCATGGCCAAAAACAAGGATGGTGGCGTATGACATATCCATCTACAAATTTCCCTTTAACTTCGTATCCCACAACCTTGATAGTAGTATGCCAAACTTTGGGGGCATGTCTGCGAGGACTACATCCATAACCATGTTCTTTGAGGGGATTTGAGCCAATGACACAACTAGGTCTTTGATGAGTCCCAAACACTTGACTTTCCTCAAATCAAAAGAGAGAAGGTCATTGTATGGTCTAGTGATATCCAAACCCAATTCATCCATGATCACCTTTGGCATGATGTTTCCGACGCACTAGAATCTAGCATGGAATTATGTAGGTTCATGTCATGGACCTTTAGACTAACGTAGAATGGAGGGACGTCCTCGGTATCATTTGTCTCTTCAACGCGTGGACCAAAAATGATAGCGGGGTGGTCATGTTGGATATTAAAAGTATCGAGGGTCCCTCCCAATTTCAACATTTTAATGATTTTCTCTTGATACTCTCCCTTTCTAATAAGTTCGTTGAACAGGACAGAGATTTTGATTTTGGCCATATCATGTTCAAAATCGAAAGGGGGATAGACTTTCTCTACCTTTTTTCCGCCTGCCTCCTAGCCTACCTCCGGAGTTTTCTTCGGGGCCTCCTCCTTCGACTTAGATTTCTTTGTCACATCCTTGGTCGCATTGTTCAGCCTCAGTCGGCTTGTGGAAAGGGGGTTCGTCGGAGGTTTCCTTATGGGGTTTTTTTGTTGTGTCTCGCCAAGCACGTCTTTGCTCTGGAGGTTATATTACTTATGGAACTGCATGATGGAATTATGATATCCTTTTCTAAACTCCTTTGTCTCCTAGGACGGTGCATCATTTGTTTCAAGTATCATATCATCGTCCGTCTCCAACACGAAGTTTTCATTTTTTCTCATGTACCGATCATGCTCTCTCTTTGTCAAGAACATGCGTGGGTTTTTGTCATCACAACAATGCATCTGATCTTTGAACGCCTGGTCGAAGTCTTCGTCCATGTAGTTGTTTTGGAACGGAGGTCTTTTCTGTTGGTCACCTTGATCCCTCTGCTCTCTTTGTTCCCTCTGTCTCATCTGATTGGTTTGACCCCTTTTGAGGTTCTAATTCCTAGGTTGGGGGTCGTTCTGCTCCTGGGAAATAGGACCGTTTCCCATGGACATTCTCTCCATCATCTTTTCCATGGTATTCATCATCATGTCTAACTTGTCATCTGAGGACTGCGATGTCGATGGTTGTGCATCTCCCTGGGGTCTCTTATCGCCTCGATTGAACCTCAGTTTTATTTTCCCGGACACTATCATGTTTACTTCAACTTCAATAGTGTTACTCATTATAGCGTCTAGACTTGTTGATCTTATTTCTCTCAACAATAGGGTGAAATCACTATCAAATTAATCAACGTACCGCAACTGCGCAGCCCCGAGGGCGTCTTGACTTATGCAGGGATTGAGTTGTGCACCTTCAAGAAACAGGTTGAGAATTCATGCACTATCTCTTCCAGTTATTTTTTCATATTATTGTACTATGTTAATAGTTGCAAAGGGTTTTTCTTGTCCCCCCATTTATTCAGGAAAGACGTCTCGAATGCGGCAAAGTCTCGAATGCTCTCGGGCGCGAGTTATTTGCACCAACATATCCCGAAAGGCTCTATGTAAACATCCTCATTTTGCGTCTGCATATTCCACCTCCTCCAGGTCGACGAAATCATTAAACCAGTGCAAGTGCCTCTGAGCAGAAACACTTCCTTCAACATCGTAGAGCCTGATTCTCTGGCTATCATTCTGAGGCAAGTCATGTAGTGGTTCTTGAAGGATGAGGGGGGTGAATCTGGCAGCCATGGCTCCAAGAGGATTCATATTTTGAGGGATATTATTTTATATCATGGCTTGGAATTTCTTCGGTTCGAAAACAGTCTCATCCAAGCTGGTTTCTGACTTAGACTTGAAAAGGGTTTGATCGAATAATTCATCAAACTCAAGGTCGTCAATGCTCTACGTGTCATCTTTGGGTAAGGAAAGGATTCTATCTAGGTAGTAGAATGGGTTTGGTGCTTTCTCTCTAGTCCTATACGGAATCTTCTCGAGGTCGTACAAAGGCTCTGGAGGGTACGGGTCAGGATTTGCTCTAGTATAGATCATCTTCGGAGCCAGGGTTCCTAAACTGCACTACTTGGAGCTACTGGTCTTTTGGACTAGAGTCACCAGGGTAAGGGTTTCATCTAGTATGGATGTTTGTCCCTCTGTTACCCTCAGGGGTCAAACTGCAACATTAGTCGTTCTCCCAGGGAAAATCTATTCAATTTTGTCCCCAACAACGGCACCAGAATGTTAGCACTCCGTAAATCTATTTGGTTGATAAACAAACGACAAAGGTAACTTTTTCAACCAAATTTGAGACCTAAAACTAGAGTTTTGGATTCAGAGAGGGCTCTCTCGAGGGGAGAGGTATCCGCGCGGGATATGGCTTTTAAAGAAATGGCTAGATTTAACACCTTTGATATAATGGTCTCTAGTTATATTGGTGCAAGAAAATAAGGCGGTGGGCTATGGAGTCGATTCAAGGAAACAATAGAAACAAATGACTCGGTGACTGAACTTGAGAGGATGAAGGATAAGTGAGCAACAGTCTTCAGTGAAAAATAGTAATGTGTGGCAGAAAGAAATTACAAGAAGTAACTCAGAGCACCGCTGCGGGTGAATTCAGAGTTAACTTTTCGAAGAAAACATTTTGTCTAAGTGGCCCGAACAAGGGGCACTATGCAGCGAATCCACATGTTCGATAATTCATTCCGAAATAGACAGAAAAAGATATGAATAAGATAACATGGAGCACATAAGCAAGAAATGGAAACAAATACATCCAACTTCTACAATTAGAATATTCACATCATGTTACAGGACTTTTGCATTAAGTTTCGGTAGAACTCAAATTTCATACAATAGCTACTGCCTATACCAATATTGTCAACCAACCCGACTTACATCGAAAATATGAAATATATAAATCAGGGTGTCGCTTGGGCTACCTTTTTTCTAACTACTAGCTCTAAAATCTAGGAAACTGAGTGGTATGCATTAGAGACTCTTCGCATGGTTCTTTCCAAAAATAGACAATAATCATGTATGTTTACACATGAGTGTTCACAAATTTTCCAAGAGGATCTGATTAGAGGTCAGGTCTTGATATGAGGAAAGGATGTGTCAGTATTTCCCATTGATCAGATGTCTGAGAAGACAGGTTTTTGTCAGGAACTCACTATCTTCTATAACGGCTTTGATTTCTATCGCGTGCTCATTTGTTGGGAAAAATGTGCATGGCAAGTGATTTTTTGATGACAATCATTATCAAAATGGTAGAGTGCTTTAGCGAAACATGTCCTTCAAAACTGCCAAGATTTGTCTTCTCATTAAATTTGCGGATGCAGAGACAAACACCAACTAAACTTGTTTTTTTTCCACATTGGCGAGAGCCGCGTGGGCTTCCTTCTTGGTTGCTTCACATTCCCTAGAATTCTTTGTATGTCTTTCCTCTGATAGCCTCTGTTCTTCACACAGTTGTACAATAGTGTCTTGCGCCTCTTTGAGTTGTCTTTTTAACCATGCCAAATTCCCTTCGCGACCTTGCGCTGCTGATGCTTCCATAGTATTTGTCGCTAGTTGCCGCCTCAACTCCATGTTTTTCTGGTAGAGTTTAGCAACAACTAGCTTTGTCTGCTTTAATTATTGTGATGGATCTTGATCATTTTCTCCTGTGGTATCCATTTCCCTTGATTTGCTCCTTCTTTCACAACTTGATCCTCCAGCAGGCTCCAGTCAAATGGTGCACATGAGTCATTCTTTGGCCACCGATATGGCACGCAACTCTTTTAAAACTCAGGCTTCCCATCTTCCTTGTTCTTCCTTGTCCTACCCCTTCTCCGAGGTATTTTTTGTTGGGGAGAAGGGGCTTCTACTGTCTTTCCTCCCTATGTATGTCTTTCCACTTCAGGTTCCACGTGGTTTGATCTGATCATCTATTTGGGTAAAATAATAACTCCTTTCGCATCCTTGAGAATGCCTGTTGCGAGTAAGAATGAATCCCAGTCATTTTGGGGCTTGGACCTGGCAATTTTGCTACTCTGTGCACCTTTCCTTATGCTTTGGGAGGTTGAAATGGTGCGACCAACAGGTATTCTGCATGTGGTGTATCTGGCAAATGCACAGGGAGGGAAATTTGATCAACCTGCACTAGTAAGGGAATTTGCAAACATAGTGCGGACCTGGTTTCATGACTAAAATGGGTGTCGAGCATCTGAAATTTATGAGATGGGAAGAAAGAGGAATCGTGCTAGAGAACAGTGAACTCATGGTGATGGGATGTTTTGAATCGAATTTCATATTTTCCATGGCACATCCCCGCGTGTAGAACATAGGCAATAAGGTTTGCAGGGAATGCATGATATGAACGTCGCAATTTTTCATTCCCTTGGCCTTCATGATGAACTGATAATAGTTGTTGCACTTGTTGATGCGACTTCCATTAACTACTTGACTCGACCTGGAGAACGTAGAGACTGATTTTTTAATAGGACTCATCTTTTTGGAAAATACATACCTGTACCACTTACGCATGTTTTGACTCTGACATCCCTTCCCATTTACAAGGGCCAACCGACCACTTGCTAACTTCGACCCCACAATGCTACGTACCTGACTTCGCATGTTTGGGTGCATGGGCCATAACCCCAACAAAAACTGACTCTGAATGGAATGAAACGTGGTGGCGCTAACAAAAAGAAAAATAAAAATAAAACAAGAATGGTAATTACAATGATTGAACGTCAGTCACAGCTTAAACAAAAAAAAATTAGAAAGTTCCCATTGATAGGGCCACCAAAAACTTTGGAATACTCCAAGTTCTGCAGTTTATAAGTGTTGTTCGGAAATACCTCAGAAATATTGAAGGGACCAATCCACAAGGCTTCAAATTTGCCATGTTTGCCTTTGTCTTGTTTGGGGGCATCCCACTTAAGCACCATATCCCCCAGCTGAAAATATTTCTTGCTTATGCTCTTGTCAAAGGCTTGCTTTATTTTCTACTGATGATCCTGTGCCTTATCAAGCAGTTGCTCCCTAGTCTATTGCACTTCTACCAGCTGCAGTATTCTCCTAACCATATCGTCAGGTTCTCCTTGGAATTCCTAGAAGAATTTTTCCACAAGCTGAGCAAGAAAAAAAGCTTCGGCCCCATAAACAAGCTAAAAAAGAGACATGCCCAGTGACCATTTTTCTGTGATCCGATCAGCTCATAAGGTGAATTTCAGCTTTGAATCCCAAGCTTTTTTGTTGTCTTCTAATAGTCTTTTGATGATCCTTATGAGGCTCTTGTTAGAGGATTCTTCCAAACCATTTCCCTAAGGATAGTAGGGGGTAGAATGGATCAATGTAATCCCATATTGCTCATGGAAATTGATTAGTGGTTTGGCCCTAAATGAGGTAGCATTGTTTGTAACAATCGTGCTTGGACAGTTGAATTTGGACATGATATCCTCAAGGAAGCTTATGATTACCTTGTGGGAGGGAGGCATGATTTTAAGGATGGAAATTTATTTTAAAATGTAGAAACCTTGGAAAATATTATTAATGCTTCATATGCCAACTAAAAATATTTGGCGATATTTTTGTAAAAATGTTAAAATTTCTAAGGATTTTATATAGTTTTTATAAGTTTTTGGCGATTTTTAAGGTAAAATAATTTTATCCTATAGAATTTGAGCGAATCATTTTTAAAATAACGAATATTTTTTGGGAAAAACCATGGAAAATTATCCCATGACCGAAATTTAGCCCCTAAAATCATCCATGGTGGGAGGCATTCCTTGTAGGGACAGTTTCTATCCATTTGGTAAAGTAATCAGTGGAAGTTAAAATCCACCTGTGTTGGCCACTTGAGGCTAGGTGGATATATCCAATGAAGTCAAGACCCCACTACTGAAAAGGTCCATAAACCGTTACAGTTTTCAAAGGAAAAGATTTGAGCTTCTGATTTTCAACAAACTTTTGACACTTGGCACATGCTCTAATATTTGCACAAACATCAGTAAAAAGGCTAGGCCAAAAATACCCATCTCTGAGAATGTTATAAGTTGTGGTCCTCCAAAAATGATGCCCCCCACATGAGCTGTCATGAAAATCAATCATTTATCTTTGGGCTTCTTGTGGGTCCAGACATCTCAACAGATCTCCCAAAGGGTCCTTCGAGTACAAAACCTGATCAATGATACAATACTTGATTTATTTGAGTTTCAAAGCTCTCACCTTGTTTTTATCCAAACTATCAGGAGGCCTTAACTTCTGCAGGAAGTGTATGATGTCTTTATACCAGGTGCATCCTACTAAGTTGGGGTTGAAATAAGAGTCTTCACCGGCCATATCGGTTTGTTGATTCTCTGAATTCATATTCATGAAATTAACTCTCAATGCCTTGTAATTTGATTCAGACAGTAACCGGGCCAAACCTTGGATTTTCACCAATTTGGTGGGTTTGATTTCCAAGTCAAACTCAAAAATTTTAGCAATCCACTTGCTCCTTTTCCCATCTATATCAGTCTAGATCAATATCTCCTTTACTGAGGTCAAGGGGAAATATTCGATAATCTTCGAGTGTAGAATATAGACTTTGAAAGCCTTTAGGGATTTCACCAAAGCATAATCTTGTTTCTCTTTGATATCATATCTCATTTTTGCATCTCTCAGTGCTCTACTGAAAAATGAAATAGGTTGTTCCAGCCCCTCTGGATTTCTCTGTAGCAAAACAACAACTAATGTATCTGTTGAAGCGAAGGAAAATATCAGAAATTCCTTGGAATAGTCAGGGTTGATGAGCATAGGTGCTTTAGTCAACGCCCTCTTTATTTGGTTGAAATAATTTCTGGACTCAACGGTCCATTTCACTTCATTCCCCTTTCTGAGCATGGTTGTAATGTATTTAACCAATTCAGCAAAATTAGAAATGAATATCCTCAGAAAATTTATTTTACCCAAGAAAGACTGAACCTCTTTCCTAGTTCTTGGAAAAGACAAGGAATTGATGGCCTCTACTTGACTTGGATCAATTTTAACCCCTTCAACTGACACAACATGCCCCAACATTTTTCCCTCTTGCATAGAAAATAATGATTTATTAGGATTTAGAGAGAGACCAAACCTTCTACCTTTTAAGAAGACTATCTTCAGATGATGACAATTCTCTTTATCAGACCTGGAGAACACTGTAATGTCATCTAGATAGATGACTACAAATTTTTTCTTCTCCCCAATGAAGGCGATGTCCATGGCTCCCTGGAAGGTCGCTCCTGCATTCATCAATCCAAAGGGCATTTTAGCATACATGGACGTTCCCTAAGGAGTCGTGAAAGCCATATTCTCTCTATCTTCAGGAAAGAAAGAGATCTGGTTGTACCCAAAGAAACCATCAACCATAGACATCCTGGACGAACTAGTCACTCTCTGCAAAATGTGCTCCATTTTCAGCAAGGGGTAATTATCCTTTTTGGAGCTTCTGTTCAAATTTATGAAATTGACACACAACCAGATTTCCCTATTCTTCTTCCTCACAGGCACCAAATTAACCACCCACTCTGAAAATATCAAGGGGATGATGATCTGTGCATCTAGTATTTTTTTTACTTCCTTTTCCATAATCGGTGGTAGCATGGGGTTTAATTGTCTGAGCTTATGTTTGAAAGGTTTGGTGTCTTCTTTCAAAGTGATTTTGTGTTCAATAATGTTGGTTTCATATGTTCTCAAATCCTCGTATGTCCAAGAAAACACATCAGAGAACTCCTTCAAAACTCTTACATACTCAGCACTTTGCTCCTTTGATAAACTTCTAGACAATTTGACCCATTTGGGATCCTCCTCTATCCCTAGATTGCATTCAGTCACATCAGCCTCTTCAGTTGACCCTTCAACTTTTACAACAACATCATTTCTATCAAACAATCTCTCCAAAGGGACAAGTCCCTTTGGAATATGGTTGCTAGGCAAATGAACAATATAATGGTTAGCAATCTTATTCATCAAAACATCAACATGAGGGATTTCTTCAGAATCTTGATCCTGATCAATATGGATATCAAAAAATTCATCCACAGTCTCAAGGAACTTTTTTAACTCAATATCATACTCAAAGACCTTCCATTGTTTGACATTGTCAGGAATAGAGGGTCTGTACTTTATCTCCTCATACTTGAGTTTGGGGGGAAAAGGGACCTTAAAATTACTTGTTGAGACCCCCAAGGAATCTTCCACAGAGTTATCCTCCCTTGGAATAAATGAAATATTAAAAGCCAAGAAGAAATTGTCAATAATATCCCACACCTCATTTCTATAGGCCCTTAACCTTGGGTTCTTATCCTGATACATATTTTTGATTTGATGAACAATCATCTCAACATCTCAAAACATTGTTAGCTCCTCAATTTTCATGTCCTTGGCAGCTCTCAAACCCAAGACAAGAGTCTCATATTATTCCACGTTGTTTATTGTTTCAAATTCCAACTTGCAAGATAGAGCTATAGTCTCTTGGGTAGGAGAAATAAAAACCACTCCAGCACTAGTGTTGGCAAAGGGGTAGACCCAGGGTTCATCTCCAAGGGTGCACCAACAAGCCTTAGCTACTGGACCTTTCAGAAACACCTGCGAAGCAGATGCAGTCTCACTCGAAGCAACTATGAGGGGGTTGCAGGACAAAGATGTCTACAACCTAGGGAATATGAAGTGGATCTATCACAACAACAACTCAACATGCATATATCACTCAACAAGCTAGATCTATCCTTCACAGCTATAGATCTGGTCTAATACAATAAAGCATAGAACAACATAACAACGACAGAGATCAAAGCATAAAACACACACAACAACAGATGTGCGTGGTTCAACCTCTCTCTAGGGATATGTCCATAGAACTGTGCTTATGATTTATTAAGGTAAAGCATACAGTTCTTGTCTATGCTCTCAACTAGCATATCTTCTCTCTTCTCCCTCTTTCTCTCCCCTTCCTACACACCCAGCTGCAGGATTGATCTTTGCACATAGTTGAATATCTTACAATATCTGAAGGCTCTCTCTCTCAACACTTCTCTCTCTTAATACAATTATCTCTCTCAATATTGTAGCTAGATCATCAACAATATCGCACCAACCCCCAACCCAGTTCCTCTTGACCTTTATTTATACATTGCAATACCTCACTGACAGCCTTAGGCTGAAACCTAGGTGCCAAAACCCTAAATACAAAAACCCTAGGTATCTAAAGCCCTAGGTCAACTTGACCTTCTTTTTCTAGGCTTCGCTAGCCTGTCTTTCCTTCCTTCTCGTGTGGTACTCCAAGGAATCTACGGTGGATTTATCCACTTGTTGAGCTGTCCTAGATCCATATTCCTTGCTTACCTGTCATCCTTGATCCTCTCATCCAACATCTTGCTTTTATGAACTTCGCTCCATCTTTTCTTCTCTTTTTCTTACTTCGACCCAATGACAGTCATTGTGTCTCCCGCGAAGTTCAATTTTTACCTTTTCTTCCTTGTTCTTTGCTTCCTTTCATAACCAAGGGCCAACGGGCCCCCAACACTCACTTGTGACTCATCCTGAGGCACTTTGGATCTGATCCTTTTGTTGTGCTTTGACTCTGGAATGTGCAGGGCAGCCTTGGTTTCTTCTTTGTGCCTCCTCTCCCTCCTTGTGCAGTCTGTCTTTTCTGTGTCTGGTACCCAGTTTCAACTGCACCTGGTACCTAGACTCTCTTTTAGTTGTTTTTACTGAGAACTGCGAGGAAGTTGGTTTTCATAGTACAACTTTTTTCGACTCCGTTTCACCAATTCTTCCTTCCATTCTCCCTTAGTGTATGACATTAAGGGTGTCTTATAAACTTAATGTCATACACTAGTACTAAATCACCTTGCTTGAGTGCCTTCTTCTTGATGTGCCTGTCATGATATGCCTTCTCTCGTTCCTTCTGAACTTGCTGGTCGAATTCTGCAATGAATCTGTCTTCTTCCAGTTCAACCAGTTGTGAAATCCTCTCGCGAAAAGCGCCAGTATCATCCATGTCTATAAACACATCAATCCTTAAACTTGGTACCAAGTATTCCATCGGGACAACAACTTCAAGGCCATAAACCAATTTGAAAGGGGTCTGCATTGTTAATTTCTTTCAAGTGGTTCGATAGGCCCATAGTATGGTAGGCACCTTTAGATCCCAATCATCCCTATTCACACTGCAAATTTTCGTCAAGGTTGTCTCCAATATCTTGTTGAATGCTTCAACTATCCCATTTTCTTGTGGATGGTAAGGTGTACTCTTCTTATGGTGGACTACAAATTCTCCAGTCAGGGCTTCAACTGTCTTATTGATGAAGTGTGTGCCTTGATCGCTCACAAGGATCTTGGGGCATCCAAACCTGGTTATTATGTCATCAAATATAAATTGTTTAGCTTTAGTTGCACTACAATCCTTCAATACAGCTTCGTCCCATCTGGTTAAGTATTCTGTCAAAGTAATGAAGTACCTGGCTCCTGTGCACTTTCCTGGCGGGTTTATAGGTTCCACGAAGTCAATGGCCCATTTTTCAAATGCTTGTAGGGTCATTTGTGGTGCTAATGGCATTTCATCTCTTTGTGATGGTTTTCCAACTCTCTTCCATACAGCACAAGCTCTGGCATAATCTTTAGCATCTTTTTTTAAGGTAGGCCACCAAAGGCCAGCTCTTAGAACCTTTTGTGCAGTTTCTTTCCCTACGTAATGTCCTCCTGCGATGCCTTCATGAGCTTCTGCGAGGATCGATGGTTGCTCTTTCTTCATAACGCATATCCTTAGTATCTCATCAGGTCCCATTTTGTATAGCTGACCAACTATCAGTGAAGAATCTACAGCGTGCACCACTAGTTGTTTCTTCTGGGGAATTGTAAACTCACTAGGTGTCATTCCTATTGATAGGAACTGGACAATGTCTGCAAAGTGGTCACCAATATTTCTAATGGAGAGCAGTTGTGCATATGACAGTGTATCCTCCAAACTAGTAGGCTCTTATCCATGTTCCAACCTCGACAGGTGGTCAGGTCCCTTGTTCATTCTTCTTATCTTAACTATGATTTCAAAATCATATTCTTGAAACAACAGAAGACATATGCATATCCACCCCCCCAACACTGGCTTGTTGACCAGGTATTTCAATGCGGAGTGATCTGTAAACATTTTAAAGTGTCCTCCCAACAAGTAGTGGCGGAATTTCTGCAACGCGTACACCATGGCTAGTCCTTCTCTTTCTGTAGTGGTGTAGTTAATCTCAATGATAGATAGCTTCCTGCTAGCAAAATCTAACGGGTGGTCGATCTCCCCTTCTCTCCGTTGTTCCAGTATTGCTCCCAATGAAATATAAGACACATCAACATGCACATGAAACTCCTTGTTCCAATATGGAAAAACTAGAATGGGCGTAGTGACCATCTTTTGTTTCAGCGTGTCGAAGCTTTGTTGGCATTCGTCTATCCAGCCAAACAGAGGGTCCTTCTTCAACACCTTCTACATCAGTGTTTTGATTTGGGCATAGCCTTTAATTAATTTCGTGTAATAGCCAGTATGTCCTAGTGCAGTGCGTAGTTGTTTGACCGAAGTAGGAGGTGGAAAATTGAGTATAACTGCAATTTTAGATTGATCAACCAACAATCCACGCTTTCATACAATATGGCCTAATAATACTCCAAATTGTGAGAAGAAGATTCACTTCTTCAAATTCAAAGCAATTTGACACTGCCTGCATTTATCCAACATTAGCCTTAGACATTCAATATGATTTTTCAAAAAACTAAACACGGTCCAGTCATAAAAATATGCTTCTAAACATTTATGAAAAAATTCTTTGAACGCTTCGACCACCACCCTAGAAAAGATGGTTGGGGCATTCTTTAGTCCAAATGGCATCACTGTATATTGGTAGGATCCCCATTCTATAGCGAACGTGATCTTGTGGCGGTCCTCCTTAGCAATCCGGATTTGATGGTATCCTGAAAATCCATTTGTAAAAGAATATACCTCTTGGCCTCCCACGTTGTCTAATACTTCATCAGTGAATGGTGTAGGGAAAGGGTCATGCAGACGGGCATCATTTAACTTTCTAAGGTCCACACATATCCTGATTTCTCCTATCTTCTTGTCTTGTATCACCAAAGGGCTGATCCACTCTGATTCTTCGATAGGTTCAATAATCCCTGCTTCCATCATTCTGTCAAGCTCAATCTTCACTTTTTCCTTGTATTTTGGATTCAATCTGTAGGGTCTTTGATTGACTGGCTTCACACCTAGTTTCATAGTTATTCTCATCTCTCCCATAGGTCCTTTGATACCCGTCATATCAGTGAACTTGGTTGGAAACAAGTCCTGATATTCGTGCAAAAATTCTCTAATCTTGTCAATGGTAGCAGCATCCCAATAATCTCCGACATTGGCAAGATTTGGTGTCTCCTCTATTCCAATATTGACCTTTTTTATCTTGATTGTCTGACCAATAAATGATAGCTCAACTCATGGTCCCTCCACATCTATTTGGCCTTTTATTTCAGTGATGTTCACCTTCCTCGGATCATCATCGTCCTTGGCATTGATGTTGTAGCAACTCTGCAATTTTTGGAGAGGCGCAGTCCATTCGTCCTCTTCTTGTTCCATAGGGAGGCTAGATTCTTCCTCAAATACTTTCCGTCTCACAATATATAATGCTTGGTCTACTGAAGGATATTCACTTTCAAATTCAAAGGTGATGACAAAATTATGAATCATACCTTCCCAATCTGCAGTGACGAGGCGCAGCTCCACTTGAAGGTACCAATTGATAGGGGTCATGTCCAGTGTGTTAATGAATCTGTGCACCCATTGTTCTCAAGAAATGTCACTCCAGGCCTCTTCATAGCTTCGCACATGGTCCTTTGGGAAACTTTGACCAGTATCCCTTACTCCGCAACTTACTGCTTGTGTTGAGAACCGTGTTGTCATCAAGGTTCGACATTGTGTCCATTCTATGATATTTATTTTATACATCCCCCACCATCTTGTTGGTGTGGTTTTTAGGGCCTCATCCATTGCCAACAATCTCTTTTGTGTTGGTACACTTGTTTCAAAATATGATAGGAATGTTTCTAAAGGGTTCAGACCGTCAAATGTGGGTAAAGTGTTGACTATTGTGCCGATCCAGCGAACTTCTCTGGTTAATCTAGCACATCTTCTGGTAGATACTTCATACATCTGGTTCTTTCAGTTCTCCAATGCTTCTTCTGAATCTGATGAGCATGTGTTGTCACTTCACCAACTCAGATTCCCATCGACTGAAGGGTTGATGTAATCCTGGTATCTAGCTGTCAGTTTGTAGATGTTTTCCAGTTCGTATGCATGGTCTTCTTCTTTGATGAGCTCTGTGTATCGCTAACCCTCATCTAGATCTAAGGGTGCAATGACCTAAAGGCCATCTCTTTCAAATGTCATACGCCTTTTCTTTAAATCATCAATAGTAGAATTGTGAAAGGCCCAATCAATTCCTAGCAATGTAGGGTAAGGGCAGATATCATCAACAATTTCAATTACCTCAAAATCTGCAAAGTTTCTAACTCCGTCGATGTCCACAGGGACATGCTCCAATCATCCAAATGGGATGACATCTTGCTGATTAGCCATTCTAATCCTGATAGGGGAATATATCATCTTAGGTTTTCCCATCAATGCCCAAGTTTGCTTCGTCATGACATTGGCCTCCGACCCTAAGTCAAGGACCACATAGTCTATATCATACTCTCCTATTTGAGCATTCAAGTGTAATTTTTTATTTGTCCTTCTCTTCTTACTGATTTGGTGCATTGCCTTGCTCAGTAGGGGGTCTATCCTTCCTAGCTCATATTGTCTGATTAAGTTCTGCAACTCTTGTACAATGCCTTTATCTTGAATTAACTTAACACAAGTGCATAGAAATTCCTTGAGTTTGCTTACCTCTTTTCCTTCTTCTGGTAAAGTTGACTGATTGAATGCCTGAGGCATTCCATATTCTTTTATTTATGGTCATGTTTTTGATGAAGAGCCTTGATCTACTTTGAACTCTTGCCTTTCTTATTCAAAGATTTTCCTTTCTTTCTTCGCATCAAAGATCTGTGTTTTTTCTACAGCTTTTCTTATTCCCGAGTCTTCTGCAATCTTCCCTTATGTCACTCTATCCTGTCCTGTAGCAGCACCTCCTCAAGTAATAAAAACGACTCTAGGATCAGCTCCGCAGGGTTCTTCTTTTATCAATTGTATTTGTGAGTTCTGCTAAGGTCCTCGTTTCTCTTGGAGCTTATCCAACAATACTGGACAATCCTCAATGACATGCTCAAAGGAGTTACAATAACTGCAAGTGGTACAAGGTTTCTGACAGTTCCTTGCTAGATGCCCTGGCTACGTGCAGTTATAACAGATTATTTTTCCTCGGCCTCAGCCCATTCCTCCTCCTCTGTATCCACCGCGAGGGTTGAATTTTCCTCTTCCCAAGGAGTTATACTACGTATTGTTTCCTTCTTGATGTACTTTGCCTTGAATCTTGTATATTTCTCTGGATCTTTCATGCATGAGATCATAAGCT
>SNQJ01S0001118.1:305625-316481 GCA_010110895.2 Picea sitchensis
GAAAAAGAAGGAATCTGAATAATATCCTTCTATAGAAGAAAAGACCTCCAAGGAAGAAGGAGGGGATGTGTACTTGTCTTCTTCAAGCACACATGCAGATCATGAGGCATGGTTGGTTGACTCAGGTGCATCCTTTCATATGACTCCCCACAAGGAGTGGTTCTGTGAATATGAAAGGTATGATGGAGGTAATGTTTTCTTAGGTGATGATTCGACAACCAGAATCATAGGACGAGGAAAATTCAAGTTGAGGGTCATAGATGGAAGGATTAGAACATTGTCTGGTGTTCTTCACATCCCAAGTTTCGCCAGGAATTTGATTTATGTGATCAAAATGGACGATGCAAGGGTAAAATCAATATTTGAAAAGGAAACCTGTAGGATGGTTCGAGGAGCAATGGTTTTGTTGAAAGGAGTTTTGTTTGAAAGTATGTATAAGATGTAAGGAAGCACTATTAGTGATGGGTTTAATAGCTCCATTTTTCCTGATATTGGATTTGAAGAAGAAATAACTCCTACAGTATATGGATAAAAGGCTATGTTGTGGCATCAAAGACTAGGGAATATCAGAGAGAAGGGTCTTCGACTACTACATGGTAAAGGTATGGTTGAAGGTATGTCTAACTACTCTTTGGATTTTGATTTCTATGAACATTGTGTATATGGGAAGAAAAATCAGGTAAGATTCTCTTCTAGTGCAATGAGGGCAGAAGGAATTTTACGACTAGTTCACAGTGATGTTTTTGGACCTGTATCAGTCCCATCATTGGGAAAATTTGTGTACTATGTCTTATTTATAGATGACTTCTCAAGGAATACTTAGATATATTTCCTCAGGAATAAACCTGAAGTCTTTGACAGGTTTAAATATTTTAAGGCTCTTGTTGAGAATCAAACAGAGAAAATAATTAAGGTGTTGAGGACAGATAATGGTGGAGAGTTCTGCGGGAATGAATTTGAAGAATTATGTAAGAAGTGCGGTATAGCAAGCTAGAAGACTAATCCATATACAACTTAGTAGAATAGAGTTGTAGAAAGGATGAACAGGATGCTGATGGAAAAAGAAAGGTGCATGCTCAGTGGTGCTGGGTTAGGAAAATAATTATGGGCAAAGGTAGTGGGTACTGCATGTTACCTGGTTAATAGATCACCCTCATCACCGCTAGATGAAAAGACTCCACAAGAGGTATGGACTAGTAATAAACCTTCTCTCACACATCGCAAGGTATTTGGTTGTGATGCAAATGTTCATGTTCCAAAGGAAAAAAAGAGTAATCTAGATAAGAAGGTTGAAAAGTGTATATTTATTAGATATAAATATGGTCTCAAAGGTTATAAGCTTTGGAACCCAGAAACTAAGAAGGTAGTATATGGTCGAGATGTGGTATTTAGAGAAATGAAGGATGTTGTTAAATAGGAAGTCCTACCAAGTAAGGAAGAACCAAATAAAATAGATTTTTATTTAAAGCATGATGAGTCAAACTCTACAGAAGAACATGAATCAAAAGAAGAAGATCCTTATACTCTAGTATTGAGGAAATCAATCCAAGAAAGAAGGCTACCGGAAAGGTATACTCGATCTGATTTCCGTTCAAATTTTTCTTTGTCTATTATTGATGATGATCCTAGAACTGTCAGGGAGGCAATGGATTCAGAGGATGGAAATCTCTGGAAAAAGGCCATGGATGAAGAAATGGCAGCCTTGGATAAGAATGATTCATGGGATCTAGTGGAGTTTTCAACTGGAAGAAATCTCATCAGAAACAAATGGGTATTTAAAAATAAGTTAAATGCAAAAGGAAAAGTGGAGAAAAACAAAGCTCGGTTAGTAGAAAAGGGTTATTCTTAGGTTGAGGGAATTGATTTTGGTGAGATTTTTTCTCATGTTGCCAAGTTAACCTCTATAAGATTTATGTTATTTGTTGTTGTTGCATTTGATTTTGAAGTAGAATAGATGGATGTGAAGAAAACATTCCTACATGGGGATCGGGAAGAAGAAATCTATATGAAGCAACCAGAAGGATTTGTTGTGGAGGGAAAGAAGGAGCTAGTATGCAAGCTGAAAAAGCCCCATGTATGGTTTAAAACAATCACCAAGGATGTGGTATCAAAAATTTGATACTTGTATGTTGGGACTTGGTTTCACAAGAAGAAAAGAGGATCATTATGTGTATTTTAAATTAATAGGTGATCATTTGATTTATTTGGTCTTGTATGTGGATGGCATGATGTTTATAAGAAACGACAAGGAGATTATCTAAGATGTGAAAACTCAGTTTTCCTCTGAATTTTACATGAAATATACCGGTGCTTCAAATTTCATTTTGGGCATGGAAATTAAAAGAGATTGGAAAAAGAGGAAACTCTGGTTAAATCAGAGAAAATATGTTGAGACAATATTGCAAAGSTTTAATATGCAGGAACATAAACCGGTCAAGGTTCCTATTCCTGTTGGTGTAAAGTTATATTTGGATAAGWGTCCCAAGACATAGGAAGAGGAGGAGGACATGTMTCGTGTTCCATATTAGAGTGYAGTTGGCAGTTTGATGTATGCAATGSTATGTACTAGACCGTACATTGCACATGCAGTGGGAGTTTTGAGGAGGTATATGTCAAAACTAGGGAAGGAGCATTGGACAACAGTAAAAAGGGTTTTCAGGTATTTGTGTGGCACTACTAGCTATGGATTGTGCTACCAAGGAAGACCAGGATTGGACAGAGTGGTGGATATACATGGATTTATGGATGCATACTGGGCTGGAGATCTAGATCGTAGGATATCTACAAGCGGGTATGTGCTTAACCTGCTTGGAGGAGAAATAAGTTGGATGAGAAAAAGATAGGTTGTAGTGGCACTTTCAACTACACAAGATTAATTCATGGAAGCCATTCATCCATGTAAGGAATAAGTATGGTTACAAATATTGTGTTCAGGTATTGGGTTGGTACAACAAGTTGTAAGGATAGATTGTGATAGTCAGAGTGCAAATTTTCTGGCGAAAAACCCATCTTATCATTCAAAGACAAAGCATATTGATATTTAATATCACTTTGTGAGAGACATGGTTGAATAAAAGAAACTATTGTTGATGAAGGTGGACATTTTGAAGAATGTTTTAGATTCATTAACAAAATCTATGAGAACTGAGAAGTTATCTTAGTGTACAGGATCCATGGGCATTGTTTCCCTGGATTGTTGACTATGTAACCCTGTAACCTCCTGTATGAAAAGAAAACAACAAGTTGGAGAATGGTGGGTATGTGCTATATTCTTTGCATGAGTAGTAGTGTATGCACTGCATCGGGAACACAGGGGATTGATAGCCCCCCATGTGAGGGTTCGGGGGCAACGCCCCCGAGAAAAAGAGTTTTCCTCGGGAAATGTGTCACATTTTTGGGAGGTTTTTCGACACATGGTTTATGCCAATGGTTTTCTGTTTACGATTAAGGAATTAGGTTTGTTCATTAATCCAGGTCATTGGGTTAGGTTTTTGGATGCCACTGGATCCTATATGTATATTGTATTGTAAACAATGTATCACTATGAATGAATATAGAATATGTTGGTTTTCCCAGTTTGGGTTTCCAGGGGAAAAATCTATGTGTAATGCTTGTATTTTCCATTGTATCTTTTTTGTTCTTTTACTTAAAATATGTTTGTAGTAAACATTGTACAAGGTTAAAATCTACAAGATTAGCATGTGAATCAGAGTCAAACAGGGCATATATATTAGTCTTCTTAACCCGAATCTTGATGTGTAAGATCTTGGTCATCTCCTTCTCTTCCTGGTGATCAAGGATACTTAGATTCACCTTCTTTTGCATAGATGTGCATACAATGTTTTCATCCACATATGAGATAATTTTGACATGATTGCTTGAATATGTGTCTAAAATATTCTTTTTCTTTTTTTCCTTCTTCCAGTTCTTCGAGTTCAGCTTTGGATGCAGTTTCCAACATTTTTCCTTGGTGTGGCCATTAATGTTGCAATTATTTCAATGGTTTCTAGTATATTTGCACTGATGTGTAGTGGTTTTCGTATTGTTATATTTCCCCTCTTTCCACTTCTTCTTCCCCTCCTTGGAAGCTTCTTGGTGCTCTTTTTTATTTGAACCACTTGTCTTCCCTTTATTTTTTCCTATGTTTTCCAGGTATTGTTCCTGTACACACACCTCATCCATTGTCCTTGGCTTGAACAACATCACTTTATTTCATAGATGACTATCTAAATCCCCCATATACTTTAGGAGTACATCTGGGTTCTTTGAAGAGATAGGATGGACATGTTTTTGAACTCAGTGGTGTACGCCTGTACACTTTTTCCTTACCTTTACCTGAAGTAGTGCCATCAGATCCATTGGTCCTCTACATACATGATAGGGTATAATTGGGACTTGATGAGGGTTTTGAATTCCTCCCACCTAGTTACTGGTAGATCACCCTCCAGCCTAAGTGTTTCCGTGTGGATTTCCCACTAAGTTAAGGCATGGCCCTCTAACTTTAATCTAGCAAATGAAATATTATACCCTTCATCTATATGGTGAACACTAAAATAAACTTCTAGTTGTTGCAACCAATGGTTCAATTTTAATGCATCTATCTCACCTTGGTATGCATTTATTTCCACTTTCACTTTCATATTGAATAGGCATTGTGAAGGGTTCATGGCACTCAAACTTGGTTGTTCTTTCTTAGATTATTTCTACTACTCCTTTCTTGAGTCTTCTCTATATCCTGATTTTCCCTCTGATCCAATATCTGAGTTAGAGACTCCATCACCCCCAAATGGTTTGAGATTTATTGCTAGAGCCACTGTGAGGAGATTCATATTGTGACTGATGTCAACAACTTGCACTTCCAACCGCTCAAATATCTCTTATGTTGGATCTCGAGGGTTATTATGACAATACGCATCTGCCATGGATAGGGTTTCTGCGAATTCTCTTTAAGTATATTCATGGATCCTGCAACTTCCCACAAATACCCGGGAAAAAAGCCTTCTCTGATACCAACAAATTTTTCCACTCCAAAATCATCAAGATAGATGACAAATGATATAATGATCCAACCCAAATCAGAGCATATTTGTGGATTATTTACTACTTGGATGACATGGAAACTAGAGTTTTCATGGATGGAGGATTTTGTAAGTATACTCTTTTCATCTTATGGTTTGTTTGGCTATGCATTGTTAGATTAATCTTGTTATCAAGTGGTGATTCTTCATCCTCTTTTCATCATTTTTAAACTAACCCTATTTTTCAAAATCCTTGGAATATTTACTAGTGGAGTGTTCTTCCCTTGTCTCATCCCCTAAATATTTTAGGAATATTTCCTAGGGTTAGTAGTGGACTACATCTAAGTTTTACCCTAAAATTATTCACATCATTCTCTCAAAGAAGGACCTCTTTTGACCCCATATGCCCAAAGTAGTAGGTACTAATCATTTTCTCCATAACAATCAATCAAAATTACTGAAAATTTACTACTTAGGGTTAGGGTTAGGGTTTATTTGCTACAGTTTTCATTTTCAACCATATAAACCTAGAAATCTAGGGTGTTTAGGCATACTATTTCCCTAAAATTTACTGATGAAACCCTAATTTATATTTCTAAAGTAACATTATTATAGCCATCCAAGGAAAAACATCTAGGGTTTTATGGTTGATTTTTACTATTGATTTTTTGGTTTTGTTGGAAAATAAAACCATAGTTTTCCTATAATTTAGCCCTATAATTTACAGGATCATTTTATGATCAAAGGGCTATCTTTTTACTACTGAAAATTGAATATTTTATTGTTGTTATAAATTTACTGTTGTTGGAAATCGACTGATATACTGCTATTATATATTTAATATTGCTTAAAAGTACATGTTTTACTACTAAAAATAATATCTACACCATTAGAGATCATTTATTTTACTATTTTTATAAATTATTTACTATTGTTATCGCTTTATTTATTGTTTATATCTCTTTTGTTCATGCAAATTTTACCTCATCCTTAGAACTCTTCTATGTTTGTATTATTTGGGAACTTCACTGAACTCGTCATCAACTTGGAAATCCTTTCTTCTAGGTTTGATTCATTTTCTCTCCAAATCTGGAAATTGCCTTATTTCACCACCACTTATTCTCTTTTATTTTCTTTATCTTGATGGTAGTGCAAGTAGTCACCCTAGGAGGGCCTACACTTGATTGTGTCTCTCCTAGGGATTCTTGTAGACTAATGGGGAAGACTTTGTTGTGTTGGATACTATTTCTGCACTAAAGAGAGGGAATTTTTTTCCTAGGTGACAATGGTGACATATTGTTATCGACTAATCAGTAGGTGTGGACACTAACTAATCTCCCTAGATCCACCTGGATCTAGAACAAAATAGGACAGGACATGACTCTTTCCCTAAGTTTTGACCATTGAATCAACTAGTAGGAAGGAACAAGTAACATACCTTTATATCGCTTCCTAGGGTCTCTGTTGCTCCCGCTTCGCTCAAGTGCTCTCGTGAGGTCAAGACCAATACAACACAAACCAACCAAAGTGAAGATAGCACAATATATTCAACAGTCAACCTATGTGTATGATCAAGGAATTACACAATAAAGTGGAAATAGCTTTATGGGAAAGGGACATGCCACTGTATCATATTAATGGAAAGTAAAGATTACAACCTGAGCCTTGATGTCGCAAACTTCCTTTCGATGGCTCTTGGATCCGACACACACACTTGCTCAATCCTTGTATGAAGAACATCAAATCCTCTTGATAGACTTGCTAGAGTCTCCAAGCTGTTGTTCAGCTAAGTCCTTCACACAATTCTTTCACCAATTCTCCAATGAATATTGCTTAACCTTTTCCATGAGAATTCTCTCAATATATACGAGAGAATGAATTAGTTACTTGGATAAGAATGATCCCAAAATATCAGGGAATCCAGTACTAGGATAACCATTTGAATGCCAACCCATCCTTCTAGAAGATTCCCTTCTAGAAACATCGATAATTCATCTTTTTCAATGCTTTAGGAAGAGTTCGGACCCTAGCAGTTCAACATAGTGCGAGAATTTCACACCCTGGCTTAAGGAAGCCTGCGAGAATCAGGCATTCTCGCACCCAAATATACTAGCAGCCTGCGAACATTCTTCAAAAAATGAGTTTTCTTGGAAGAGATGAAAGTAAGTTTTCTCAGGAGAAAGTTCTTATGAAGAGCCTGAGTACACCATCATTAATACATCATCATGACGACCAAAATCATGGGTAACAGAATGCCCCCCAAAGTATGAGGTTGGAACCAGTGACAGCTGAAAGACTTTGTAAGCTGCATGTGTGTGTCAGAAACCAGGAGCACACCTAATTGGAAACCTGCGAACAACCAAGCATCTGCAGAATATCTTATATATCAATTCTGAGGTAGGCATTCCCATACTCATATCATAGACTAATGACATTATAGACATGGGTCATGGCCACCAATCATACACTATGGATCCATGCCATCAAAATATAGCATAGCCACTAGGAATACATTGTGGAGATATGCGAGAAATTTCAAATTAAGACGACATAGCCACGAGACATACACAGTGGATCTATGTGTCACAAATTATACATACTCCATCGTAACCTAGACAAAAGAGATGATATCCAGGGTCTTCAATCTCATCGCCCAAAGTATGAATCTAACCATGTGATTACATGTGTCGAAGTCGAACACGGCAGAAACCACTTGATTACCAGTCATTGATGAAACCATTAACAAGTGCAAGGGAAATCACCATTGATGTCAATGACTCCCAAGGTACCCTAGTACAATCCATCGAGTGAAAATAAATGAGTTGAAGTCGAACATTCGATGGAATCTTTCGATCAAGGGCCAATGATGTAAACCCATTGTCGAAAGCGATGAAACCTTCCATTGAGGCATGCAAGCTCCAAGGTACCAAATAATTTCTAAGTCTTGATTCTAGATAATGAGCTAAAGTCGACGAAACAAAACTCATCACAGGAGGGCCTTGATGTACCCCCCATCAATGAAATGAAATGAGTAACAGATTTTGAAGGTGAAACAGAGTATGATGTGAATTGGACTAGACACAAGGAAGGCCGACACAGAGAGAATGGATAACTGCAGATGGCCGACTCAATATAGGTTTTATATGGACTTCTCTTGAACATATGAACGACAGGACCAATGATTTGGCTGCATTGACTCAAAGATGACACAGGGAATGACCTTGTAGCAAATTGAATGAGAGACAAATGGATTTCCCAAATCGGCTTCAAATGATGAATAGGGGGTGTCATGCTCAAGAGAGACACTTACTGCCAATCAATATGAAGATGAAAACATATCCCTTTCCCAAATTTTCCCCCACCATTTCTAGTGAGTACCTCTTTATTTTTACGCAAGCTTGAGGAGGATAACATATGCTTGTTGATGTAAGCTCATCCTTCGGACGAGTCCCTCAGAGTATGTTTAACGAACCCTAAGAAGGAGTGGTTCGGTCCCATTGCGGGTCTGTCG
Organism: Picea sitchensis; assembly: GCA_010110895.2. NCBI lineage: Eukaryota > Viridiplantae > Streptophyta > Pinopsida > Pinales > Pinaceae > Picea > Picea sitchensis. The sequence goes on from SNQJ01S0001118.1 coordinate 314,155, forward strand.
ATGTTTGTTTAACGAGTCCAAAGATAGAAAACTCGAAGGTTTTTCATGATTATAGAGTCTGGAAAACACTTAAAAGAGAACTCTCTCAATTCCTTTTTTGTAAAATAGTCTGGACGAGACCAAAAAAGAGATAAATTATCGCTCACCAAATGCTTACCTCAAATACTTTATCGAGAGTGAAATTAGCAAGGTCGCTCAACGATCTTTTCATGTTTAGAGAGTCTGAAAAGAGCTTAAAGAAGACTCCAGGGGGATTCCTTTTTCGTATAACCTTGTTGAGCCCGAAAAAGTGATAAAAGTATGCTTGATCGCATTCTCATATATTTTCGAGCACAAGAACGAACAAAGACCACGCTTGAGGTTTCTATATAAAAAACCATAAAAAATAATCAAAACACGCGATGACAAAGAAAAACATGTCTGTATCCCTTTTTTGACCATCAAAATCATTACGCCTACAAAAGTTTCACTCAAAATGACATTAGGGATTAGGGTTCAATAGACAAATAATCATAAAAAAACAAATGACATAGTAAAAGTAAATAAAAAGGAGTAAATACTCTTTTTACCACATCATTTTTACCTTTCCACTATTTGAGCTAAAAAAACCCCTCTTTTACCCTCAAAGTTTGGCGTTAAATTGCGGGAGTTATGAGCGTCTGTTCAGGGAGCCGTCAACGACAGTGAGGTAGGCCCTTAGTCCTTAACATTTTCATGGTTTAATTTTGCAATTTCATTGGTTAAAATTTCATTTTTAAGTTGATTTTTGGAGCCCTACTTGCGCACTGCCATTCTCGCWGGTAGGCTATACAGGACCTGCGAGAATGAGGCATTCTCGCAAGTGAGCCTAAAACAGCCTGCGAGGTTCTTKCACTGTGCACACAGGGCACCTGCGAGAACTGCAAACCTCAAAATTTTTTTAAAAATTTAGCCAATGAACAAGAACCAAATCATGAAAAAAAAGTTGCTAATCTTCTTTTTGTGTCCCTTATTTAGATAATTGGCCATCAAAATGGTGCTAGAAAGACGCGAAAGGGAGCACAAAGAAGACAATGCAATGGCTGAAAATCATCCACCTACTATTGCTGCCTTGAGAGATTGTGGACTCCTGAAGTACTTTCGCATCTCGGGCATGAGGGCCCAAGTCAGACTATTAGAGTACCTGGTGCGTATGTGGGACCCTGATCAGCAGGTATTTCATGTGGGGGTCCACACATTGTCCTTAGACATTGAGGACATTTACTTTTTGACTGGATTGTCCTGGCGGGGGTACTATGTGAGTCTGACTAGTAGCAGAGGTGGTGGGTTGTAGATGAGTGAGTGTTGTCGTTTACACTGCGTTTCCGAGGCTGAGAGAAAGAAAGGAAAAGTAGCTATTTGGGGGGTACGAGATTTGACCCTCCGTACTATCCTATTCACCATAGCTCGGATGGTTGGGAGTTCTGCTCCTCACATGGCGTTACAGAGTTACTTCCAGTATGTTATTGAGTGTACTGAGCCTCGAGTGTTCAACTGGGCAGATGTTGTTCTTTGCCGTATAAAAAAACAGTTGACCAAATGTAGACGAGGTGACCTGAAGAAATTCGGGTACGGATCTTTGTTGGTATCCTTCTTCCTTGAGCAGGTCCCATTACTAAGGCTACAGGTGGAGTGGAATTTATCGGCTCCCAGGGATCCAAGGATGCTGAAATGGTGTCAGCTCATGGCCCAGCACATAGCAGGACCAATCATCAAATATGATGATACTTTCTTTGATTGGCTTCAACCACAGATGATGATGATTGAAGACTATGCTTATGCCGGGTTGGATTTTCGAGGAGATCTGTATTTAGTATTTCCATAGGATGCTCAGTGGGGGGACCTTGGTAAGAAGTACACACATTTTCCTTTTTAAATGTTTTGTGAATTTTTATTATATTCAAATGTTTTTTGTTTTATATGTTCATTCAAAGACTAATACAAAATCGTTTGTTGATGTCACAGACGTTGGACCTTACAGACCTCCCGGTCCTTCTCCCATTCAGCGGTGAGGAGAGGTAGTGGAAGCACCACAATATGTTGAGGATTATCAAGTGGTGGAACAAAATCTGGAGGGCTTGACCGCAGATATTCCAGACATGACTCTGGAAGAGGTTCCACGACGCGATCAACGTCATACTATAGGAGTACCAGGGTCCATGAGTCGACTGCTCCATAGGGTTGCTCGAGCAGTCGTGTGTTACCATGAACGTCATCCATGACGTCACCTTGTAGAAGCTATGAGCTTCAGATTTTGAGATTTTGGTCTTCGAACAAAATTTTTGTAAAAAACTCTTTTGATCATTATA
>SNQJ01S0001118.1:316491-333881 GCA_010110895.2 Picea sitchensis
CACATACCACTGGAAACAACATGATGTATACTATCCATTCATGGGTGTTGTATATGCATGTGCATTTTCCTTCATGTCCAAATACCTTTATCAATCTTGCGGTCCAAAACCCATGACTGGGGTTGACATCAATGACAACAATCAATCTTCCAACACCCCTGCACCCCCCCTATAACCCCCCTACATGCCCGGGGGAATATAAAACATACCCAACATCTTGGACTTGAATGCAGCCACATTTTTTGTTATGATATTGACAGGACATCTGAATCTCGACAAAATGTTTGTCTCCGAGAATTGGATGATGACTTCTTCTGTCGCTTTATTTGTGGGGATTGCCTCTATACAATTCTTGAAATAGTCGATGGTTGTGAGTATCCATTTGCGATGCATGGAGGATGGCAGATTTATTTCCAATATGAAATCTATACCCCACTGCATGAAAGGTTCTTTGACTGAGATCGGCTTTAGTGGCAGGGGCTGCAACTTTCTTCTCCCATCGAAAATCTGACATTTGTGGAAGCTGGAGACCTCTTTATACACATCAATGAAGATTGTAGGCTAGTAGTAACCTGCCCTCAGGATTTTGTGCATGGTGGTTTTCTATTAGTGGTGTCCTCCACAGTCACCTTTGTGAAATTCTTGTATGGCCCTCTTTGCATCATTTTCCAGCAAACAGCTCAACAATATTCCCCAAGGATCCTTCCAATAGAGTGAATTGTCCAGGATGCAGAACTTAACAGCTTTGAGTTTTAGAAATCTAGCCTTAGTATTACTTATTCCTAGAGGGGCTTGGATATTCTCCAACACACAGATGATGTAACTCTTGAGACACCTGCACAGTTATTTCTTCTTGAGGGAATTCTGATAGATCAGTGATGGAATTCATTCCTACAACATCGCAGTCCAACTGCTCCATTAACTTTGCTAGGCCCTGACCCTTGATCAGTTTCGTAGGATTTATCTCAATATTGTATTCTAGCATGGCCTCTTTCCACTTGCCTCTCCTTCCTTTCGGGTCAGGTTGAGTCAGGATATCCTTTACTGAGTTGTTGGGCACATAAGAGATGGCATGGGAGTGCAATATGTATGTCTTGAACTCTTCCAAATCCTTCACTAAGGCGTACTCTTTTTTTTCCATAATGTCATACCTTATTGGAGCATCGTGTAGCRTCCGGCTGAAATAGGCTATGAGTTTTTTGAAATCTCGATCGTCTTTCTGCAACATCACGCGAACAATAGTGTGTTCTGAGGCAAATGAAAACAAGATGAAATATTTTGTAAAGTTTGGGTTGGCTAGCATAGGATCTTTAGTCAACTTCCACTTTGATATATTCAAAATACTTATTTGCCTCTGGGTTCCACTTGATCTCGTTTCCCTTCATGGGCATGCAGGTTATGTGCTTTATGATTTTGGCTAGGTTCTGAATGAATCTCCTCAAGAAGTTCACTTTTCCCAAGAAGGACTGCACTTCTTTTTTACTGCACGGGGTGCCAATCTTCAGGATCCCTTCAACCCTRTTGGGGTCTATCTTAATGCCTTCCTTGGAGATAATTTGTCCTAACATCTTCCCCTCTTCCACCCCGAAATGTGATTTCTTTGGATTTAGCGATATGTCAAACTTCCTTCTTCTGGAAAACCTTMTTCAAATGTTGGAGGTGTTGTTTTTCRGAGGAAGAGTATACCGTGATGTCATCAAGATAATTCGCAATTAAATTTTCCTTTTCATCGACAAACACGATGTCCATTTCCCTCTGCAAAGTGGCTCCAACGTTCATTAGGCCAAAAGGCATCTTGGCATACATGAACATTCCCCATGGAGTTGTGAAAGTTGTTTTGTATCTGTCATCCAGGTGGACCATGATATGATTATACCCTGAAAACCCATCCAACATAGACATCTTCTGGGACCCCACCACCTTTTTTAGGATATAGTCCATTTTGGGGAGAGGGTAGTGATCCTTGAGAGACACCTTGCTTAGATTCTGAAAATCTACACACAGTCTTATCTCATCGCTTTTCTTTCTTACGGGCACCAAATTGTTAGAAAAATAGGACCGCAGAGCAATAAAATGAAACAAATGTGGAAACAAAACACAGAAGATACACAATACAAGAGAGAGACAGATTTACGTGGTTCACCCAATGTGGGCTACATCCACTAGAGAAATTGTCAGGTCCTTTCTTTATTATTATCCAGCAAAATGAAGGGATACAACCTACAACAAAACCCGTTGTAACTTCCTCTTCTTTCTCTCACAGTATCCTCTCTCATAATTCAATACTCGCCAACATACATAGCTGCAATACAATTCCCTCATAAAAGAGGGTTGCCTTCTAGGGAAAAAAACCCTAACATAATCTCTATCGTTAGATCTGTGACCTTATAATGAACGGTCCAGATTTACAATGAAATTACAATATACTTTTACAAGTCAATTTTTTCTTTGGGGGCTTCACCCCCGAACCCTTGCTGGGGGCCCGCTTGACCCTAGACCCCCCAGCCGAGGGGATAGCCCCCCCGGACCCCGCAGAGGGGGTACCCCCCTCTGCACTCCCCCATGTGGAAGAGTACATACTTCTGGTACTTCATGGGGTATAAACACAGCTGAAAGTAAAAGACCTCTAAATCAGGAAGATAATCAGGCTCCACAACCAACACAAATTAGCTACCCATTTAGAGAATCGCAAAGAAACAATAATCTTAGCTTCAAAGAGTTTCTTTACCTCCTTTTCTATTAGTGGCAGCAGCAGAGGATTTATTCGTCCCAGATTCTATTTGAAGGGATTATGGTCTTCTTTGAGAGGGATGACATGTTGGATCACTTTAGTTTCATACACCTTCAAATCATCATAGATCCACGTGAACACATTGGGGAATTCCTTCATGAGTTTGACATAGTCTTTCTTGACCTCTGGATTGAGCGTTTTCGATAATTTGATCATGTTTGGGTTTTCCTCAGTCTTGATGTTGCAGTCTTCCACGTCTTTTGTGTTTGCTGTGATCTTGGGGTTTTTAGCCACGTCATTCTCGTCAAACATATTTTCTAGTGGCACTAACCCCTTTGGGATGATTTTATTTTTTAGTCAGATTATGTCCCTTCCCATGATATGTTTTTGGAAATGGTCGTCATTACTGCGTGCATTCGTTCTCTCATCTTCGTCGCAGCAGTATTCCTCATCATTTTTTGTATTAGCGAACTCGTCGCTCATAAGGAGGAATCTCTCCACCTTCTTTTCATCATCAAACACTTGCCATTGTTTGATATTATCAAACATTGCTAGCCTATGCTTGACCTCGATCTCATATTTTTTATTTGGAAAGATGGGTATCTTAAAAACCGAGGCCGAGGTGGCCAACGTATCAGAGATCTGATTTTTCTCTCTGGGGATAGCAGATAGGTCATACTCTAAAAATCGTTCGAGGAGATCCAACGCCACATTTTTGTAGGCTCTCATATTGGGGTGTTTGGTCTGATATACGCCCTTTACCTGATTTATGATCAGCTCGGAATCTCCGCGCACTACTATTCTTTGCTCTCCCAATTCTTTCAAAACTTGTAAGCCTAATATTAGTTCTTCATACTTATCCATGTTGTTTATACATTAGAACGTGAGTTTGTATGAACAAAGCTTTGTGCCGACCTTAGGAGGGCTTATCCATACACTGAAACCAACCCCTTCTTTGTTGACCGCGTTTTCCGTGTGGTCTTTCAGGTCAGCGCACTATGTCATTTCTCGTGTGGTTTTCTCGTCAGTTGTCATGATGGTCGTTGGCTCTTCCTCTTCGAAACTCGGGTCATTGTAGAATATAGAAGAACCAACCTCAGTGTCGATGGCATATATAGGATGGCTATTTGGTTATGTCTTGTTGCTTACAATGTATTTCAGCAACACTTCTCTGTATAACCATCTATCATGGCCAAAAACAAGGATGGTGGTGTATGACATATCCATTTACAAAGTTCCCTTTAACTTCGTAGCCCACGACCTTGATAGCAGCATGCCAAACTTTGGGGGTATGTCTGCGACGACTACGTCCATAACCATGTTCTTTGAGGGGATTTGAGCTAATGACACAATTAGGTCTTTGATGAGTCCCAAACACTTGACTTTCCTCAAATCAATAGAGAAAAGGTCTTTGTATGGTATGGTGATATCCAAACCCAATTCATCCATGATCACCTTTGGCATGAGGTTGTCCGACGTACCAGAATCTAGCATGGAGTTATGTAGGTTCATGTCATGGACCTTTAGACTAACGTAGAATGGAGGGACGTCCTCGGTATCATTTTTCTCTTCAACGTGCAGACCAAAAATGATAGCGGGGTGGTCATATTGGATATTAAAAGTATCGGGGGTCCCTCCCAATTTCAAAATTTTAAAGATTTTCTCCTAATACTCCCCATTTCTAATAAGTTCGTTGAATAGGATAGAGATTTTGATTTTGGCCATCTCATGTTCAAAATTCAAAGGGGGACAAACTTTCTCTACCTCTTTTCTGCCCGCCTCCTAGCCTACCTCCGGATTTTTCTTGGGGGCCTCCTCCTTCGACTTAAATTTATTTGTCGCATCCTTGGTCGTGTTGTTCAGCCTCAGTCATCTTGTGGAAAGGGGGTCTGTGGGAGGTTTCCTTATGGGGTTTGTTTGTTGCGTCTCGCCAGGCGCGTCTTTTCTCTCGAGGTTATATTACTTCTGGAACTGCATGATGGAATTATGATATCCTTTTCTAAACTCCTTTGTCTCCTATGACAGTGCATCATTTGCTTCAAGTATCATATCATCGTCTGTCTCCAACACAAAGTTGTCATTTTTTCTCATGTACCGATCATGCTTTCTCTTTGTCAAGAACACGCGTGGGTTTTTGTCATCACAACAATGCATCTGGTCTTTGAACACCTGGTCGAAGTCTTCGTCCATGTAGTTGTTTTGGAACGAAGGTCTTGTCTGCTAGTCACCTTGATCCCTCTGCTCTCTTTGTTCCATCTATCTGATCTGATTGAATTGACCCCTTTTGAGGTTCTGATTCCTGGGTTAGGGGTCGTTTTGCTCCCGGGAAATAGGACCGTTTCCCATGGACATTCTCTCCATCATATTTTCCATGGTATTCATCATCATGTCTAACTTGTCATCTAAGGACCGCGACGTCGATGGCTGTGCATCTCCCTGGGGTCTCTTATCGCCTCGATTGAACCTCGGTTTTATTTTCCCCAATGCCATCATGTTTACTTCGACTTCAATAGTGTTACTCATTATAGCGTCTAGACTTGTTGATCTTATTTCTCTCAACAATAGGGTGAAATCATTATCAAATGAATCGGCGTACCGCAACTGCACAGCCCCGGGGGCAGCTTGACTTCTACAAGGATCGAGTTGTACACCTTCAAGAAACAGGTTGAGAATTCATGCACTATCTCTTCCAATTCTTTCTTAATATTATTGTACTATGTTAACAGTTGCAAAGGGTTTTTCTTGTCCCCCCATTTATTCAGGAAAGACGTCTCGAATGAGGCGAAGTCTCGAATGCTCTCGGGCGCGAGGTATTTAAACCATTTTCTTACATATCCTGAAAGGCTCTATGCAAACATCCTCATTTTTCGTCTGCATAGTCCACCTCCTCCAAGTCGACAAAATCATTAAACCAGTCCAAGTGCCTCTGAGCAGAAACGCTTCCTTCAACATCGTAGAGCCTGATTCTCTGGCTATCATTCTGAGGCAAGTAATGTAGTGGTTTTGGAAGGATGAGGGGGGTGAATTTGGAAGCCATGGCTCCGAGAGGATTCATATTTTGAGGGATATTATTTGATATCATGGCTTGGAATTTCTTCGGTTCGAAAACAGTCTCATCCAAGCTGGTTTCTGACTTAGACCTGAAAAGGGTTTGATCGAATAATTCATCAAACTCAAGGTCGTCAATGCTCTACGCGTCATCTTTGCATAAGGAAAGGCTTCTATCCAGGTAGTAGAATGGGTCTAGTGCTTTCTCTCTAGTCCTATGCAGAATCTTCTCGGGGTCGTACAAAGGCTCTGGAGGGTTTGGGTCAGGATTTTCTCTGGTATAGATCATCTTCGGAGCCAGGGTTCCTAAACTGCGCTACTTGGAGCTATTGGTATTTTGGCTTAGAGTCACCAGGGTAAGGGTTTCATCCAGTACGGATGTTTGTCCCTTTGTTACCCTCAGGGGTCAAACTGCAACATTAGTCATTCTCCTAGGGAAAATCTATTCAATTTTGTCCCCAACAACGACGCCAGAATGTTAGCACTCTGTAAATCTGTTCGGTTGATAAACAAACGACAAAGGTAACTTTTTCAACCAAATTTGAGACCTGAAACTAGAGTTTCAGATCCAGAGAGGGCTCTCTCAAGGGGTGAGGTATCTGCATGGGATATGGATTTTAAAGCAATGGATAGATTTAACACCTTTGATATAATGGTCTCTAGTTATATTTGCACAAGAAAATAAGACGGTGGACTATGGAGTCGATACAAGGAAACAACAAAAACAAATGACTTGGTGACTGAACTTGAGAGGATGAAGGATAAGTGAGCAATAGTCTTCAGTGAAAAATAGTAATGTGTGGCATAAAGAAATTACAAGAAGTAACTCAGAGCACCGCTGCGGGTGAATTCAAAGTTAACTTTCAGAAGAAAACGTTTTGTATAAGTGGCCCGAACAAACAAAGGGCACTATGCAGCGAATCCACATGTTCGATAATTCATTCCGAAATAGACAAAAAAAGATATGAATAAGATAACAGGGAGCACATAAGCAAGAAATGGAAACCAATACATCCAACTTCTACAATTAGAATATTCACATCATGTTACAGGACTTTTGCATTAAGTTTCGGTAGAACTCAAATTTCATACAATAGCTATTGCCTATACCAATTTTTTCAACCAACCTGGCTTACATTGAAAAGATGAAATATATAAATTAGGGCATCGCTTGGGCTACCTTTTTTCTAACTACTATCTCTAAAATCTAGGAAACTTAGTGGTATGCGTTAGAGACTCTTCGAATGGTTCTTTCCAAAAATAGACAATAATCACGTATGTTTACACATGACTGTTTGCAAATTTTCCAAGAGGATCTGATTAGCGGTCAGGTCTTGATATGAAAAAAATATGTGCCAGTATTTCCCATTGATCAGATGTCTGAGAAGACAGGTGTTTGTCATGAACTCACTATCTTCTATAATGGCTTTGATTTCTACCGCGTGCTCATTTGCTGGGAAAAATGTGTGTGGCAAGTGGTTGTTTGATGGTCACAATCATTATCAAAATGGTAGAGTTCTTTAGGGAAACATGTCCTTCAAAACTGCCAAGATTTGTCTTCTTTTTGCAGATGCAGAGACAAACACCAACTAAACTTGTTTTTTTTGCACGTTGGCGAGAGCCGCGTGTGCTTCCTTCTTGGTTGCTTCACATTCCCTAGAATTATTTGTATGTCTTTCCTATGATAGCCTCTGTGATTCATAGTTTTACAATAGTGTCTTGCACCTCTCTGAGCTATATTTTTAACCATGCCACGTTCCCTTCGCGACCTTGCATTGCTGATGCTTCAATAGTATTTGTCGCTAGCTGCCGCCTCAACTCCATGTTTTCCTGGTAGAGTTCAGCAACAGCTAGCTTTGCCTGCTTTAATTGTTGAGATGGCTCTTGATCATTTTCTCCTGTGGTATCCATTTCCCTTGATCTACTCCTTCTTTCGCAGCTTGATCCTCCAGCAGGCTCCAGTCAGATGGTGCACATGAGTCATTCTTTGGCCACTGATATGGCACGCGACTCTTTTGAAACTCAGGCTTCCCCAGCTTCCTTGTTCTTCCTTGTCCTACCCCTTCTCCGAGGTATTTGTTGTTGGGGAGAATGGGCTTCTACTATCTTTCCTCCCTATGCAAGTATTTCCTCTTAAGGTTCCACGTGGTTTGATCTGATCATCTCTTTGGGTAAAATAATAACTCATTTCGCATCCTTGAGAATGCCTATTGTGGGTGAGAATGAATCCCAGACATTTTGGGGCTTGGACCTGGCAATTTTGCTACTCTGTTCACCTTTCCTTATGCTTTGGGAGGTTGCGATGGTGCGACCAATAGGTATTATGCATGTGGTGTATCCGGAAAATGCACAGGGAGGGAAATTTGATCAACCTGCACTGGCAAGGGAAATTGCAAACATAGTGCGGACCTAGTTTCACGACTAAAATGGGTGTCGAGCATGTGAAATTTATGAGTTGGGCAGAAAGAGGAATCATGCTAGAGAATAGTGAACTCATGGCGATGGGATATTTTGAATCGAATTGCATATTTTCCATGGCACATCCCCACGTGTAGAACATATGCAATAAGGTTTGCAGAGCATGCATGATATGAACATCGCAATTTTTCATTCCCTCGGCCTTCATGATGAACTGATAATAGTTGCTTCACTTGCTGATGCGACTTCCATTAACTACTTGACTCAACCTGGGGCACGTAGAGACTAATTTTTTAATAGGACTCAACTCTTTGGAAAAGACATACCCGTACCACTTACGCATGTTTTGACTCTGACATCCCTTCCCATTTCCAAGGGCCAACCGACCACTTGCTAACTTCGACCCCACAATGCTACGTACCTGACTTCGCATGTTTGGGTGCATGGGCCATAACCTCGACTAAAACTGACTCTGAATGGAATGAAACGTGGTGGCACTAACAAAAAGAAAAATAAAAATAAAACATGAATGGTAATTACAATGATTGAATGTCGGTCACAGCTTAAACAAAAAAAAAAATTAGAAAGTGCCCATTGATAGGGCCACCAAAAACTTTGGAATACTCCAAGTTCTGCATTTTATAAGTGTTGTTCGGAAATACCTCAGAAATATTGAAGGGACCAATCCACAAGGCTTCAAATTTTCCATGTTTTCCTTTGTCTTGTTTGGGGGCATCCCACTTAAGCACCATATCCCCCAACTGAAAATATTTCTTGCGTATGCTCTTGTCAAAGGCTTTCTTTATTTTATGTTGATGATCCTATGCCTTATCAAGCAGTTGCTCCCTGGTCTATTGCACTTCTCCCAGCTGCAGTATTCTCCTGACCATATCGTCAGGTTCTCCTTGGAAGTCCTAGAAGAAATTTTCCACAAGCTGAGAAAGAAAAAAAGCTTCGGCCCCATAAACAAGTTGAAAAGGAGACATACCCAGTGACCATTTTTTTGTGATCCGATCAGCTCATAAGGTGAATTTCATCTTTGAATCCCAAGCTTTTTTGTTGTCTTCTAATAGTCTTTTGATGATCCTTATGAGGCTCTTGTTAGAGGATTCTGCCAAACCATTTCCCTAAGGATAGTAGGGGGTAGAATGGATCAATGTAATCCCATATTGCTCACAGAAATTGATTAGTGGTTTGGCCCTAAATGAGGTAGCATTGTCTGTAACAATCGTGCTTGGACAGTGGAATCTGGACATGATATCCTCAAGGAAGCTTATGATTACCTTGTGGGAGGCAGGCATGATTTTAAGGATGGAAATTTATTTTAAAATGTAGAAACCTTGGAAAATATTATTAATCATTCATATGCCAACTATAAATGTTTGGCGATATTTTTGTAAAAATATTAAAATTTCTAAGGATTTTATATAGTTTTTATAAGTTTTTGGCGATTTTTAAGGTAAAATAATTTTATCCTATAGAATTTGAGTGAATCATTTTTAAAATAACGAATATTTTTTGGGAAAAACCATGGAAAATTATCCCATGACTGAAATTTATCCCTTAAAATCATCCATGGTGGGAGGCATTCCTTGTAGGGACGGTTTCTATCCATTTGGTAAAGTAATCAGTGGAAGTTAAAATCCACCTGTGTTGGCCACTTGAGGCTGGGTGGATATATCCAATGAAGTCAAGACCCCACTACTGAAAAGGTCCATAAACCATTACAGGTTTCAAAGGAAGAGATTTGAGCTTCTGATTTTCAACAAACTTTTGACACTTGTCACAGGCTCTAATATTTGCACAAACATTAGTAAAAAGGCTAGGCCAAAAATACCCATCTCTGAGGATGTTATAAGTTGTGGTCCTCCAAAAATGATGCCCCCCACATGAGATATCATGAAAATCAATCATTTCTCTTTGGGCTTCTTGTGGGTCCAKACATCTCAACAAATCTCCAAGAGGGTCCTTCTAGTACAAAACCTGACCAATGATACAATACTTGATTTCTTTGAGTTTTAAAGCTCTCACCTTGTTTTTATCCAAACTATTGGGAGGCCTTAACTTCTGCAGGAAGTGTATGATGTCTTTATACCATGTGCATCCTACTAAGTTGGGGCTAACACAAGAGTCTTCACTAGCCATATCGGTTTGTTGATTCCCTGAATTCATATTCATGAAATTAACTCTCAATGCCTTGTAATTTGATTTAGATAGTAACCGAGCCAAACCTTGGATTTTCACCAATTTGGTGGGTTTGATTTCTAGGTAAAACTCTAAAAATTTAGCAATCCGCTTGCTCCTTTTCCCATCTATATCAGGCTAGATCAGTATCTCCTTTACTGAGATCGAGGGGGAATATTCGATAATCTTCGAGTGTAGAATATAGACTTTGAAATCCTTTATGGATTTCACCAAAGCATAATCCTATTTCTCCTTGATATCATATCTCATTTTTGCATCTCTCAGTGCTCTACTGAAAAAGGAAATAGGTTGTTCCAACCCCTCTGAATTTCTCTGTAGCAAAACAACAACTAATGTATCTGTTGAAGCGAAGGAAAATATCAGAAATTCCTTGGAATAGTCAGGGTTGATGAGCATAGGTGCTTTAGTCAACGCCCTCTTTATTTGGTTGAAATAATTTCTGGAATCAGCGGTCCATTTCACTTCATTCCCCTTTCTGAGCATGGTTGTAATGTATTTAACCAATTCAGCAAAATTAGAAATGAATATCCTCAGAAAATAGATTTTACCTAAGAAAGAATGAACCTCTTTCCTCATTTTGGGAAAAGACAAGGAATCGATGGCCTCTACTTGACTTGGATCAATTTTAACCCCTTCAACTGACACAACATGCCCCAACAATTTTCCCTCTTGCATAGAAAATAATGATTTATTAGGATTTAGAGAGAGACCAAACCTTCTACCTTTCAAGAAGACTATCTTCAGATGATGACAATGCTCTTTATTAGACCTGGAGAACATTGTAATTTCATCTAGATAGATGACTACGAATTTGTCCTTCTCCCCAATGAAGGCGATGTCCATGGCTCGTTGGAAGGTCGCTCCTGCATTCATCAATCCAAAGATCATTTTAGCATACATGGACGTTCCCCAAGGAGTCGTGAAAGCCATATTCTCTCTATCTTCAGGAAAGAAAGAGATCTGGTTGTACCCAAAGAAACCATCAACCATAGACATCCTAGACGAACTAGTCACTCTCTGCAAAATGTGCTCCATTTTCAGTAGGGGTAATTATCCTTTTTGGAGCTTCTGTTCAAATTTCTGAAATCGACACACAACTGTATTTCCCTATTCTTCTTCCTCACGGGCACCAAATTAACCACCCACTCTAAAAATATCAAGGGGATGATGATCTGTGCATCTAGCATTTTTTTTACTTCCTTTTCCATAATCGGCGGTAGCATGGGGTTTAATTGTCTGAGCTTATGTTTGAAAGGTTTGGCGTCTTCTTTCAAAGTGATTTTTTGTTCAATAATGTTGGTGTCATATGTTCTCAAATCCTCATATGTCCAAGAAAACACATCAGAGAACTCCTTCAAAAGTCTGACATACTCAGCACTTTGCTCCTTTGATAAACTTCTAGACAATTTGACCCATTTGGGATCCTCCTCTGTCCCTAGATTACATTCAGTCACATCAGCCTCTTCAGTTGACCCTTCAACTTTTACATCAACATCATTTATGTCAAACAATATCTCCAAAGGGACAAGTCCCTTTGGAATATGGTTGCTAGGAAAATGAACAATATAATGGTTAGCAATCTTATTCATAAAAACATCAGCATGAGGGATTTCTTCAGAATCTCGATCCTGATCAATATGGATATCAAAAAATTCATCCACAGTCTCAAGGAGCTTTTTTATCTCAATATCATCCTCAAAGACCTTCCAATGTTTGACATTGTCAGGAATAGAGGGTTTGGACTTTATCTCCACCTCATACTTGAGTTTGGGGGGAAAAGGGACCTTAAAATTACTTGTTGAGACCCCCAAGGAATCTTCCACAGAGTTATCCTCCCTTGGAATAAATGAAATATTAAAAGCCAAGAAGAAATTGTTAATAATATCCCACGCCTCATTTCTATAGGCCCTTAACCTTGGGTGCTTATCCTGATACATATTTTTGATTTGATGAACAATCAACTCAACATATCCAAACATTGTTAGCTCCTTAATTTTCATGTCCTTGGCAGCTCTCAAGCCCAATACAAGAGTCTCATATTCTGCCACGTTGTTTGTTGTTTCAAATTCCAACTTGCAGGATAGAGATATAGTCTCTTGAGTAGGAGAAATAAAAACCACTCCAGCACCAGTGTTAGCAAAGGGGCAGACCCAGGGTTCAGCTCCAAAAGCACACCAACAAGCCCTAGCTACTGGCCCTTTCGAAAACACCTGCGAAGAAGATGCAATCTCACCCAAAGCAGCTATGAGGGGGTTGTAGGACAGAGATGTCTACAACGTAGGGAATATCAAGTGGATCTATCACAACAGCAACTCAACATGCATCTATCGCTCAACAAGCTAGATCTATCCTTCACAGCTATAGATCAGGTCTAATACAATAAATCGTAGAACAACATAACAACGACAGAGATCAAAGCATCAATCACACACACAACAAGATATGTACGTGGTTCAACCTCTCTCTAGGGATACGTCCATAGAACTGTGCTTATGATTTATTAAAGTAAAGCATACAGCTCTTGTCTGTGCTCTCAACTAGCATATCTTCTCTCTTCTCCCTCTTTCTCTCCCCTTCCTGCACACCCAGCTGCAGGATTGATCTTTGCACATAGCTGAATATATTACAATATATGAAGTCTCTCTCTCTCAGCACTTCTCTCTCTTAATACAATTATCTCTCTCAATACTGTAGCTAGATCATCAACAATATCGCACCAACCCCCAACCCAGGTCCTCTTGACCTTTATTTATACATTGCAATACCTCACTGACAACCTTAGGCTGAAACCTAGGTGCCAAAACCCTAAATACAAAAACCCTAGGTGTCTAAAGCCCTAGGTCAACTTGACCTTCTTTTTCTAGGCTTCACCAGCCTGTCTTTCCTTCCTTCTCGTGTGGTACTCCAAGGAATCTATGGTGGATTTCTCCACTTGCTGAGTTGTCCTAGATCCATCTTCCTTTCTTACCTATCATCCTTGATCCTCTCATCCAACGACTTGCTTTTCCGAACTTCACTCCATCTTTTCTTCTCTTTTTCTTACTTTGACCCAATGATAGTCACTATGTCTCCCGGAAAGTTCAATTTTTACCTTTTCTTCCTTGTTCTTTGCTTCCTTTCATAACCAAGGGCCAACGGGCTCCCAACACTCACCTGTGACTCATCCTGAATCACTTTGGATCTGATCCTTTTGTTTTTCTTCGACTCTGGACTACACAGGGCAGCCTTGGTTTCTTCTTTGTGCCTCCTCTCCCTCCTTGTGCAGACTGTCTTTTCTGTTTCTGGTACCCAGTTTCAACTGCACCTGGTACCTAGATCCTTTTTCAGTTGTTTTTACTGAGAACTATGAGGAAGTTGGTTGTCATAGTACAACTTTTTCCGACTCCCTTTCACCAATTCTTCCTTCCATTCTCCCTTTAATGTTTTCAGTTGCACAACTCCTCCTTCTATAACATAGGTGATCTCATATGGTCCAAGCCAATGCATTTTGAACTTCCCAGGGTGTCTTATAAACTTAATTTCATACACTAGTACTAAATCACCTTGCTTGAGTGCCTTCTTCTTGATGTGCCTGTCATGATATGCCTTCTCTCGTTCCTTCTGAACCTGTTGGTGAATCCTGCAATGAATCTGTCTTCTTCCAGTTCAACCAGCTATGCAAGCATCTTGCAAAAAGTGCTAGTATCATCCATGTCTATAAACACAACAATCCTTAAACTTGGTACCAAGTATTCCATTGGGACAACAACTTCAAGGCCATAAACCAATTTGAAAGGGGTCTACATTGTTAATTTCTTTCAAGTGGTTCGATAGGACCATAGTATGATAGGCACCTTTAGATCCCAATCATCCCTATTCACACTACAAATTTTCATCAAGGTTGTCTCCAATATCTTGTTGAATGCTTCAACTGTCCCATTTGCTTGTGGATGGTAAGGTGTACTCTTCTGATGGTGGACTACAAATTCTTCAGCCAGGGCTTCAACTGTCTTATTGATGAAGTGTGTGCCTTGATCGCTCATAAGGATCTTGGGGCACCCAAACCTGATTATTATGTCATCAAATATAAATTGTCCAGATTTAGTTGCACTACAATCCTTCAATGCTCTGGCTTTGTCCTATCTGGTTAAGTATTCTATCGAAGTAATGAATTACCTGGCTCCTATGCACTTTCCTAGCGGGTTTATAGGTTCCACGAAGTCAATGGCCCATTTTTCAAATGCTTGTAGGGTCATTTGTGGTGCTAATGGCATTTCATATCTTCGTGATGGTTTTCCAACTCTCTGCCATACATCCCAAGCTCTAGCATAATATTTAGCATCTTTTTTTAAGGCAGACTACCAAAGGCCAGCTCTCAGAACCTTCTGCGCAGTTGCTTTCCCTACGTAATGTCCTCCTGCGATGCCTTCATGAGCTTCTGCAAGGATCGATGGTCGCTCTTTTTTCATAACTCATCTCCTTAGTATCTCATCAGGTCCCATTTTGTATAGCTAACCATCTATCAGTGAAAAGTATGCAGCGCGCACCACTAGTTGTTTCTTCTGGGGAATTGTAAACTCACTAGGTGTCATTCCTATTGATAGGAACTGGACAATGTCTGCAAAGTGGTCATCAATATTTCTAATGGAGAGAAGTTGTGCATATGACAGTGTATCCTCCAAACTAGTAGGCTCTTCTCCATGTTCCAACCTCGATAGGTGGTCAGGTCCCTTGTTCATTCTTCCTGGCTTAACTATGATTTCAAAATCATATTCTTGAAAMAACATAAGCCATCTTCATATCCACCCCCCAACACTGGCTTGTTGACCAGGTATTTCAATGTGGAGTGATCTGTAAACATTTTAAAGTGTCCTCCCAATAAGTAGTGGCGGAATTTCTGCAGCGCGTACACCATGGCTAGTCCTTCTCTTTCTATAGTGGTGTAGTTAATCTCAGTTGTAGATAGCTTCCTGCTAGCAAAATCTAATGGGTGGTCGATCTCCCCTTCTCTCGGTTGTGCCAATACTGATCCTAATGCAATAGAAGACATATCGACATGCAGATGAAACTCCTTGTTCCAATATAGAAAAACCAGAATGGGCGTAGTGACCATCTTCTATTTCAGTGTGTCGAAGCTCTGCTGGAATGCATCTATCCAGCCAAACAGACAGTCCTTCTTCAATAGCTTCTCCATCAGTGTTGTGATTTGGGCATAGCCTTTAATGAATTTCATGTAATAGCCAGTATGTCCTAGTGCAGTGCGTAGTTGTTTGACTGAAGTAGGAGGTGGAAAATTGAGTATAACTGCAATTTTAGATGGATCAACCAACAATCCATGCTTGCATACAATATGACCTAATAATACTCCAAATGGTGAGAAGAAGATTCACTTCTTCAAATTCAAAGCAATTTGACACTGCCTGCATTTATCCAACATTAGCCTTAGACATTCAATATGATTTTTCAACAAACTAAACACGGTCCAGTCATAAAAATATGCTTCTAAACATTTTTGCAAAAATTCTTTGAACGSTTCGACCACCACCCTAGAAAATATGGTTGGGGCATTCTTTAGTCCAAATGGCATCATTGTATATTGGTAGGATCCCCATTCTATAGCRAATGTGGTCTTGTGGCAGTCYTCCTTAGCAATCTGGATTTGATGGTATCCTGAAAATCCATCTATAAAAGAWTATACCTCTTGGCCTCCCACGTTGTCTAATACTTCATCAGTGAATGGTGTAGGGAAAGGGTCATGCAGACAAGCATCATTCAACTTTCTAAGGTCCACACATATCCTGATTTCTCCTGTCTTCTTGTCTTGTATCACCATAGGGCTGATCCACTCTGATTCTTCGATAGGTTCAATAATCTCTACTTCCATCATTCTGTCAAGCTCAATCTTCACTTTTTCCTTGTATTTTGGATTCAATCTGTAGGGTCTTTGCTTGACTGGCTTCACACCTAGTTTCAAAGTTATTCTCATCTCTCCCATAGGTCCTTTGATACACATCATATCAGTGAACTTGGTCGGAAACAAGTCCTGATATTCGTGCAAAAATTCTCTAATCTTGTCAATGGTAGCAGCATCCCAATAATCTCCGACATTGGCAAGATTTGGTGTCTCCTCTGTTCCAATATTGACCTTTTTTATCTTGATTGTCTGACCAATAAATAATATCTCAACTCATGGACCCTCCACATCTATTTGGCCTTTTGTTTCAGTGATGTTCACCTTCCTCGGATCATCATCGTCATTGGCATTGATGTTGAAGCAACTCTACAATTTTTGGAGAGGTGCAGTCCATTCGTCCTCTTCTTGTTCCATAGGGAGGCTAGATTCTTCCTCAAATACTTTCTGTCTCACAATCTATAATGCTTGGTCTACTGAAGGATATTCACTTTCAAATGCAAAGGTGATGACAAAATTATGAATCATACCTTCCCAATCTACAGTGACGAGGCGCAGCTCCACTTGAAGGTACCAATTGATAGGGGTCATGTCCAGTGTGTTAATGAATCTGTGCACCCATTTTTCTCAGGGATTGTCACTCCAGACCTCTTCATAGCTTCACACATGGTCCTTTGGGAAACTTTGACTAGTATCCCTTACTGCGCAACTTACTGCTTGTGTTGAGAACCGTGTTGTCATCAAGGTTCGACATTGTGTCCATTCTGTGATATTTATTTTATACATCCCCCACCATCTTGCTGGTGTGGTTTTTAGGGCCTCATCCATTGAAAAAAATCTCTATTGTGTTGGTACACTTGTTTCAAAATCTGATAGGAAGGTTTCTAAAGGGTTCAGACTGTCAAATGTGGGTAAAGTGTTAACTGTTGTGCCGATCCAGCAAACTTCTCTGGTTAATCTAGCACATCTTCTGGTAGATAATTCATACATCTGGTTCTGTCAGTTCTCCAATGCTTCTTCTGAATTTGATGAGCATGCGTTGTCACTTCACCAGCTCAGATTCCCATCGGTTGTAGGGTTCATGTAATCCTGGTATCT
>SNQJ01S0001118.1:343001-365804 GCA_010110895.2 Picea sitchensis
AAATTAAAAGAGATTGGAAAAAGAGGAAACTCTGGTTAAATCAGAGAAAATATGTTGAGACAATATTGCAAAGGTTTAATATGCAGGAACATAAACCGGTCAAGGTTCCTATTCCTGTTGGTGTAAAGTTATATTTGGATAAGAGTCCCAAGACATAGGAAGAGGAGGAGGACATGTCTCGTGTTCCATATTAGAGTGCAGTTGGCAGTTTGATGTATGCAATGGTATGTACTAGACCGTACATTGCACATGCAGTGGGAGTTTTGAGGAGGTATATGTCAAAACTAGGGAAGGAGCATTGGACAACAGTAAAAAGGGTTTTCAGGTATTTGTGTGGCACTACTAGCTATGGATTGTGCTACCAAGGAAGACCAGGATTGGACAGAGTGGTGGATATACATGGATTTATGGGTGCATATTGGGATGGAGATCTGGATCTTAGGATATCTACAAGCGGGTATGTGCTTAACCTGCCTGGAGGAGAAATAAGTTGGATGAGAAAAAGATAGGTTGTAGTGGAACTTTCAACTACACAAGCTTAATTCATGGAATCCACTCATCCAAGTAAGGAATAAGTATGGTTACAAATATTGTGTTCAAGTATTGGGTTGGTAAAACAAATTGTAAGGATAGATTGTGACAGTCAAAGTGCAAATTTTCTGGCGAAGAACCCAGCTTATCATTCAAAGACAAATCATATTGATATTTAATATCACTTTGTGAGAGACATGGTTGAATAAAAGAAACTATTGTTGATGAAGGTGGACAGTTTGAAGAATGTTGCAGATTCATTAACAAAATCTGTGAGAACTGAGAAGTTATCTTGGTGTACAGTATCCATGGACATTGTTTCCCTGGATTGTTGACTATGTAACCCTGTAACCCCCTGTATGCAAAGAAAACAACAAATTGGAGAATGTTGGGTATGTGTTATATTCTTTGCAAGAGTAGTAGTGTATGCACTGTGTCGGGCACACAGTGGGGTGATATCCCCCCATGTGAGGGTTCGGGGGCAATGCCCCCGAGAAAAAGAGTTTTCCTCGGGAAATGTGTCACATTTTTGGGAGGTTTTTCGACACATGGTTTATGCCAATGGTTTTATGTTTACGGTTAAGGAATTAGGGTTGTTCATTAATCCAGGTCATTGGGTTAGGGTTTTGGATGCCACTAGATCCTATATGTATATTGTATTGTAAACAATGTATCACTATGAATGAATATAGAATATGTTGGTTTTCCCAGTTTGGGTTTCCAAGGGAAAAATCTATGTGTAATGTTTGTATTTTCCATTGTATCTTTTTTGTTCTTTTACTTAAAATATGTTTGTAGTAAACATTGTACAAGGTTAAAATATACAAGATTAGCATGTGAATCAGAGTCAAACATGGCATCTATCTTAGTCTTCTTAACCTGAATCTTGATGTGTAAGATCTTGGTCATCTCCTTCTCTTCCTGGTGATCAAGGATACTTAGATTCACCTTCTTTTGTATAGATGTGCATACAATATTTTCATCCACATATGATATACTTCTGACATGATTGCTTGAATATGTGTCTAAAATATTCTTTTTCTTGTTTTCCTTCTTGCAGTTCTTCGAGTTCAGCTTTGGATGCAGTTTCCAACATTTTTCCTTGGTGTGGCCATCAATGTTGCAATTATTTCAATGGTTTCTAGTATATTTGCACTGATGTGTAGTGGTTTTCGTATTGTTATATTTCCCCTCTTTCCACTTCTTCTTCCCCTCCTTGGAAGCTTCTTGGTGCTCTTTTTGATTTGAACCACTTGTCTTCCCTTTATTTTTTCCTATGTTTCCAGGTATTGTTCCTGTACACACACCTCATCCATTGTCCTTGGCTTGAACAACATCACTTTATTTCATAGATGACTATCTAAATCCCCCATATACTTTAGGAGTGCATCTGGGTTCTTTGAAGAGATATGATGGACATGTTTTTGAACTCAGTGGTGTATGCCCATACACTTTTTCCCTACCTTTACCTGAAGTAGTGCCATCAGATCCATTGGTCCTCTACATACCTGATAGGGTATAATTGGGACTTGATGAGGGTTTTGAATTCCTCCCACCTAGTTACTGGTAGATCACCCTCCAGCCTAAGTGTTTCCATGTGGATTTCCCACTAAATTAAGGCATGGCCCTCTAACTTTAATCTAGCAAATGAAATATTATACCCTTCATCTATATGGTGAACACTAAAATAAACTTCTAGTTGTTGCAACCAATGGTTCAGTTTTAATGCATCTATCTCACCTTGGTATGCATTTATTTCCACTTTCACTTTCATATTGAATAGGCATTGTGAAGGGTTCATGGCACTCAAACTTGGTTGTTCTTTCTTAGATTATTTCTACGACTCCTTTCTTGAGTCTTCTCTATATCCCGATTTTCCCTCTAATCCAATATCTGAGTTAGAGACTCCATCACCCCCAAATGGTTTGAGATTTATTGCTAGAGCCACTGTGAGGAGATTCATATTGCGACTGATGTCAACAACTTGCACTTCCAACCGCTCAAATCTCTCTTTTGTTGGATCTCGAGGGTTATTATGACAATACACATCTGCCATGGATAGGATTTATGTGAATTATCTTTAAGTATATTCATGGATCCTGCAACTTCCCACAAATACCCGAAAAAAAAAAACCTTCTCTGATACCAACAAATTTTTCCACTCCAAAATCATCGAGATAGATGACAAATGATATAATGATCCAACCCAAATCAGAGCATATTTGTGGATTCTTTACTACTTGGATGACATGCAAACTAGATTTTTCATGGATGGAGGATTTTGTAAGTATACTCTTTTCATCTTATCTTTTGTTTGGTTATGCATTGTTAGATTAATCTTGTTATCAAGTGGTGATTCTTCATCCTCTTTTCATCATTTTTAAACTAACCCTATTTTTCAAAATCCTTGGAATATTTACTAGTAGAGTGTTCTTCCCTTGTCTCATCCCCCAAATATTTTAGGAATATTTCTTAGGGTTAGTAGTGGACTACATCTAAGTTTTACCCTAAAATTATTCACATCATTCTCTCAAAGAAGGACCTCTTTTGACCCCATATGCCTAAAGTAGTAGGTACTAATCATTTTCTCCATAACAATTAATCAAAATTACTGAAAATTTACTACTTAGGGTTAGGGTTAGGGTTTATTTGCTACAGTTTTCATTTTCAACCATATAAACCTAGAAATCTAGGGTGTTTAGGCATACTATTTCCCTAAAATTTACCGATGAAACCCTAATTTATATTTCTAAAGTAACATTATTATAGCCATCCAAGGAAAAACATCTAGGGTTTTATGGTTGATTTTTACTATTGATTTTTTGGTTTTGTTGGAAAATAAAACCATAGTTTTCCTACAATTTAGCCCTATAATTTACAAGATCATTTTATGATCAAACGGATATCTTTTTACTTCTGAAAATTGAATATTTTATTGTTGTTATAAATTTACTGTTGTTGGAAATTGACTGATATACTGCTATTATATATTTAATATTGCTTAAAAGTACATGTTTTACTACTAAAAATAATATCTACACTATTAGAGATCATTTATTTTACTATTTTTATAAATTATTTACTATTGTTATCACTTTATTTATTGTTTATATCTCTTTTGTTCTTACAAATTTTACCTCATCCTTAGAACTCTTCTATGTTTCTATTATTTGGGAACTTCATTGAACTCGTCATCAACTTGGAAATCCTTTCTTCTAGGTTTGATTCATTTTCTCTCCAAATCTTGAAATTGCCTTATTTCACCACCACTTATTCTCTTTTATTTTCTTTATCTTGATGGTAGTGCAAGTAGTCACCCTAGGAGGACCTACACTTGATTGTGTCTCTCCTAGGGATTCTTGTAGGCTAATGGGGAAGCCTTTGTTGTGTTGGATACTATTTCTTCACTAAAGAGAGGGATTGTTTTTCCTAGGTGACAATGGTGACATATTCCATGTTCCACTAATATTACTGCCTTATGAAGGCTTTGCACTTGGTACTAGATTGTGTGGTAACATGGAATATGGAAGAAATATAAAAAACCATACCAATTAATATATCTAGAAATCCTGATATTGTTGAAAATATATTTATTGGGGCAGATTGTTCTTTGGATGAGATTTAAACCTATATTTCCCTTTTCAAGGAATTTAGTGACATTTTTGCTTGGATGTATCAATAAATGCAAATTAATGACCCCATAATTGTTGAACATGAGATTAAAATGTATGAAAATGTGAAGACTTTTTGGCAAAAGATACAATTGATCAACCCTTATAAGGATCCAACCATCATGGTAGAAGTGGAGAAGATTTTCAAATATATATTCAACTACTTGATCCCCTTGACTGAGTAGGTTTCCAACCCTATACCTTTTGATAAAAAACAAGGGATTGTTCATGTGTGCATGGACTTCCAAGATTTGAACAAGGCCTATCCTAAGTATAATTATCCCACCTTGTTTATTAATAATATTATCAACGAGTGTACCAAAAGAAAAATTTTGGTATGCACCTGGTTATGTGATATTAATCAGAAACAAGAATATAACATAAATTAGCAACAGAACAATAGAATGTAGAGAATAACACACCAAATTAATACCTTTATTGAAATGGGAGCAATGTTGAGTTGTCTCTTCGAGGGGGAAACCTCCAACAGAGTAGTTCTCTATTACAATAATTCACAAGACAAAGATTTATCATGCCTCCTACTCTTATTTATACTAATTATATCTTCTAAAGAACATTATAGATGAATATATTTCTAGAATAGGAAGATTCTATTAGGTCTTCTTACATTGACTTGTTCATATTTATTAAATAGGCCTTGTTAACTAATGCCAACCTTTATTACATGGAAAATATATTATTCTATATATGTGAGGGGTTAGGGAGGTTAGGTCCCTAACATTCCCTCCCCCTTAAAAAGAGATTTGTCCTCAAGGATTAAGATGAGGAAATTTCTGCATAACAGTAGTCGGATCCTAGGTGGCATCTTCTGGTGGAGTATCCTTCAATTGAAATAACACTTCCTAGATGGTGTAGTTACATAGATGATGCTCATGTTGGTCAAAAACGGCTTGTGGTTGCAACCAAATGGAGCCTTCTTCATCGAACTATAGTAAATTGTTCTAAGCATGACACTTAGTGCTAATCACTTTCTTCAGATAGGAGACATGAAAAATAGGATGTAGATTGGAGTTGTTGGACAAAGCTAACTAATAGGCCATTGGGCCCACATGTTTTAGAATAGTAAAAGGACCATAACATTTTGGGGCCCCTTTATGACACTGCTAAGATTTGAGAAAAGTATTCTTGTATGGTTGTAAACAGATAAACACTTGGTCCCCTTTAGCAAATTGACATTCAAAACAACCTTGATCTTCTAATTTCTTCATGTTGTTCTGATCCATGACCAAATTTTATTTGAGAGTACAGAGAATGGGCATGCGGGCTATAAGATTGCAGTCAACCTCCTGAACCTTGGAGACACCTAATATGTATGGGAGAACTAATGGTGGCTTATGTCTGTAGACTTCTTCAAAGGGATTCATGTGAGTGGCCATATGGTAAGAGGTGTTGTACCACCATTCAGCTAAGGGTACCCACTGAACCGAATGATGTTGTTAATCACATGAAAAACACCTAAAATATGTTTCTAGACACTTGTTGACCACTTTTATTTGGCCATTCTTATGGGGATGATAGGTTTTACTAAGTTGCAATTGGGTTCCCTGGAGCCTGAATAATTCTTGCCAAAAATTGCTAGTAAAAGTTGGATCACGATCAAAAAAAACATAATGAGGCATTCCATGGAGTTTGAAGATATTATCCATAAAAATTTGAACCACTGTAGATGATGTGAATGGGTGTTGAAGAGAATGTAAATGAGCATAGTTGGATAGATTATCCACTACCACAATGATGAATGACTTATTTCCTGATTTGGGTAAGCCCACAATGAAATCCATAAAAATATCCATCCAAATAGTAGGTGGAATCAGAAGCGGTTTGAGTGTGACAAGAGTTTTGACACTCTCACCTTTATTGTGTTGACATATATCAGATTCTGCCATAAATGTGTAGAAATCATGTTTCATACCATCCCAGAAGAAAGAACATTTTACCCGTTCATAAGTTTTGGTAAAACCCGAACTCCCTACAGTAGGAGAAGCATAAAACTCAGAGGGCAACATGGATTTAAGGACTGACTGTTTGCTTAAATATAGGCGAACTTTATAGAGAAAATATTCATTGTGCCAAGAGTACCCTAGAGCATCTTGGGGAAACTATTGCAGTTTTTGGATGAGGCTAGATATTTTGGGGTCGTGCAACCATTCTTGGCGAACAGCCTTAAGCCAATCAATGAAAATGAATGAGAGGGAGAAGAGGGACACTTATTCTTCATATTTCCTAGGAAGAGCATCAGTTACCACATTTTCTTTACTCTTTTTGTAAATTATCTCATAATCATATCCAAACAGCTTGGTCACCCATTTTTGTTTCTCTAGGGATGAAATGCATTGTTCCAATAAGTACCTAAGGATTTCATGGTCCGTTTTAATTTGTAAGCATTGTCCCATTAGATAATGGCACCATAGATCCACTACATGAAAAATAACCATCATTTATTTTTCATATATCGATTGGCCCAAATGTTTCTCTGACAATTGTTTACTGGTGACATCCAAAGGGTGTCCATCTTGCATGAGGAATTCCCTGATTCCTTGTCCTGATGCATCACATTCCAGAACAAAGGTCTTGGTGAAATCAAATAGGGACATTACAAGAGTAGTGCACATAGATTCCTTCAAGGCTTGGAAGTATTGGTTTGTTTTTGGAGTCCAGCTGAAGGAATTATTTGTAACGAGATTTTTTAGGCGGGGGCACAATTTAGCCATACTTTTGAACAAACTTGCAATAAATTCTCGTTAAACCCAGGAAACCATGCATACTTTTAAGAGTTTTAGGGCGAGGCAAATTATGCATAGATTCAATTTTCATAGGATCCACCCTTACACCATCCTTTCCAACAATATGACCCAAGTACTCAACTTTAGAGACGCCAAAAGCACATATAGACTATTTGAGGAAATCATTTTTCTTGTAGAGGAGACAGAGAACTTGATCTACATGGGTGAGATGGGTTGGACACATTTTACTATAGATGAGAATATCATCAAAGAAAGCTAACACAAAATGACGGAGGAAAGGATGAAAGACTTTATTCATGCGACTTTGAAAAGTGGAGGGGGTATTACAGAGACCAAACGGCATGACCAAGAGCTCATAGTGGCCCTCATGAGTTCGAAATGTCATATTGTGTAGGTATTCCTCTTTCATACGTATCTAGTGGTAACCAAAACGGAGGTCACATTTGGTAAATTATTGAACCCCATTGAGTTCATCAAGAAGGTCATCTATGACGGGAATGGGGAATTTGTACTTGATGGTAAGTTTTATGAGGGCACAAAAAAAGGGACACATGTGATGATCCGTATTTTATGAGCAGAATGAAATGAATACATATTATTAAAATATGCTTAACACAAAATAACATAGATACAGTAAAACTAGTTTTCTATTCAATAAGGAAATAAGCTGAAACTGTAAAATGCAACAAAAACCAAGCTTGTTGGAATGGTGGCGGCTTATCTCTGAGAAGAGATGTGATGGTTGTGCTCATTCGCAAGAAGAAGATTACAATGAGGCTCTGAAGGACTTCTTACAATAAACAGGAATGTCAAAAACCCTAGACATACAAAAACCTAACCCTAGGAGATGAAGCGCCAAAAGTCATGTGGGCCCCGTTTGGGTAAGTTAGTACATCAACTTCCCGAGGTCGTAACGTTTGCATACAATCTCTGCTTTAGGCACACGATATCCTGTTGGAAAGGAATCGCCGAGGAGAATAGTTTTGGGGGCTCAATCAAAGCCTTTGTTTATCATTGAGATTCTCAATGCAGGAAAACCTTCATTTCGGTCCTCAAAATGGCCACAGAAGTTAAAAACTACTAAAAATAGTAAATTGCCAAAATTACCAGAAAACATTTTTGAGCGAGTTAGAAAAGGTGGGTGGCCACCGATATCAACCTGGATCAATCCTTCCTCCTTAGGAAGCAATGGTCTCCATTTCGTTTAGTTCCCCCATCGGATGAGGAAATTTATGCTAAATTTGGCCTCGGGTGAGGCACTTTCCTTGGTGCAGGAGTTGCCCTGCTTTCATGACTCAATAAAGTTGGATCATTTGTTGTCAAGTGACCTTGATCTGTGTTTCCACAATATTATCACTGCATTCCTATTGCATGCAGTCAGGTTTGAACTCTATTGGTGTCAACTTCTCTCCTATCTCTGAGGTGTCCAATAATGGTGGAAAATATGGACGAAGGAGAGCCACATTGAAGACTAGGTGCAGGCCAAGGAAAGGGGGAATGTTGAGCTCAAAATTGTTGTCACCCACAACATTGGTCATGGTGTACGACCCATAATGGAGTGGGTGAAGCTTCCAATGGGGCCCTATAAGAAGTTCTTTCTGCAAGTGAAACCAAACTTTGTCTCCCACCTGAAACTTATGTGGAACCCGATGTTGATCATGGTGCTACTTGTACTTGGAATTAGACTTATGTAGAATATCCTGAACCTATTGGCAGATGTGTTGGATATTCTCAATGAACTGGGTGGCTTTGTCATCTTCTGGTGGAGCAGGGGACGAGTCGGTCGAGCTGGTCACCAGGGGTAGTGCAACATCCATGGGGCTCAATGGTTGGAATCCCAACCCCAGCTGAAAGGTGTTGTATCCAGTTGAGCTATGTAGGGCTCGGTTGTAGCTATTTTGGACATAGGGAAGACTCTCATCCCATGTGCGGTGGTTTTTTGAATTGTACATGCGCAGGATATGTATGATCATCTGATTGACGACCTCATTTTGGCCATTTGTCTGAGGGTGAAAGGTAGTGGATTTAGTGAGCTTGGTAACCAACAGTGACCATAGGCTCAACCAAAATATGTTGAGGAACCGATTTTCATGGTCTAAGATAATGGTTTGTGGGATCCCAAAATGTACCCATACTCGTTCAAAGAAGAACTTGGTAGTGGCTTATGCTGTGATGTTCTTCTTGCAGGTGACTAGAATCGCCATCTTGGAAAAGTGATCAACAACCACAAAAACACAGTCATTTCCCCTCTTGGTGGATGGGAGGCCTGACATGTAGTCCATTGAGATGCATTCCCATGACCTGTCAGGAGTAGGAAGAGGGGTGTGCAGTCCCTATTTCTTAGTGGTCGGTTTGCAAATAGCGGAGGCGGTGTAGGACCTGATATACTTGCCAACATATTGTCGAAGTTTTGGCCAGTAGAAATGTTTCTGTAGCACTACCACTGTCTTCTCGATGCCAAAGTGTCCTGCTACCCGAATGTAGTGAGATTCCCAAATCAGCTTCGTGCATTCACTTGATAGAACATAGAGATGGCCCAGACGACACAACAACCCATCTTGAAGATGGAAATTAGTGACCACTGAGTTGGCGTCCAACATTTGGTAGGTGGTGGAGAAGTCAAGGTCTATCTCGTAGAGGTGGGGCCATCCATAGGTCTCGTGGCTGCAGGATTCTAGCACAATGGTGAATGCCATGACTAGAGGTCGGTTGAGGCAATCAGAAACTTGGTTAGTACTTCCTGTTTTATACTTGATGTTGAGGTGGAACTGTTGTAAGTATGTGGACCACTTCTGATGGCAGTCATTCTACAATTTTTCTTGGGTCTGCATGAATTGTAGTGGCTTGTGATCAATGTGGATGACTGTCTCCTTCCCAAGAATGTAATGTCTCCACTAGTGGCAGGCTTGCACAATGGAGTACATTTATTTCTTGTAAGTAGGGTACTTATGGATATCATTTGATAGTTTCTCACTATGATATGCCACGGGGTGTCCGTGTTGAGTGAGAACGACACCCACATCATAGTCTGAAGCATATGTCTCGATCTCAAACGGATGTTGCAGGTCTGGTAATGAAAGTACTAGGGATGAGCACAAATGCTTCTTCAAGTCATCGAAGGCTTGTTGTTGGGACAGGCCCCACACAAATTTTGCCTTACCGCCAGTCGTGGTTACTTGTATGAGGGCCCATGCAATATGAGAGAATCCCAACACGAACATGTGATATAAATTGGCTAGGCCCAAGAAGCTCCGAAGTTTAGTGACTGTGGTTGGGGCTGGCCAGTCACGGATGACCTGGATCTTGGCTAGATCCACATGCACACCATGTCAATCAATGATGTATCCTAAGCAATGGACCTTGTCCATGCCGAAGGAGCATTTTTCCAAGTTTAAATATAGTTTGTGCTACCGCAGGGTGTGCATAACCTATTGAATACGTTGCAAGTGTTCCACCCAAGTCTTGTTGTAGATGATGATGTGATCCAAATACACCACTACAAAAGTATTGGTGAAAGTTCATAGGATATCTTCCATCATCCTCATAAAATTTGTATGAGCATTTGTCAAACCAAAGGGCATGAACAACCATTCACAAATACCTTCTTTTGACTTGAAGGCAGTCTTCCACACATCTATATGTTTTATTGGGACCTAGTGGTAGCCAGATTTCAGATCAATCTTACTGAAGTATTTGGGCCCCGTGAGATGATCAAGGAGGTCGTCGATTTAGGGAATCGGGTACCGGTTTCAGACTGTGATTTTATTCAAGGCCTGATAATCAAAAAAGATTCACCAGATCTTGTCTTTCTTCTACACCAGCATGATTGGGCTCCCATGAGACGATGAGCTGGGATGTATGTGCCCCTTGTGGAGCAGTTCTTGGATCAACCTCTTGATATCCTCATTTTCTAACAGAGAGTGGCGGTAGAATGGCCCATTGGGTAGCGATGCTCCTGGGGTCAGATCGATGGGATGCTTGACCTGATAGTGTAGAGGTACCCCGGTAGGAGAGGAGAAGAAATCTTAGTATTCTTCCACAACCTTATCCACTTTCTACTATTGTGTGGAGAGATCGGTCATGAAGGCTCTGGATGTGGTTGCAATATTTCACTCACTCTGAGAGCGAATCACGAAGAAGACAAATTTCTCAGTCTGAGAGATGACCTTCCTGCATTGCTTGGCAGAGATCAAGGAAATAGCACGAGGAGGGACTGCCTCAAGTATCCTATACAATTTCTGATTCAAATTAATAATAACACTACGAGGCCTAGACTCATATACAACATGATGTTTCCATAAATAAGGTTGGACCAAAAGAAAATTACAAACTTCGAGAGGAGAAACATCACAGAATATCTCATCTTTTAAGGGCTTGATGTCGTACGACAATTGACATTGTTGGTTGAAGCGGAGATCACTTCCTTGGAAGAGCCATCCAATGGTGTAGGGTTGTGGGTGGGGCATTGTCCATAGGGCAAGCCGCTTGACGACCTCTACTGAGATGAGGTTGTTTTGGCTATTTCTATCAATGATGAAGTGCAGCGGGGTACCTTTTACCCACATCTATGAATGGAATAGGTTCTCGCCTTCTTTTGGCTCGTCTAGTTCACCATGCTGGAGCTTGGTGGTAGAAATGGTGGCACTCGGTTTTGCATCAATGATTTGTCTTCCCCTTTCTGCTTCTGATTCAGAGTCAGAACCTGCATATGATTTAGAGGCTTTCACTTCAGCCACCAGTGACTGCTTTGAGTGGCAATCAGCAGTGTTATGCCAAGGGCTCTTATGGATTTCGCACCACTTCGCGATATCTTTATTTATCTTTCCGGTGTCCTTCTTTGCTTGTGGCTTGGACTGGTTGTCCTGATGCTATCCATCTTTTCTCTGTCCTTTTTTCTATGGGTTACGGCCACCCCTTCTTGGATTTTGTTGTGAGGGGTTCCTAAGCCCAAATTGTCGCATCTTTTGTTTGAGCTTCTGCTCGATTTTGATGATAGATCGATAGGCCGCGCCCAAGGATGAGATGTCTAGACATTCCATTTCGGTATGGATGTATCTATGCAAAGCACCATGATACTTGAGAACTATATTTTTCTCTGAATCTTTGATACCTAGCTTGGTGCGCAAGGTATGGAAGATATTAGTGAACTCTGGCACTGCTTGGTCTCTTGCTTGCCGCAGTGTGGTCCATTTGGTATACAAGTCGTCATAAATTCCGACAGGGTACTATTGTTCCTTGATAGCATCCCTGAAGGATTCCTAGGTTGTCGCGACTGTAAATAATGAGGGTTCCTCTATTTCTTTTTGCTCACTGAAAGTTTCCCACCAATCTTTGACATGGGGAACAACTTTGAGGAGTGCAAAAGTAATATTTTCTCTATTCGAAAAGTTATGGACAGAAAAATACCCTTCTAGTAGATTCAACCACTTGTCTATAACATCTGCGTCTATATGAACCTCAAATATAGGAAAATTGAAGTTGATTTGTACCTTGAAGGGGGCGGCGCCTCCGCTCGAGGAAGATGCGTCGCCTGTTGGTAGTTGCTGAAGGATTTGCGCTAAACTATCCATCATTTCATTCCTCTATTGCGTGAGGGATTCCTCCAGCAACATTTTGAAAAGATCTCATATCCCATCATATTTTCTTTCTCCTTCCATCAGAGGTCACTTGGGCATGCGAGATATTTTGTCCTCAAGAGAAATAAGCTCGACACCCAATTCTTTGTACCCTGACCTTGTTGGGGACATGCATTAAGACAACAAGGAGCAGACCGCTCTAATACCATTGATCCGGATTTTATGAACAAAACAAAATGAATAAACATTATTAAAAGATGCTTAACACAGAATAACAGAGATACAGTAAAACGGGTTTTTTATTCAATAAGAAAATAAGCTGAAACTGTAACATGCAGCGGAAATCAAGCTTGTTGGAATGGTGGCGGCTTATCTCTGAGAAGAGATGTGACGGCTGCCCTCATTCGCAAGAAGATGATTACAATGAGGCTCTGAAGGAATTTTTACAATTAAAAGGAATGTCAAAAACCCTATACATCCAAAAACCTAACCCTAGGAGATGAAGCGCCAAAAGTCATGTGGGCCTCGTTTGGGTAAGTTAGTACATCAACTTCCCGAGGTCGTATCTTTTGCATACAATCTTTGTTTTAGGTGCACGATAGCCCGTTGGAAAGGTATCATCGAGGAGATTCATTTTGAGGTCTCAATCAGATATTTTGGATATCATTGAGAATCTATATCCCGAAAAACCTTCATTTAGGCCCTCAAAATGGCCCTAGAAGTTAGAAACTGCTAAAAATAGTAAATTTCCAAAATTGCCAGAAAATGGTTTTGAGAGAGTTGGAAAAAGTGGGTGGCCGTTGATATACACATGGATCATGGTCCAAGTTCCTTCCTTCTTGAGGACCATGAAAACAGGGGAATAATAGGGACTAGTATTAGGACGGATAACACCCACTTCTAACAATTCATGGGAAATTTTGTCAATTTTATTTTTTTGAGAAAAAGGATGACGATAAGGGTGAACATTAGGAGGAAGATTGCCCAATAATAAAGGAATGGAATGATTATGGTTTCTTCGAGAGGGGGGAAGGCCCTGGGGGGTTTGGAAAATAGTATGATGGCACGAAATGATAGCTTGAAGGTTAGGGTGTATCGGGGGTGTCACAATTACTTGAATGGAATGGAGTTGGGTGATGATGCTAGACAGACATTTTTTTAGTATATTTTCCGTGCAGTGGTAACTTATGATCTGCATAGATCCTACGGTAATGCCTTGGAATTTATACGGTTGGCCTTCCTGTTTAAATTGCATGGTTAACTCCTTAAAATCCATGAGTATGGGTCTTAGGGTGTGTAACTATTCCACACCAAGAATAATGTCACAACCACCCATGTCAATAGAAAACATCTGATATTTCATGTTATATTGACCAATTTGTAAGCGCACATTTTCACAACACCCTACACATTTCATGGAACCACCATTGGCAGTCATGATTTAAAAATTGTTGACAACACGGATATAGAAATTGACTTCTTGGGAAAGGTGGTGATGAATGAACTTATGAGTGCTGCAAACGTCAACTAGGATGATGAATTTTCTATGCTTAATGTAACCAATCAATTTGAGGGTTTGAGGAGCATAAAAACTAGTGAGAGTGTGTAGCAAAATCAGTGGTTCAAATTTGGGAGGATCAGAGGACAATGTAATATCATCAATTGGGGGTAGCTTTGCTTCAGGTGAAACCTCAACATCTTCATCAGAAAAATCCTTGGAAATGTCCATAAAAAGTTTGTGTTCTTTACACTTCTACCCTGGAAAGTATTTATCATCACAATTATAGAAACGACTCTTGAGTTGGCATTCGACCATTTATGGTCATGTTAACTTATGGACCTTGAGAGGAGTGTCTTGAGGGGAAAGGGTGTTGGGTTTAGGTCTGGGGAAAAAAGTGGGTCTTTTTCTCTGGGCCAAGATGACCTATTGTGCCTCCTTAGCACACTTACTGGCTTCCAACCAAGTCTGAGGGAGAGCCATGATGACCTGGGAGAGAATTCCATCCTTGAGGCCATCGATAAATCATTCCCTAAAGAAATCATCTGTCATTCCCTCCATTCAGAAATCCAAGTACTCAAAGGAAACAATAAAATATTTCATTGTTTTGGACTGTTTAAACTTGGTCAAACATCCTAAATGGTGGGTGTCTGTGTCAAAGCGTTCATACAACTCTACAACAAATTGTGACCAAGAAACATACCCTTGGTGTGCATTGCGATGTCATTACCACCATTTCCATCTTTTCTGATCCAAATAGAGAATTCCATAATGAATCTTTGTTAAATCATCAATGATATCATGCAGGGAAAAACAATGTTCCATCTGAGTAACCCAATCTTGTGGATCCAATCCAGCAAATTTGTTGACCTCAACTCTGGGTACACATGGATCACAAGGTAGGGAGTTGGAATGAGAGTGTAGATATTGGTTGGAKTAAACACCTTCAATATAGAGAGGTGGTTCAGAGGAGGAAGGACCCTAGAATTTGTTCATGAATTCCTTGAGAGAGGAATGGACTTTAGCAATTTGGCTGCCAACTTGGGATTAGATGTGTCCCATTTTTGCATGAATGGTTAGAATGTCCCTATTTTCTTGGGCTTGAAGGGAAGTAAGGTTAGTATTCATTTTCTAATTGGTTTCTTCTTGGCGGGTGGGAGCCATGAGGGGATGAGGGGTTGGTCCACAGACAATAAATAAAAGAAGTGATATATATGATGAGGCAGTGAGAGGAGACCAATGGGATAAGTTACAAATAAGGGTGTCGGGAACAGTATGGGTCCATCGGGTAAAAAAAAAGTTAAAAATGAGAGGAATCAAAACAAACAGGGCGAAAAGGGGAATCCAATTAGATAGGTATCAATTAAGGGTGCATGCAGGTAAAAAAGGTTTAAAATGATAGGTATCAAAACGATCAGGGATAAAAGGGGAATCCAATGAGATAGGTCTCAAATAAGGGTGTTACAAGGTAAAAAAAAAAAAGGTTAAAAATGATAGGTATTAAAATGACTAGGGAGAAAAGGGGAATCTAATGAGATAGGTCTCAAATCAGGGTGTTGGAAGGCCCCATACTCCTATTTTTTTCCTTTTTTTTTATTTTTCTTTCCTTTTCTCTTTTTTTTTCAGTCCTGCAGAGTTATACTCCAATCTAAATAATATTGCAATGTCAAAATGCCCAAATTCTTAACAGGAAAAAATGTGCAGTAATTTCAAAACCTGAATGGAGGAGGCAAGGTTGCACTGCAATAGATCTTGTATGCTCCTTTTCTATTCTATTTCTGTCACAAGGGTTAGGGTTTTCAGGGTGCCTACAGATAAGAGTTCTCCCTGTGTTATATCTCTTGAATATATGTGTGGGGTTGAACAGTAGTACCCGACCCAATATCTCAGGGCACCAACTAAGGAGCCTAGACCGTACCCTTAGCTATACTTCATGATTACCTAGGTAATAGAGAGTATCTTCCTGAGTGTTGTTCCCAGTGGAATTATAGCGGTCAAGAGGCCAATCGATTGATCGATGGTTGGTTTTGTGATACCTAGGGTGGCTCCCGATATACCAGAGGAACTTGGCAGTGCAAGTTTGTATTCATGTTTTGACTGATGCACTACCACTTGAAGGGGTACCAACAAAGGTTACAAGGTTGTCCAACAATGTGAGCTTAAAAACCTCTTGTATTTTTTGTGTGTATGCTTCCCAGACCACATATTTATGTGTTGAAAGATACATCATTGTAGTTTAAAGATGCCAAAACATGTCTCTACCCTAGAAAAATATTTAACCCACAATTCTTGCCAAGGAATGTGCTCTGATACCTCTTGTTATGCACCTGGTTATGTGATATTAAGCAGAAATAGGAATATAACAAAAATTACCAACATAACAACAGAATGTAGAGAATAACGCACTAAAATGATGCCTTTATTGAAATGGGAGCAATGTTCACTTGCCTCTTCGAGGGGAAAACATCCAACGGAGCAACGCTCTATTACAATAATTCACAAGACAAGACTTTCTCATGCCTCCTACTCTTATTTATACTAATTCTATCTTCTAAAGAAAATTTTGGATGAAGAACATTCTGGATAAAGATCTTTCTAGAAGCGGAAGCTTCTATTAGGTCTTCTTACATTGTCTTGCTCATATTTATTAAATAGGCCTTATTAACTAATGTCGGACTTTATTACATGGAAAATATATTATTCTATCTATGTGAGGGGTTAGGGAGGTTAGGTCCCTAACAAATTTTCTCATTTATGGGAGGGTTCTCCGGCTATAACTAGATTTGAATCTGTCCTGAGGAGTAGCACAAGAATCTGTTCATCTATCCTTGGGGCACCTTTGCGTACTGCAAAATGATGTTTGGCCTTAGGAAAGTTGAGCCACTTTCTAGCGGATTATGTCATACACTTTTCATGGCATAAACCACATTATCAATGCTTATCTAGATTATTTGGCTAGTGGTTCTTGCAAGAGGGCATATCATCCTACCCATCTTCATGCAATGTTCAATAGGTGCCAATATTATCATATTCATTTGAATCCCCATAAATGCATCTTATGTGTCATATCTGGGCATCTACTAGGTTTCATGGTGTCCAAGCAGGGGATCATGGTTGAATCGCTTAAGGTTGAGGGACTATTTCAATTGCCTCCCCCGCATAACATTCATCAATTGCATAGCCTCCAAGGAAAAGTAAACTTCTTGTGAAGATTCATCGAAAATTATGTTGATGTTACCAAAGGTTTCATGCACCTTTTGAAGAAAGGGGTCTCTTTTG
The DNA here is from genome assembly GCA_010110895.2 of Picea sitchensis. Lineage (NCBI taxonomy): Eukaryota > Viridiplantae > Streptophyta > Pinopsida > Pinales > Pinaceae > Picea > Picea sitchensis. The sequence goes on from SNQJ01S0001118.1 coordinate 360,322, forward strand.
AATGGGATGATTTTTCACAAAGATCATTTGACACTTTGGAAAAGGCCCTTAGGTCTTCCCCTCTACTAATTCCATATGAAATTTATGTAATTTCAAGCCATGATTATATATTTACATTGTAAATACAAATTTCTAAGTTGGGTAGTTCCATGTTACAATGGCAACGTCATGCTTAAAGGAGATTGGGCTATAGATTTTGAAGTTTGGCTTAACTATTGGAACATAAAAGAAAACAATCAAAATCTTATGAATTTTAAGATCAAACTTAGAATGACAATGAAATCAATCATATGATAAGGAGAATTACTACAAAAAATTGTGTAAATCCTAATTTACCTTATCAAATATATAAATCTCAACATTTTGAGTTTAAAGAACAAAATTAAACTTACCAAAGTCTCAATGCTAATGACCTTCATAATGAAATTGGTCATTGGACTAACCTTAAAACTTATTAAAATCAACAAATATCTAAAATTTGATAACATTACCCAATTTTATAGCTTTTAACTCTTGAAGACCTTTTCACTTACTAAGATTATAATGTTGGAATTTAATATCTTCATTTTTACTATGGTCAAGTTTACAAATGGCATTCTCAATAATATTTGAAATTAGGTCTAATTCATTTTATCTGTTTCATAAATGTGAGGTTCTCTATAGCCAACCAACTTTAAGTAACAAAATAAATTTAATAAAAAATAAATAATTACACAGGTAGAAAAATTAAGCCAACTCTAAAAAATATAAACCAACCTAAATGCATATTAAACCAAGAACTATCATACACTAAGAGGGATCAAATTTCTTAAAGTGTAATTATTTTTATCATTTAATATGAAAAATGACAAAAAAAAATTGTATCACTCTAAATACAAATCAAAGTTTAAGATTAATCTAAGTTGGTTGATCTTATAAGATAATAATTATCATCATTATTAAAAAAATAAAATAATAATAATAATAATACACACACACACACACACACACACACACACATATATATATATATATGATGACGATGATTAATGTTCACTAAAACTGAATTGGTCTATTGGATCTTAAGAGGGTAAGTGATTACTTGCGATTCTTTAGAATTTTTTTTCTGTGCTCGAAAAGCATTAAGAAAATCTTTTCAAGATCGTCATACTTTTGTTGAGTTAAGAGGTTAGGAAGGTTGGTAGTGTGACAAATATTTTGAAAATGAGATCTAATATGGGTATAGGCTTGACAATCTAAGAGAAAGTTCTTTTCATCTTCAACCTTCTTAGTGTCACAAAGGTGACACACTCTTTCATCCCATGGCTTGCCCAGTTTCACTATGGAGCTTCTGAGAATTTGTTCTTATCTTAGCAATGCTTATTTTTTTCTTTACACTTGGAAAAACAGACAGATAATTTTGTTCTTCTAGATTAGGGTTGATTACATCCTTATAATACCTTAATTTTATTTTTTCCTCTAACTCTTTAGCACACCACATTTTCTCCTTAAATTTTGATTTGACATTTTTTTAATAGTTTCTTTATTCTACAAAATGGTGTCTTCCATGATTCCCCAATAGTTTAGCCAAGACTGGGAATCTTTATGCCATCCTTGCTTGAGTCGATGGTGGTTATGACTTGATTTTGAAGCAATTTTAGGAAGCCTCTTGTCTTCCATGTTGTTTAACTTGTTCTTATACATTAGGTATCTAGTCATAGCCATGCTCTCAATGGGGGAGAAGCTTGTTTCTAAGAGGAGGATGGAATAGGGCGTATTTCCTTTAATTTTGATATTATAGGTTATAAAATTCTTTAGTATTTATTCTATCTTTCTCCAGGATTCACGAGACTATAGCCCCAGACTTCACATCCATAAAGAATAACAGGTGGAACAAGAGTCTCAAAGAAAAGTTTAATCTTATCCCGACTCCAAAGATCAACTGGAACAAGAGTCTCAAAGAAAAGTTTATTCTTATCCCAACTCCAAAGATCAACTGATTTACAATTGTTTTCAAACCCATAATAAGCTTTCCATCCCCCAATAAACATTTTCTCAATGCTATAATTCCAATTGAAATTGTGGTGGATAACTACTATATATATATATATATATATATATATATATATATTTCTCAATTTAAGAAACACCTATGAAGGCTTTGTAAAATACTTTATTTTTCCCGTATAATGTCAGTAACGAGATAATGAAGTTGAATAATTTAAGAAACACCATATAATATGAAGGCTTTGCAAAATACTTTATTTTTCCGAATGGTCAGTGAAGAGATAATGAAGCTCAATAATTTTTATATTTATTGAAAATTAATAAAATATGAGTTCTGTAAATTAAAAATAAATCAAAGAGAAAATATAATATGGTATAAAATGATTGATCTCTACATCAAGCCATTTAAAAGGTATCATCTAACTGTTTTAAGTTTTGGTCTTTTTGATTGAATCTGACAACTTATATAAATATGTATGAAATCATAGTTTAAATTGCATTTTTAAATGTAGAAATAAATTCAGCTTGTTGAAAAACCCTTGAAGTACTTGGATTATACAAAATTAACCACTCAAATCTATAGATTCAACCATTTTTTATCTAATTTTAAGTAAAAATAAACATAAAATATCTAAAAAAAATAAAACTTAATTAACCTACAACATTTAAAAGTATTTAATTTTACCACATTATCAATCATCTTAATAATTATTAAAAAAAAATAAAAAAAAAATATTATTTTTATTTAAAAATAATGAAATACATAATTTTTTATTTATTTAAAAGTAAATTAATTACATAGAAAATAAAGCTAACATCACTTTAATCTTCCACGGCCTTCCTCCCTTCCACATAATGGCACTTTATTAATTATTTTTGTCTATTATAATGAAAAAATAAATTTTGTTTAAATAAAACTTATATACTTTTTTTTTTCTATTATAATGAAAACATAAACTTTGTATAAATAAAACTTATATGTTTTTTTTTCCAAAAAAATAAACTTATATGTTTTTTTCCCAAAACAAACTCGTTTTCAAAGTCTACCAAAAAAATTTGAAAACAAATTTTATGAAAAATATATTTGGAAAAAATAACACATAAAAATGTTTAAGACCTGACAAAAATGTATTCCATATAAAATATATAGAACATAAATACGAAAGAAAAAAGGAAATAACAAGTACCAAATAAGCTTTATTTGTCAGGTCGGAGCGACAAGACAAATATAAAAAATGAAACTCACGAAAAAGACTTCCGACCATTATTGCTGACTGTCATTAATTGAAAACCAATATGAGAATAAAGGCTTGAATTTCTATGGGTAAGAGTACTGGTAATGTTGACTCCATTTATATATAATAATTTTATGTTAATTTTTCACATATCTTTATAATTAATTTTAATATTGATTTTAGAACACTATATTGCTCAATATGTTTTATCAATTATGATAAGATTTGCAATACGATCATTGATATAGAAATTATTGAGTTTTTCTCACATCATAAGTTTAAGTTTATATAAAGGTTTTTTTTTTGTTTTTTTTTTTTTTTGTCCACGAGAAAAATATTCTTTATATTCAAAAGGATATAAAAATTTACAAAGACCGTTCACATGGCAGGCAGCTCAACCTAGGAAGAATGCTAAAAACTTGGTTCTTTTCAGACTGTCAAGATTTTCAACTCAAAATTCTCAATAGTGATCCGCTTCCGGTCAAAGATTTTCAGATTCAGACTGTAAATGACTAATCAAAGCTTAATCTTGTTTGTTGGTCCTTCAATGTCATTCTCCCAAATTGTATAGCAGATTTGGCCCGATGGAAGATGCAATGCAATTTTTGAGAGGGAATCTGCCTCGTTGTTTTCTTCTCGGAAAATGTGTTGGAAAGAGAGTTTTCTAAACAGTAGAGCTGCTTCCTTGGTTCTCTCTTTCCAGCATCCAAGGACTGCTACCTGGAAATCAGCAAGACCATTTAACCAGTAAGTTTTGAGTCTCCAAGTAGTAACAACTCTTCGGTGTATCGACTTGCCAGGACAAGAGATGCCCAAGCACCTAAAATTTATGCCTTCGTGTTTGTTCCTTGTCCGCAGTTCAAGGTCCATCGAATGCAGGTGTGAGGGTTTAGAACAATTTTCCCCCCAGCTCCACAAAGATCCCCTCCTTGTTGTGAGGCTCCATCGAACCAGGCCAATGTCCTGTCAGTGGGAATAACAAAAGTGTGTCGAATGGAGGGCGACGTCTTTACAATCGAACTAGTGCTAGAGGCTTCAACAAGAAAGTGGTTTGATATTCTATATAATGACGGAGACCTGTCTTGAAAAATTGCTTCGTTCCTAGCCTTCCAAACCTACCAACAGAGGTGGACGGGAAGAAATTTATGTATGCTATTATCCTTAAACCAAATACGAAAACATTCTTGAATGCTGGAACCCGACCATGGAGAGTTGATCTTCAGCGCAGAAGCAAGGTTTGACCAGATCGCTTGAATGAAGGAACAGTGAAGGAAGACATGGAGCGTGGATTCACTGGCAGACTTGCAGAGTATACATCGGTTCGGGCCCTCCCAGCCGCGAGCTTGCAGCTTTTCCCACATTAATAATTTGTTTTCGATCAGGAGCCACGCAAAAAGTTTGAGTTTCATAGGGCAGTCGTCCCTCCAAATTCTCTGTCTCCAGCTGGCTTTTAGTGGTTTCCAGCGATTTGTTGCCAATGCTAGATAGACATTTTTTGCATTGAGCTAGCCCGAGCCATCTCCTCCCGTCCAGAAAATAGAATCCGATTTCTCTTGTAGTCTCAGGCCCGATTCTTTTATAATCTTGATGTATCTGTCCCATTCAGATAAATGCTCAGGATCAAGTAGAAGATCCGATCCACTGAGCCAAGAGTTACCCAACGATCCCTCTGAGTTCTGATGGCAGAATTGATTCAAGAAAATGAGACCTTTGGCTTGTAAGTGCGCTAGGAGAGAAGGAGAGAGTAAGACTTTTCTCCCCAAACCCAGGAATCTGTCTCTGCCCACTTCAATTAAGCATCCATTACCCGGATTCCACGAGATCCACTGTAATAGAATCAGAATGGTGGATAAGAGATTTTTCCAGGTTCGAGAGCCTTTTGTAGGGTTGTCAGAGGCGAATCTGATCCATAGGTGAACCGGGATATGACGGAGATATTTTGCAATGATAACTCTATTCCATAGGCCTGGTTTCGTTAAAATTCTCCACATAGTGTTTGCCATGAGCGCTTTATAAAAAAGAGGTAGATTTTTGAGGCCCCAACCTCCCATCGTCTTAGGTTTAGATAAAACCTCCCATTTGCTAAGATGAAAGCCCTTGTTCTTTTTACTGCCTGTCCAAAGGAAGGAGAAGATGAGTTGACGAAGAGAGGTCAAAATAGTTTCCGGGATATGGGCTAAAGACATCCAAAAGACCGGGATACTTTCCAGAACAGCCTTTATCAGAACATATCTTCCTCCCATAGAGAGGAATCTGTTATGC
>SNQJ01S0001118.1:367243-381737 GCA_010110895.2 Picea sitchensis
CTCTTTTAAATCGGAAATCAGAGGTTCATGGACATTTGATACTAGGAATACCGATTTATGGACATTGATTTCTAAACCTGAAACATCACAAAAGGAAATTAGTAAAGAATGAATGGTGGTCCATTCAGCCATACTTGCATTCGACAAGATCAGCACATCGTCAACGAAAAGGATATGCAGTATATATGTCAGTCCCGCGATTTTTATCCCTTTCAAATGCCCTTCTGCTTGTTTGTTCTTGAGAAGAATACTGAGTCCTTCCAAGATGAAAATGAAGAGTAGTGGTGAGAGTGGGCATCCCTGACGGATCCCTCTCTCACAGTGAAAAGTCTTAGTTTCTTCCCCATTGATCAAGACAGCCATGGTGGCCGAGGAGATACAACCCATAATCCAGTTCATTGTAATGATGCCTAAGCCGCTCTATATGAGAATGAGGTGCAGAAAGTTCCAGTTGAGGCAATCGAAAGCCTTTTTGAGGTCCAACTTAAGAAGAATGGCCTTTTGCTTCTTTGTCTTTATGGTGTGAATGCATTCTTGAGCAATTCCAACGGCATCAAGAATTTGTCTTCCTTTTAGGAAGCCAAGCTGTTCTTCTGAAAGAGTCTTTGAGAGAAAGGTTCGAAGTCTTCTGGAAATGAGTTTTGTGATTAATTTGTAACAGAGATTACAGAGAAAAATAGGACGGAAATCATTAAACTGCCTGGGGAGATTTGATTTAGGAATCGGTACTATAAAAGTGTTGTTTAGCTGGGAATTTACTTTCCCTCTGCTTCTCGCATCCTCGACAACTTCCAGAAGGTCTTGTCCCATAAGATCGAAGAAGTGTAGGAAAAGTTCGACCGACCAGCCATCGGGACCAGGGCTTTTCTCCTTCTTAAAACCTTTTAAAACTTCTAGCAGTTCCTCCTTTGTACAGGGGGATTCTAAAATTAAGGCTTCCTCAGCTGTGACCAATTTTGGGAACAAGCCTGCTAAATCTGTCTGGGCAGCTAGAGAAGGATCTGGTACTGCCTTGTAAAAAGCTTTATAATGGTTGTAGGCCGTTGTTTTGAGTTCTTCCTGTGAATGGTGTAAAATGCCATTCTCATCCTCAATATCCTAGAGATACTTTTTTGATCATCGAGTGCTGGCTATTCGGTGAAAGAATCTTGTGTTTTTGTCACCTCCAGCCAGCCAGAGTAGACGGCTCTTCAATCGCCATCTCTCCTTGTCATCTCTAAGGTGTTTATTCCGGGCTTCCTCCAGGCAGAAAATCCTATAATCCAGATCCATACGACTAGTATCCTATAGCTTTTGATTAAGAATATGTTCCAGCTCCAGTTCTATACTAATTAGCTCGGCCCGTTCTCTTTTCTTTTTATTCCTTAACCATTGAATTGTCTGATTTTTTAGTGTTGAGAGCTTTCTAATCAGGTTCCCTTGTGCATCTTCAGGTATCAAGAGGGAACGGTCCAACCAAACCGCCTTTACCATAGTGTTAAAAGAGGTCTCCCTCAACCAAAGATGATTAAACATGAAAGGCTTTTCGGTACCAAAACGGCCTTCACCCATCTGTAAACAGATTGGTACGTGGTCTAACAGGAAGGGTAATTTTACCCATGTGTGGCTGCAAATGGAGGGCAGAAGAAGTTCCTCGGCAATAAGAACTCGGTCGAGTCTTTTTGCAATAATTGCAGATCCTTAACGTCCATTCCTCCAGGTAGGCAGAATTTCAGTTGGCTTCATATCTATCAATGCATTTTTGTAAAAAATATGGTTAAAGAAGCTTGATAAAGGATCAGACAATGCCTTTGCTCCCCACAATTCTTTTGGACTGGTGATTAAATTGAGATCTCCTGCAAGTATTAGATTCTTGGCCGCCAATAAGCCAATGTCATCGAGTCGTTGCCATAAATCTTTTCGGTCAGAACAGGGGCCATATACGTTGAGCAAGTTGATAGGTCTGTTGAGTTCAAAGCATAAACCGGAAAGTAATATACCCCCTGGGCTGAGCATAGAGGAAAGGTCAAATAAGTTTGGGTCCCAAGAGGCCAGTAGGCCCCCCGAGTTCCCCACTGAGCTTGCTGCGCAGGACATCCAGCTCGGACGGAACTGATGCAGAAAATCCCTTGCCACTGCTGCGTCCGCCAATGTTTCTTGTAAGAAGATGATTGATGGTTGAATCTGCTCGAGAAGTCTTCGCATGGAGGCTTGTTTCAAGGGTCCTCCAACCCCTCTGATATTGAAGGATAAAAGGATCATGATTTCCCTCTAGCAAGGGCTTTTAAATTTCTAAGCGCCCCGTGAGTTGGTACCGATGTAGTAGAGACCGGTGTAGTAGACGACGAACCTGTCAGAGTCTTCTTTCATGCACTGCGGGTTTTTAGTGGCGAAAGTTCAAGCCCAATACCTTTTGACCAGGTGGGATCTTGGACTGGTGAAGGGTGTACATAAGAAGATGATGGTTGGTCAACTGGAAGTGAGGAAGGTTGGACTAGTGTTTTCCCATTATAGATCTATAAGGGTATCGAATCAGAAGGGAGAGTGGTTGTAGGGTTATCTTCCTGGAGCAGGTTTTCTAGTTGGGATGAAGAATGGGACGGCTCTGTGTATCCAGCTAGGGTGATTGAATCTTGAGATAAATCTGTGGCTGAAATGGGAACCGTCTCCGAGTCTCTAGTAGAAAAAGGTGGGGGAAGAGTAGAGCTGGTGATAACTGGTGCAATAGGCTCCGGTGAGATAGGTGGTCTAGTGGAGGGCAAAGTTGAGGAGGCAGACTGAGCTGGTAGGGAGATCGGTGGAACAGGAGGCAAAATAATGTCATCTTGCTCAATAATGTAAAGCCTATCCCGGGCTAAGAGGGTACAGTAAAGGGAGGGACAAAAGTTTTGGATCTTACCCACTAGGGTGTCACTCGAATAAGTGTCGACTCCACCTTGTCCTGGAATCTCCTTTGCTAGCTGCTCTGGTGAGGAAATGTATCCATTGAAAAATGACTCTTCCGCTGGATCTAAATCAACATCAGGTGGGGGAAATTTTGAACAGTCTCTTCTCAGATGACCGGTTCTGCGGCAAAAAGAACAACGAAACGGGATACCAAGGTAGTCCAGTTGCTGTGAGAATAGTTGATTACACCAGTCTATCTCCAAGACTTCCGGAAGTCCAGCCTGAATATCTATTTCCACATAGATCCTCGCCATTCTTCTATCTGATGCCTCCAGAGAGGTTGAGTCTAACCTTAGGAAACATCCTAATGAAGCTCCAATGTGTTCAAAAGCACATTGGTTCTAGAGTTGCAGTGGGAGACCTGGAAGGAGAACCCAGATGTGTCTGTGGCTAAAGAACTCCGATGTTGGGTTAAATCCTAGTCTCCAGCGTTTTAGCATGAGACTTCCCCCATCAAAAGGCCAGAATCGTCCCAGGATCAAAGCAGTATCTTCTGGAGAATTGAAGATAAATCCTAGCCACCCATTTTGTAGCAGATGTTGCTTTGGCATGTAGCCAAGGAGCGGTTTCCAGTTAAATGCGATCCAGTCCTCCAACTTCTGGTTACATTTTTCTTTGTAAGCAAAATGCCCTATCAGAGCTTACAAAGCTAGATTGCATGCTTCTGATAGGCCTATATCCATTCCAAGAACCAGTTTGGGGTGTTTTCGTTTCGGTTTCCAGACCTTTTGTGTTCTCTTTTGGAAACCAGAGACTTTGTGAAAAGGTGGAAGTTCTGAGAACCTGTTGCCTGGTTGAGAAGTTCTCCCCCTGAATCCAGTTCCTAACCGTGTTAAATCTTCATGACTGCTCTTTAGTTTATCTGGTGAGCTAGCGTTGACTCCTTCAAAAAGGGAAGGTGGAGTTTTACCAATCTCAGGAGCAGCAGACAGTTGAGTCAAACTAGCAGAACAGAGTGGATTCTTTGGTCTGGTGTTCAAAGGTGGAAACGTGTCAGATCGGTTTTTGAAACGGAAATGCCTAGAGAAAAGGTTATCTATCGAAGCTAAGAATTTCGGATGGTCCCATGGATCTCCCTGACCCCCTGCTGTAGGATTTGTGCATTTTGGCTCCATTTAGCGGCTTATAAAGATTCCAAAACAGGGTAAAAGGCGAGCTGGGAAAAAACAAAAAGTCAGTCAGGATCGGGGGTCCCATCCATGATTGGCAAAGCAAGTGGGGAAGTTGAAGGGAAGTTAAAAGGGAGTATATCAACTGAGGGAAACCGTTGAGGAAGTCATACAGCTCAGAAAGTAGTCAGAGAAGACAGAAGCCTCGGAAACAACAATCCAATGCTTTAATCAAAAGATCAAAAGGCAGATTCAAGGTATAGTTGCCGGATGACAAAGTTTAACTACAGAAACCAGTATAAAACCTCCCACTAGATGCTATGAGTTTGTAGGAATAGTCCAAAAAGTTTAACAGGGTAAATGGCGAGCTGGGAAAGTCCAAAAGGTCAGTCAGGATCGGGGGTCCCATCCATGATTGGTAAAGCAAGTGGGAAGCAGAAGGGAAAATAAAAAAAGAGTAGATCAATCGAGGGAAAAAACATAGGAAGTTCAGATAGTAGTCAGAGAAGACAGGAGCCTTGGAAACAACAGTTCAATGCTTTAAACAAATGCTCAAAAGGCAGATTCAAGGTATAGTTGTCGGATGACAAAAGTTTAACTACAGAAACCAGTGTAATACCTCCCACTAAAAGTCCGCCAGTTTCTGTAATGGCGATAGTCCTATCAACGCACCTACAGGTCAGGCCAGAGTCTCTTATCTTTTGAAGGCGCCAAAAATAACCACACCAGATTCAAAATTGCCATTGCCAGTCGCCTCGCCAGTAGGAGATACAGAGCTATCCCACTATCTATCTTCCTAAGGACTAAAATTTATTTATTTCCTTTATTTTTAGATCTAGGGGAATTTACAACTTATTTGGATTATTTATGTTAAGTTAGGTTCAAATTCAATTGAGGTTTAAATCCAGATGACCAACAAATGAGGGTTTAACAGGAACTTATGACTTCCATAAACACATCCATGAAGAGGTCTCACTCAAGAGGTGCCTACCTTTCTCACCTAAAAATTATTGTTAAAACAACCACTATTATTATATGAGATCTAGATCATTTTCCATTTTGTTTAGAAAGCATGTGAAGTATCCTAATTGAGAATAGGAAACATCATTAAAATAAAATATTTAAACTATTATTTATTTTTCAATTAGTGAAACTACTAGTTTACTATGATTTGCTCTTTTAAATATTAATTCTTTCTTTTAATTTTTTTAATGTAATCATGAAGGAGGAGGAATTGGGTACTTTAAATTTCTTAAATAATATGCAGTTTTGGAACATTAAATTTTGAGTATAAACCAAAGTATGTTGAAGCATAGGTAAGAGTAGAATTGTAAGTGGTTCTTGAAATAAACTTTTAATGAACTAGTGTTTGTTGGAGTAGGAACTTCGTTCTACATATGTTCCATAGAACCATGATTTGTGGTAAATTAGGAATCTCATTTATATAGTAATTGAAACATAGTTACATGAAGAAAATGGCATCTAGTCTAATACAACTTTGATGATTTCCAAAATCTAGAAGTTCTAACCAAAATTTTATCAATATCAAAATTGGATATCAAAATCTCATTAATCTCCCTTTGATTGTATAGACCCCCTTGTTTGTGGGACAAGGGATTTGACTCCTAAAGTCTAAGGAAGTATACATACCCTACCCCCTCTGGATTTGAACTTGTGACCTCTAAGGAGGAAACACATGTTACTGCAAATTAAAATATCATTAATGTAACACAAAATGACGGAGGAAAGGATGAAAGACTTGATTCATGAGACTTTGAAAAGTGGAGGGGGTATTACAGAGAAAACTAACACAAAATGACTGAGGAAAAGATGAAAGACCAACACAAAGGATGAAAGACTAACATAAACATCATCAAAGAAAACTAACACAAAGGATGAAAGACTAACATAAATATCATCAAAGAAAACTAACACAAAATGATCGAGGAAAGGATGAAAGACTTGATTCATGAGACTTTGAAAAGTGGAGGGGGTATTACAGAGACCAAAGGGCATGACCAAGAGCTCATAGTGGCCCTCATGAGTTCAAAATGTCATATTTTGTATGTATTCCTCTTTCATACGTATCTAGTGGTAACCAAAACAGAGGTCATGTTTGGTAAATTATTGAATCTCGTTGAGTTCATCTAGAAGGTCATCTATGATGGGAATGGGGAATTTGTACTTGATGATAAGTTTTTTGAGGGCACAAAAAAAAGGACACGTGTGATGATCCGGATTTTATGAGAATAACAAAATGAATACATATTATTAAAATATGCTTGACACGGAATAACATAGATACAATAAAACTGGTTTTCTATTCAATAAGGAAATAAGATGAAACTGTAAAATGCAACAAAAAACAAGCTTGTTGGAATGGTAACAACTTATCTCTGAGAAGAGATGTGATGGTTGTGCTCATTCGCAAGAAGATGATTACAATAAGGCTCTGAAGGGTTTTTTACAATAAACAGGAATGTCAAAAACCCTAGACATCCAAAAAGCTAACCCTAGGAGATGAAGCACCAAAAGTCATGTGGACCCCATTTGGGTAAGTTAGTACATCAACTTCACGAGGTCGTAACTTTTGCATACGATATTTGTTTTAGGCACACGATATCCCGTTGGAAAGGTATTGTCGAGGAGAATAGTTTTGGGGGCTCAATCAAAGCCTTTTCTTATCATTGAGAATATCGATCCAGGAAAACCTTCATTTAGGCCCTCAAAATGGCCCCAGAAGTTAAAAACTGCTAAAAATAGTAAATTGCCAAAATTGCTAGAAAAATTTTTTGAGCGAGTTGGAAAAGGTGGGTGGCCACTGATATCCACTTGGATCAATCCTCCCTCCTTAGGAACCAATGGTCTCCATTGCGTTTAGTTCCCCCATCAGATGAGGAAATTTATGCTAAATTTGGCCTCGGGAGAGCCACTTGCCTTGGTGCAGGAGCTGCCCTACTTTGACGACTCAAGAAAGTTGGATCCTTTGTTGTCAAGTGCCCTTGATCTGTGTGTCCACAATATTATCATTGGATTCCTATTGCATGCAGTCAGATTTGAGCTCTGTTGGTGTCAACTTCTCTTCTATCTCTGAGGTGTCCAATAATGGTGGGAAATATGGTTGAAGGAGAGCCATGTTGAAGACTGGGTGCAGGCCAAGGAAAGGGGGAATGTTGAGCTCAAAATTGTTGTCACCCATAATCTTGGTGATGGTGTACGACCCATAACGAAGTTGGTGAAGCTTCCGATGGGGCCCTATAAGGCGCTCTTTCTGCAAGTGAAACCAAACTTTGTCTCCCACTTGAAACTTATGTGGCACCCGATGTTGATCATGGAGTTGCTTGTACTTGGCATTAGACTTATGTAGAATATCATGAACCTATTGGAAGATGTGTTGGATGTTCTCAATGAACTGGGTGGCTTTGTCAACTTCTGGTGGAGCAACGGACGAGTTAGTCGAGCTGGTCACCAGGGGTAGTGCAACATCCATGGGGCCCAATGGTTGGAATCCCAACCCCACCTGAAAGGGGTTGTGGCCAGTTGACCTATGTAGGGCTCGGTTGTAGCTATGTTGGACATAGGGAAGACTCTCATCCCGTGTGCGGGGGTTTTTTGAATTGTACATGCTCAGGATATGTACGATCATCTGATTGATGACCTCATTTTGGCCATTTGTCTGGGGGTGGAAGGTAGTAGATTTGGTGAGCTTGGAATCCAACAGTGACTAGAGGCTCAACCAAAATATGCTAAGGAACCTATTTTCATGGTCTGAGATAATGGTTTGTGGGATCCCAAAATCTACCCATACTTGTTCAAAGAATAACTTGGTAGTGGCTTATGCTGTGATGTTCTTCTTGCAGGCGACTAGAATCGCCATCTTGAAAAAGTGATCAACAACCACAAAAACACAGTCATTTCCCCTCTTGGTGGATGGGAGGCCCTACATGTAGTCCATTGAGATGGATTCCCATGACCTGTCAGGAGTAGGAAGGGGGGTGTGTAGGCCCTATTTCTTAGTGGTCAGTTTGCAAATAGCGCAGGCGGTCCAGGACCTGATATACTTGCCAACATCTTGTCGAAGTTTTGTCCAGTAGAAATGTTTCTGCAACACTTCCACTTTCTTTTCGACGCCAAAGTGTCCTACCACCCGAATGTAGTGAGATTCCCAAATCATCTTCGCGCATTTTCTTGATAGAACACAGAGATGGCCCATACGACACAACAACCCATCTTGAAGATGGAAATTAGTGACCACTGAGTTGGCGCCCAACATTTGGTAGGTGGTGTAGAAGTCAAGGTCTATCTCGTAGAGGTGGGACCATCTAGAGGTCTCGTGGTTGTAGGATTCTAGTACCATGATGAATGCCACGACTGGAGGTCGGTTGAGGCAATCAAAAACTCGGTTGGTACTTCCTGTTTTATACTTGATGTTGAGGTGGAACTGTTGTAAGTATGTGGACCACTTCTAATGGTGGTCATTCTACAATTTTCCTTGGGTCTACATGAATTGTAGTGGCTTGTGATCAGTGTGGATGACTGTCTCCTTCCCAAGAATGTAATGTCTCCACTAGCGGCAGGCTTGCACAATGGAGTACATTTCTTTCTCGTAAGTAGGGTACTTATGGACATCATCTGATAGTGGCTCACTATGATATGCCACAGGGTGGCCGTGTTGAGTGAGAATGACGCCCACATCATAGTCTGAAGCATGTTTCTCGATCTCAAAGGGATGTTGCAAGTCTGGTAATGAAAGTACTAGGAATGAGCACAAATGCTTCTTCAAGTCATCAAAGGATTATTATTGGGACAGGCCCCACACAAATTTTTCCTTACTGCCACCACTGGTTACTTGGATGAGAGCCCATGTTATATGAGAGAATCCCAACATGAACATGCAATAGAAATTGGTGAGGCCCAAGAAGCTCTGAAGTTCAGTGACTGTGGTTGGGGCTGGCTAGTCACGGATGACCTGGATCTTGGCTAGATCCACATGCACACCATGTCAATCAATGATGTATCCTAAGAAATGGACCTTGTCCATGCCGAAGGAGCATTTTTCCAAGTTTACATATAGTTTGTGCTACCACAGGGTGTGCATAACCTGTTGAATATGTTGCAAGTGTTCCACCCAAGTCTTGTTGTAGATGAGGATGTCATCCAGATACACCACTACAAAAGTATTGGTGAAAGGTCGTAGGATATCTTCCATCATCCTCATAAAATTTGTTGGAGCATTTGTCAAACCAAAGGGCATGACCAACCATTCACAAATACCTTCTTTTGACTTGAAGGTGGTCTTCCATACATCTATTTGTTTTATTGGGACCTGGTGGTAGCCATATTTCAGATCAATCTTACTAAAGTATTTGGCCCCCGTGAGATGATCAAGGAGGTTTTCGATTTAGGGAATCGAGTACCGGTTTCAGACTGTGATTTTATTCAAGGCTTGATAATCAAAGCAAAGTCACCAGATCTCATCTTTCTTCTACACCAGCACGATTGGGCTCCCACGAGGAGATAAGTTGGGGTGTATGTGCCCCTTGTGGAGCATTTCTTGGATCAACCTCTTGATATCCTCGTTTTCTAACAGAGAGCGACGGTAGAATGGCCCATTGGGTAGCAGTGCGCCTAGGGTCAGATCGATGGGATGCTTGACCTGGCAGTGTAGAGGTACCGCGGTAGGAGAGGAGAAGATATCTAAGTATTCTTCCACGACCTTATCCACTTTCGTATGTTGTGTGGAGAGATCGGTCATGAAGGCTCTGGATGTGGCTGCAATATTTCACTCACTCTGAGAGCGAATCACGAAGAAGATAAATTTCCTGGTCTGAGAGATGACCTTCCTGCATTGCTTGGTAGAGATCAAGGAAATAACACTAGGAGGGATTGCCTCAGGTATCCTATACAATTGTCGATTCAAATTAATAATAAGACTAGGAGGCCTAGACTCATATACAACACGATGTTTCCATAAATAAGGTTGGCACAAAAGAAAATTACAAACTTCGAGAGGAGAAACATCATAGAATAAAGGCGAGACCTGGTGACTCTGCATTGATTAAATCATCAATGATATCATGGTTAAATCATAATGAATCTTGGTTAAATCATTAATGATATCATGCAGGGAAAAACAATGTTCCATTTGAGTAACCCAATCTTGTGGATCCAATCCAGCAAATTTGTTGACCTCAACTCCGGGGACACAGGGGTCACAAGGTAGGGAGTTGGAATGAGAGTGTAGATATTGGTTGGAGTAAACACCTTCAATATAGAGAGGTGGTTCAGAGGAGGAAGGACCCTAGAATTTGTTCATGAATTCCTTGAGAGAGGAATGGACTTTAGCAATTTGGCTGCCAACTTGGGCTTAGATGTGTCCCATTTTTGCATGAATGGTCAGAATGTCCCTATTTTATTGGGCTTGAAGGGAAGTAAGGTTAGTATTCATTTTCTGATTGGTTTCTTCTTGGCGGGTGGGAGCCATGAGGGGATGAGGGGTTGGTCCATAGACAAGAAATAAGAGAAGTGATATATACAACGAGGCAGTGAGAGGAGACCAATGGGATAAGTGAGAAATAAGTGTGTCGAGAACAATATGGGTCCATGGGGTAAAAAAAAAGTTAAAAATGAGAGGAATCAAAACAAACAGGGCGAATAGGGGAATCAAATTAGAGAGGTATCAAATAAGGGTGCATGCAGGTGAAAAAGGTTTAAAATGATAGGTATCAAAACGATCAGGGATAAAAGGGGAATCCAATGAGATAGGTCTCAAATAAGGGTGTTGCAAGGTAAAAAAATAGGTTAAAAATGATAGGTATTAAAATGACTAGGTCTCAAATCAAGGTGTTGGAAGGCCCCATACTCCTATTTTTTTCCTTTTTTTTATTTTTCTTTTCTTTTCTCTTTTCTTTTTCACTCCTGCAGAGTTATACTCCAATCTGAATAATATTGCAATGTCGAAATGCCCAAATTCTTAACAGGAAAAAATGTGTAATAATTTCACAACCCGAATGCAAGAGGCAAGGTTGCACTGCAATAGATCTTGTATGTTACTTTTCTATTCTATTTCCATCACAAGGGTTAGGGTTTTCAGGGCGCCTACAGATAAGAGTTTTCCCTATGTTATATCTCTTTAATATATGTGTGGGGTTGAACAATAGTACTCAACCCAATATCTCAACGCACCAACTAAGGAGCCTAGACCGTACACTTAGCTATACTACCTGATTACCTAGGTAATAGAGAGTATCTTCCTGAGTGTTGTTCCTAGTGGAATTATAGCAGTCAAGAGGCCAATCGGTTGATCTATTGTTGGTTTCGTGATACCTAGGGTGGCTCCCGATATACCAGAGGAACTTGGAAGTGAAAGTTTGTATACATGTGTTGTCTGATGCACTACCACTCGAAGGGGTACCAACAAAGCTTACAAGGTTGTCCAACAATGTGAGATTAAAAACCTCTTGTATTTCTTGCGTGTATGCTTCCCGGACCGCATACTTATGCGTTGAAAGATACATCATTGTAGTTTAAAGACGCCAAAACACATCTCTACCCTAGAAAAATATTTAACCCACAATTCTTGCCAAGGAAAGTGCTCTGATACCTCTTGTTATGCACCTGGTTATGTGATATTAAGCAAAAATAGGAATATAACATAAATTACCAACATAACAACATAATCTAGAGAATAACACACTAAAATGATGCTTTTATTGAAATGGGAGCAATGTTCACTTGCCTCTTCGAGGGGAAAACATCCAACGGAGCAACGCTCTATTACAATCATTCGCAAGACAAAACTTTATCATGCCTCCTACTCTTATTTATACTAATTCTATCTTCTAAAGAACATTCTGGATGAAGATCTTTCTAGAAGCGGAAGCTTCTATTAGGTCTTCTTACATTGACTTGCTCATATTTATTAAATAAGCCTTATTAACTAATGTCGGACTTTATTACATGGAAAATATATTATTCTATCTATGTGAGGGGCTAGGGAGGTTAGGTCCCTAACAAATTTTCTCATTTATGGGCAGGTTCTCTGGCTATAATTAGATTCAAATATGTCTTGAGGAGTAGCACAAGAATGTGTTCATCTATCCTTGGGGCACCTTTGCTTACTGCAAAATGATGTTTGGCCTTAGGAAAGTTAAGCCACTTTCTAGCAGATTATGTCATACATTTTTCATGGCATAAACCACATTATCAAAGCTTATCTAGATGATTTGGCTAGTGGTTCTTGCAAGAGGGCATATCATCCTACCCATCTTCATGCAATGTTCAATAGGTGCCAATATTATCATATTCATTTGAATCCCCATAAATGCATCTTATGTGTCATATCTGGGCATCTGTTAGGTTTCATTGTGTCCAAGCAGGGGATCATGGTTGACTCGCTTAAGGTTGAGGCAATATTTCAATTGCCTCCCCCGCATAACATTCATCAATTGCATAGCCTCCAAGGAAAAGTAAACTTCTTGTGAAGATTCATCGAAAATTATGTTGATGTTACCAAAGGTTTCATGCACCTTTTGAAGAAAGGGGTCTCTTTTGAATGGGATGATTTTTCACAAAGATCATTTGACACTTTGGAAAAGGCCCTTATGTCTTCCCCTCTACTAATTCCTTCTAACTATAGCAGCATAATCAACCATCAATATGAAATTTATGTAATTTCAAGCCATGATTATATATTTACATTGTAAAAATAAATTTCTAAGTTGGGTAGTTCCATGTTACAATGACAACTTCATGCTTAAAGGAGATTGGGCTATAGATTTTGAAGTTTGTCTTAACTATTGGAACATAAAAGAGAACAATCAAAATCTTATGAAGTTTAAAATCAAACTTAGAATGACAATGAAATCATTCATATGATCAGTAGAATTACTACAAAAAATTGTGTAAATCCTAATTTACCTTATCAAATATATAAATCTCAACATTTTGAGTTTAAAGAACAAAATTAAACTTACCAAAATCTCAATGCTAATAACCTTCATAGTGAAATTGGTCATTGGACTAACCTTAAAACTTATTAAGATCAACAAATATCTAAAATTTTATAAAATTACCTAGTTTTATAGCTTTTAACTCTTGAAGACCTTTCACTTAATAAGATTATAATGTTAGAATTTATTATCTTCATTTTTACTATGGTCAAGTTTACAAATGGCATTCTCAATAATATTTGAAATTAGGTCTAATTTATTTTATTTGTTTCATAAATGTGAGGTGCTCTATAGCCCACAAACTTTAAGTAACAAAAGAAATTTAATAAAAAATAAATAATTACATAGGTATATGACAACATCTAAAAAATTAAGCCAACTCTAAAAAATATAAACCAGCCTAAATCCATCTTAAACTAACTATCAAACATTAAGAGGGATCAAATTTCTTAAAGTGTAATTATTTTTATCATTTAATATGAAAAATGACAAAAAAATTGTATCACTCTAAAAACTTGATAAATCCGAGTTTAATATTAATCTAAGTTGGTTGATCTTATAAGATAATAATTATCATCATTATCATTAATAAAAAAATGTATCACTAAATATATAAAAAAATATTTTTAATAATAACTAATATCACAACTTAATGTGTGTGTGTGTGTGTGTGTGTGTGTGATGATGACGACGATGGTGATTAACATCCACTAAGACCGAATTGGTATATCGGACCTTAAGAGGGTAAGTGATTACTCGTGATTCTTTAGAATTTTGTTTCTGTGCTCAAAAAACATTAAGAGATGCTTTCCAAGATCACCATACTTTTGTTGAGTTAAGAGGTTAGGAAAGTTGGTAGTGTGACAAATATTTTGAAAATGAGATCTAATATGGGTATAGGCTGGACAATCTAAGAGAAAGTGCTTTTCATCTTCAACCTTCTTAGTGTCACAAAGGTGATACACTCTTTAATTCCATGGCGTGCCCAGTTTCACTATGGAGCTTGTGAGAATTTGTCCTTATCTTAGCAATGTTTAATTTTTTCTTTACACTTGGAAAAACACATAGATAATTTTGATCTTCTAGATTATGGTTGATTACATCCTTATAATACCTTAATTTTCTTTTTTCCTCTAAATCTTTATCACACCACATTTTCTCCTTAAATTTTGATTTGACCTTTTTTAAATAGTATCTTTATTCTGCAAAATGGTGTCTTCCATGATTCCCCAATGGTTTAACCAAGACAGGGCATCTTTATGCCATCCTCCCTTGAGTCAATGGTGGTCATCCTCCCTTGAGTCAATGGTGGTTATGACTCGATTTTGAAGCAATTTTAGGAAGCCTCTTGATCCGGATTATTTTCGGCACGAAATGAGAACGGAGATATAATAAAGAAATGCACAGAGATATCGCGTATATCTAGTAATATAACAGAAATATATCAGAGATGCAACCATAAACACAGAGATACAGTAATACACGATTTCTATTAATGAAAGAAATGTA
>SNQJ01S0001118.1:390927-459845 GCA_010110895.2 Picea sitchensis
GAGAGACTGCGAGATCCCGTCAATGGCTGTCTAGGAGTACTCAATGATCTCCACAAAAGAGTAGCAGAGCTGGAATCGCAATTGGCTTCCAGAGAAGCAGCGCTAGCTAACGTTAGCCTGCAACATGCTAATCTCGTAACCCTCGTTACAGGATATTATCCCAATTCTTACAGCGCTTCATTGCAAGAAAATGAACACACGTATATGAACCCACATGGTTTAGACGATGCAGATCCTCTCCAGTTATGGGAGCCACTTTGGACATAAACAAGAACGATTCACCGTTCCTGAAATGGAGAAGAGCTGTATGTGAATAATAAGAGAAAACCATTGTTGTTTCTCCCTCTACCTTCTTTCCACACGCTCGTCGTCTATGTATGTAAACACGTATGGTCTTCGAACGCAATAACATGATTGCGTCTCCACCCCTGAGGCTTATTTGCTAACTTCTTGAGATTGTAGACACTGTGATTCTATCAGAATTTCTAATTTCTTCCATCGTTTTAAATTTATAAAAATATTTCTTACTATCAGTGCATTGTTTTACATTACTTGTTGAAAATTTGTATTCAATCAGGCACGTTATTATCTTTGGAAGTGCTGTTACTTTGATGTTTAATTGTTTTAATTTTTTTCGGTTGGAATTAGGCAACATGAATTTGTACAAAATCATAATTTTCTGTTCTTTAAATTGTATTTCTGAATGTTGAAATAGATTCGTCTCAAGTTCTATTCTCACCTTGATTTACTTGGTGTTTGTGATGGTTCATTATAGCTTATGACTCATGAGTTTATTGCTATGTTGATTTGGTTTAGTTCATTGAGAGTAATGACTGTTATATCCCCACTCAATTCACTTTTCACAAGTGATATGTTGAGCTCTTAACAATTGTTGGTTAATAACATGTTTTTTTTCCTTGAAGGCTACATTGGGATAGGGAGTAGGGTATGTATAGTCAAATCCATGCTCTAAGGGGATCCTTTGTCCCACGAACAAGAGGGTCTCATACACCAATTTGATCTCTTTGATATATGACTTGGCATTTATCTTTTATATATATATATATATATAATATAAATCAATTTTATTTCATTTCAAATCTTATAAAGAAAATATTTTATTAATTTTTTATCATTTTGGATTTATCTTAACTCAAATTTTATAAGACAAATGTTTTATCAATTTATTTACAGTTTAGCCATAGCTGCTAAACTCTATGGCTAAACTTACCTAAAAAAACCTTTAGACATTCAAAATGGTTCTGAGGAAAACAACACCACTTTTTCATATATGCAATGTTGCCAATATCTTTTCTCTAACCTCTCTCTTTTTCACTCTTCATCCAACATAAAATGAAAATTTTGTAATAGAATTTAAACAATGTAAACAAGTTTTTCTTATTCATTTTTTCAAACATTTTAAGCGTTTCTTTTTAAATAGTATAAACTTTTAAATTTTTCTTCTTAAACAACTTCAACATTTCAAACATTACTCTTTGGAATAACATAAGCTTTTAAAATTTTTCTTCTTAAACAACTTCAACATTTCAAGCAAGCATTACTCTTTGATTGAGAGAGTTACATTTTCATAACATTTCAAACTATCTTAGATGCCATCTTTCTCTATCCATTTGAATAGACCATGATAGCATGTTAAATATTGGAAACAACATTTCAAGCATTACTCTTGGGTTGAGAAAATTACATTTTCATAACATTTCAAACTATCTTATCCAATTTGAATAGACCATGATACCATGTTAAATATTGGAAACAACATTTCAAGCATTACTCTGGGGTTGAGAGAATTACATTTTCATAACATTTCAAACTATCTTAAATGCCATTTTTCTTTATCCATTTGAATAGACCATGATACCATGTTAAATATTGGAAAAACTACAATTATAACAAACATAAAGAAAAAGAGGGATATAGAAAATCTATGCAAATTAAACTTTCAGTTCTTCATTTTTCCATGAAAATAACTTTTTGGAAAACTCTTACTTTGTTCCAACATATGAAGGATCCAACATATGAAGGATAGTACTCTTACTTTGTTCCAGCATATGAAGGATAGTACAATGTAAAAAGGACAATGTGAACTTAGTACATTTGACCACGTGGGTGAAAGGAGACTTGCACATAGTACTATTACCAACAATATCCTATCAACAAAAACCCTCATAATATGAAACTCTTCTTTATTGCTCACAATTAAAAGATATATGTATATTGTCAACTTGTTGTTCATGTCTTGTTGAATGTCGATGTATAATATTTTCAAATCCATGATTCAAAAAAAATGGGTTTCATCTTCCATTGTTGTTATTATACTGCCTCCGGCAGTATTATGCGATGGATCGCCTTTGACCATCTATTAATTTACGTTGACTTAAAACATATTTCTAAAAAAGCTAAAGTTAAACATAAGCAACATAATTTTTTATTTTTCGATATATAAAATTTTGTACTATTCTAACTTTTCATTGGTTAATAAGTTTAAGGTGTTATTGGAACCTTCACGTGGTTCAAGATTTCAAATTAATTGACCTAGTACGCGTAAGGCACCCGCACAGGACAACATATCGGTCTGTATCCATTGCTGGCTGGAAAGGCTCGGCTTCAGAACCGTACGTGAAGCTTCCGCCTCATACGGCTCCTCCCAGGGTCGGAGATATTGCTTCGGTTCGAAGAAGTGATTAGAGCTTCACATTATTTTCTTGCAGCAACAGACTTATTTTGCGCTTCTTGGCTGGCACACATTCAGTGGGATGACCCACGATAATAGCTCCAGCAAGCGATCTATCTCTGTCAGATCTGGCGGCCTCCTCGCTGCCACGACTCCCTGATATTTTAATGCACAGGTTTACATTTGGGAATCTTCTAAATGTTTAATGAGAAGTGACAACGTTCTAATCGGACCACTAGAATGTTGCCTTTCACCTTGATTATTCTTAGAGATCCCTTGTTTCACTTCACCGAGATTTTAATTACCCTTGTTTTTATTTACTCAAAGATTCTTGGTTTAATTCCGCCGAGAGTTAGTAATTCTGCTACATAACGATTCCTTGTTTACTGTGGAGTTTATTATTACCATGTTTCAAGTAGTCAACGCAATACCACCTTGCATATCTGACCATCCCAACGATAGTAGACAATGTTCAATTTAATTTATTTAAACCTTGTTTAATTCGTTCGTTTGGATAAAGTTTATGTTATGTCGTACAATGGATGAAGTAAGGCAACATGATATAGTCCCTTTTAATAGTATAATTGTTTACTAGTTATTATAACTATTATAGTACTGCCAAGTCATAGCAATTTAGTCTTGACCGAATATACCTGTTTGTGTGAATAACTCATCCCTCAAATAATAAATAAAATCTTAGGAGGCAGTATTATGCAGCTTTGTTGCTCTTGTTCTAAATGGCTTGCATCATTTTGAGATATGCATCATTTTGAGATATGCACTTTAAACATGTGTACATTTGATGTTAACATATAAAATTGAAATGGTGTACCAAATTTATTGTAGTGTTAATTTTGTAATTTTTTTGGTATTTGTTGTGCTTTGAAAAGTATATGGATTTTTTTAGTTGCATTTTAAAATTTGTAGTTTCAATTGAGGTATGTTCTTGTTATGTCTTTTTAAAAAATGAGTGTTGTGTTTTTTTGGTATAGTTTGTTATATGTTCACTTAGTGGTAGTAAATTGTATTTTTTTTCTAGCTAGGCTGAGCCTAGGCCGAGGTCGGCTCCAATGTTGGATGGAAGAATGATCTGTCCATGAGTGGGATGTTGTCACTGGGATTGTGCAATACTCGGTCAAGCCTGGATGCCTCATGAGACAGTGGTGGTAGGAAATTGTATATGGACAGTTCACTTTCTCGAAACAAATTTTAGTATTTTATTTTTTCCTTTGTATATGTATTTGATTATATTATGTAAATAAATAGTTGCATAGTTAATTTTTAAGAGTTAAATTATATAAATTGAGTTTGGAATATAGAGGTGAAGACTACACTTCCTACACTAATCAATGAGAGGAAAATACATTAAAAAAAAATAAACATAGTTGCACTAATAAACAACACATAAACATACAACCATTAGATAATAATTTCTTGGGGAAAACCCTTTTAGGACAAAAAAAAACTCACACTCTAAATGGCATTCTTTGTATTATTCAACAACTTAATGATTACAATACATTACATAGTCTCCATGCTCTCTTTCTCTCAACAAGAGTGTTCAATGGTAGCATAAGGATTTTAGAGAAGTTTTGGAACTGTAAGAGTAAGTTAAAACTCACACATTGATTTTCTCTATCCCTAACACTCAATAAATAAGCATAACAAAAACCATAATCCATTTATGGTTTTCCAATTCTACATACTGGAAACCACCATTAATTAATTGGAAAACTATTGTTTCTTAGAATTCATTGCTTGCTAGTTATCTGCATTTATTCCTTTCTACTACTTAGCAGTTATTCCCTACCACTACTCTACATTTCTTCCATGTTATAGATTTGCCTTTATTACATGATCCACTACATAATTACAAGGTGTACGACATCTGTCACAAAATTCTCCAACTTATCATATACCTTGCAAGGGTATAAAGGAGAATGCATCAAACTACAAGATAATTGTTAGGGGCCATAGGGCCCATAGACTCACACCACCACTTGAATTTACATGTTCTCACTGATTTCATCAATGCCTTTGCAAGACTCTACAATGTTTCAACTTTCTCTAGTATCACTTTTCCCTCCTCTACCATGTCACTGACTAAATGATATTGGATATGTGTATGCCTTTGCATGAAAATTTGGGTTCTTAGCCAGACAAATGACATTGTTACTATCACATTGAACTATAATAGATCTATGACTGAGATATACTTCTAAACACAATTTCATAATCCAAATGGCATCCTTACATGCATGAATAACTACCACATACTCTTCCATTGCAGTGGACAACATGAATTTATCTTGTTTCTTTCTCATCCAACTTACTGCTCCATTAAAAAATCGAAAAACATATCCACTTGTAGATCTCCTTATATTGACATCCCCATCCCAATCAAAATCGACATAACCCTCTATACCCTATGAAACATCACTATGATAGAAAATGAAATATTCAATAGTAACTCACAAATACCCAAATACCCTCTTCATTGCAAATCAATGTTCACGTCCAAAATTAGCCATGTATCGATGAAAGAATCCCACTGCTTGGGCAATGTCTAGTCTAATACATACCATAACATACATCAAACTACCAACTAAACTTGCAAAAGAAGCAAGAGACATATCCTCCATCTTTGTGGATGTTCTAGGACACTACTCAACTGAAACCTTAGTTCACACAAAAATCGAAACACTCAATAGTCTGCAGTCTACCATGTGAAAACGTTGTAGAACACAATTTACATACTTATTATGGCTCAACCAAAGCTTTCTATTTTCTCTATCTCTCCTAATATATATCCCTAAGATATATTTTACATCCCAATTCCTTCATATCAAATTGTGATGAAATTTGAGACTTAAAATCATGAATCACATCCTTACCATTACCAAAGAATAACATATCATCTATATATAGAGTGATAACAAGGAAATGACCACCATCATGTTTGTAATACACACAGTGATCTAATTTGAATCTTAAAAACTTTAATCCCAATATAAACGAATCAAACTTTTGGCACCACATTCTAAGAGACTATTTGAGACCGTATCAAGAATTTTTTAATTTACAAACCAATGACTCTTTACCTTTTTCAAGGTAGTTCTCTGGTTGTGTCATATATATATCTTCCTTCAAGTCACCATGTAGGAATGTTTTTTTCACATCCATCTATTCTATCTCTAGATCAAACGTTGTTTCTACAAATAATAGGAACCTAATAGCCATTAACTTAGCAACTGGGGAAAATATCTCACCATAGTCTATCCCTAAATCTGGGAATATCCTTTCACAACCAACCTTGCCTTGTTCTTTTCAATATTGCCATCTAAGCCAAAAAAAAATTTGAATACCCATTTACATCCAATGAGTTTTCGACCATCAAACAATGGTACCAAGTCCCATGTATCATTATTTCTAAGTGCAACAATTTCCTCATCCATGGCCAATCTCCAAAACTCCTTATCTTCCATCCCCATTACCTCTTTCATAGCTCTAGGATCATCTGTATTAACAAATAGAAATAAAATATACATCTAAAATCATAAGAACTATCATTATACATATTTGGTTGTCTTTTTTGTTGATTGGACCTCCTTAAAGTTTGAGGTGGAGTTTCTTTCTCCTTTTTTGAACTCTCTAAACCCTCCTCCTCATTAGGTTCATCATAAACTTCTTGTTCATTTTCTAGTGAACATCTTTCTTTGTCTTGGGTGGTAGATGAACCACTTCTTTTCATCCTCTTCTAGCTACACCACTGCGGTTGAAGGCTTAACTTCTGTAAAATTAGCATTCATACTATTTGAAACTTTTCCAACTACAAGATCCCAAAACTTATACCCTTTCACACCAACACCATAGTCAATTAAGATACATTTCATAACCTTGTTATTAAACTTATATCACTTCTCCGCTACTAATTAAGCACATGAGCAAATGCCAAACAACCAAAAACATGAAAATGCTAAAGTGAGGAATTTTTTAGGGTCTTCTCCACAAGAGATATTTAACAAGTTGCATGTGAATAAGAAAAAACTATTGTTGTTTCTCCCTCTACCTTCTTTCCACACGCTCGTCGTGTATGTATGTAAACACGTATGGTTTTCGAAGGCAATAACATGATTGTTGTTAACTTCATGAGATTGTCGACACTGTGGAGTTTCTAATTTCTTCCATCGTTTTAAATTTATAAAAAAAAATTCTTACTAGCGTTGCATTGCTTTACATTACTTGTTGAAAATTTGTATGGCCTATAAAATACATAAATCAGGCACGTCATTATCTTTGGAAGTGCTGTTACTTTTCAAATTTACCTCTTTTATATATATATATATATATATATATATATATTATAATAATTTGAAAATAGTTATTATTATATTTTTTTATTTGTTTAAATATTTTATTTTATCATCAATATTAATATTGAAAAAAATATCAATAGTTTAAGAGTAAGATTTAAGTTATTTCATACTTATTTTAAAAAAATAATGTAATTGAGTATGGGAAAAGAGTATTTTTAATTAATTATAATTATGTTTGTGATGGTTTATTATAGTTTATGAATTTAGGGTGATGTTAATTGGGTTTAGTTTAGGTGATTGAGAGTAATGATTGTTATCTCCCCATTAAGATTCAATTCTCAAAAGTAACATGTTGAGCTCTTAACAATTGTTGACTATGAAAAGTACTAGAAATACTTAAGAAAAAAAAATTATAATTATCACCCATCAAAATGGATTAATAACAAATATTTCATTCATGTTCTTTATATTATTTTTTAATATAACTTAAAAATATTGATTTTATAAAATAAAAGGTATAGAATAAAATTCATATATATATATATATATATATTCTTATTTTATAATAAAATGAATATATAAAGTTTAGGTTATATCTTTTAATTTCCAATTTTTTTTATAAAATCAATATCTTTAAGTTATATTTAAAAATAATATAGAATGAAATACATTGATGAATATTAGGCTTAATGGTTAAGAATATGGGTTTCCTCCTTGGAGGTCACATGCGTTTCTCTTTGGAGGTCACATGGGGTAGGGTATATATACCTATGTAGACTTTAATTATCAATTTGGATTTATCTTAACTCAAATTTTTATAAGGAAAATGTTTTATCTATTTTTTGTATCAATCTAGATCCATCTTAACTCAATATTTATCACTTTATTTACATATAAAATCATTAATTTAGACAACAAAAAAATTTTGCTAGAGAATTTTATGTCTCACTGTAATTTTCAATACAATTTATACAATTAAATTGAATTAATCATCCATC
Source organism: Picea sitchensis (assembly GCA_010110895.2). NCBI lineage: Eukaryota > Viridiplantae > Streptophyta > Pinopsida > Pinales > Pinaceae > Picea > Picea sitchensis. Next base: position 398,934 of record SNQJ01S0001118.1, read on the forward strand.
CAAACACCCTCATGAAAAAAAAATATCAATGCATATGATCATCTCAGTCATAAGATCTCTCAACTCTACCAAAAATCCATCCACCTCCTCCTTCATCCAGAGCTCCCAAAAGTCCCTACAATTGGCTCACCACCTCTTCCAGTTATGTAAACAAAGATATGCAGTTTAGCCATAGATGCTAAACTTTCCTATGAAAAAACTTTAGACATCCAAAATGGTTCTCTATAGATGGAGGAAAACAACACTCACTTTTCCATATGTACAATGTTTCCCATATCTTCTCTCTAGCCTCTCCCTTTTTCCCTCTTCGTCCAACATAAAATGAAAAAATTGCAACATAATTACGCCGAAAGGCATACACCTATTGACAATGGGCACATTTAATAGGTTTTTAGTTCTTAATACATTTTCTATAGACCAGATTAAATATGCCTAGAATATTCTTAGTCGTCACAATAAATGAATGGCTCTGATTTCATCCATTAACTTCCGAGCTGTTATAAAGACATTTGTTTATATGTTTACTTTTTTACATTTACCTAATCGTGTTTAAAATTGATTGTGTTCACTAACTTATTGCCACGTCTACCTGATTAAAAAATATTAAGATATTCATACAGAATGGTGGCCACGTTTCTGTGCTGGTTGCGTTTCATTTTAATATGCCTTTCGGCGTTAATCAACCACGTAATTGTGGCTGTGCTAGTTTAAACAATGTAAACAAGTTCTTCTGGTTCAATATTTCAAACATTTCTTCTTAAATAACATAAACATTTCAGACTTTTGTTCTTAAACAACTTCAATATTTCAAGCATTAATCTTTTGGTTGAGAGAGTTGCATTTTCATAACATTTCAAACTATCTTAGATGCCATCTCTCTATATCCATTTGAATAGACCATGATACCATGTTAAAGATTGGGAAAATTGTAGCTATAACAAACAAACAAAAAGAGAAAGAGAAAGAAGGACATATAAAATCTATGCAAATTAAACTTGAAGTTCTTATTTTTTCCATAAAAACAACTCTTTGGAAAACTCCCACACTATTCCAACATATGAAGAATAATACATGGTAAAGAAATCAATATAAACTTAGTGCATTTGACCACATGAGAAGTGAAATAAAACTTGCATAGAGTACTATTACCAACAATATCCTAGCAACAAAACCCCTCCTAATATGAAACTCTTATTTATTGTTGACACTTAAAAGATATACATATATCAAAGAGATATATGAAACATGAAACAATTTAACTTCCAAGGAATGCCAAAACACACCTGCAATAAAAATCAAATAAATCTCATAACAAAAAAATGTTTTCAACTTAAAATATTGTGAACTTATTCGATGTCGATGTATGATATTTTCAATTCCATGATGATAAAAAATAACGTAAAGAATGATTTATTTTACTCTAAAAATTAATGATTTTGGGTTTCACCTTCCATTGTGGTTATCCTAACTGGTTGTATCACTTTTATATATGCACTTTAAAACATTTGTACATTTGATGTCAACATATAGGATTGCAATGGTGCACTGTAACACACCCAACACCTAAGTACCCTTTTTGAGATGAGGCATCAAATTTTTGCTTACACAAACCATCTCGAATAATCTCTCCGAGATGGTTCATTCTCTTCTACTTGCCCATAGCTCTCTAACAATTGCTACCATGATCTAAACTGACCTCTTGTTTGTAAGTTATGGACTCCCAAAGTTCTTCAGGAATCATTACCGCGTGGCTCCACTTCATTAGTATCATCCTTAGATTCCTACCTACCCCAGGGAAGGTCTATCCATCGTCAAATCCAACGGCGGGACTTAGTTCTCATCTAACACATAGGCTGGAGGAGAATTCAACATTCGACGTTGAACGCCCCTTTTCCTTAATGTACGCATGTTCTCTGGAGTCCCAAATTCCCAAACTTTTGAAGACTCGGAATCTCTCCACATGGATACGACCTTCATGCCTTTAAACTTACCCACGATGTTACATCCCAAACCCCTGGAGTCCTGAATTCCTAGACTTCCGAAGTCCCAGAATCTCTCCACGTGGCTCCGACCTTCGGGCCTTTCGAATTACCCACGATGCAACATCCCAAACCCCTAGAGTCTCGAATGATCATCGGATTGATGACTCTCGTCGATTCACAACTTCAGTGTTCGGGAGTTCTACCCACTCAATACTCCTTTCTCTTAGAGTAGGACTTCATTGAAGCACTACACACAAATCCTTCCACTTGTGGATCAGAAGGTTGGGAGGGGTTCTCCATGGAGTCCCCAGATCAACAGCTCACAACTGTAGGTCATGGGTCCCTTCGTCTTGGTATTAGGCCACTCCTAAAGGGACACTTGTCAACCCGAAACCCATTGGCAAGATACATGGCACATGCCTCAGGTCATCGACATCTCTTTGATCTTCCATAACGCTGCCACTCATGGAATCACCATCGCTCGACACATGGACCCCCACACACTCTCATCGTGATACGCACATCCCCATGAATATACCACTAAGAGGGATCACAGAGGATCTGAAGATCGATGGTCCAAAATACTTTGCAACTCTGACATTCAGATCTTTTGGTGTTATGACACCTTTGCTCTCCCGAAGCGGTCAACGTTGGGCTGACTACAATGTAGATATAACGGTTGGGATAGTTCTCAGTTGTCCTCAAATCTACAACCCGCATCACTTCGCAACTCCAACATTTGGGAGTTTTGGCGGTGGTGAAGTTATAACATCCCGAAGTTCTCAACTCCTAAGGCCCTGAAGCCAATAAGATCTTATCTCTTCTCGGACTTAGAAAATGGTTCTAGGGTCTTGGTCATATGGGACTTAATCACGTCCTAGAGGCTACACTCACGGTTCTTGTCCAATAATTGGTTAAGGTCTCTTGGTTAATTGGTTTAAAGGATGTGTCTTCCATTCGTCGACTTAAGTTCTAAGACTTGAAAATGTATTATTCGACCTATGCAGGGACCGTGAACTCTTTCCTAAGTTCATTTGAAGACCCATGTCTATTAGTCCTTCTACGGCTACGCAAAGATAACCAAGAACCATTCAAAAACATGGGTTCAAAAAATAACCATAATCATTTCTGTAAATAATCATAAAACATAAAGTTTAAATCATAGACATTAAAACCATACATTTAAATTCAAGTTGACAAAGTCTATGGAATACTTATCTGTTACAGTTGATATCCGACCAATTGATTGTGGGTGTTCTCCTTTCCACCCAACCATAGGATTAAAGACATTCATTCTTAGCACTCTGGCAACCCCCATGCCAAGCCATGATATCACTAGAGAAATTTTTCAGTTTCTCAGAGACTCTCTCTCTATCACAACAACTCTTGCAATTCCTCAGAGATTCCCTCTCTCTGTCACAACCTATGTGAGGTTTATCAGATGCTCCCTCAGCATCAAGCTCATGATCTTCGACTCAGGTCATGTCTTCTGCAAATTCTCAGAGATCCTTTTTCTTTTTCTATCAAGTAACCAAAACATCTTATCAAGCTTCCAGTACTTCTTCTCAGCTAGAGAGCCTCACACGCTCTTCCTATTTTCTTCTGTATATACTTTGTCGCACATTTTCCTCGATCGTCTCTTTCTTGTCTTCCTTCGTGTGTATTATTTCACGCCTTTATCCTCCTCAGGAAGGTTCTGGACCTATCATGTTCCTTCTGTCATAAGGAAACTCAGGTCAGTCTGGGCCTGCAGTAAAAACTTCCCTCTGTGGTACTTTGGGCTAACAGTTTTTTGTCTCCCCAGCTAGACCCTCCATGATTCCATTCATTAGGGTGGTTGATGGTTAAACAAACAATTATTTTCTTATTAACTCATTTCTCCTTGGGATCTGGATGAAGCTTATTATTTCAGCAAGGAGAAATTTTGGTCATTTTGACATAATGCACCCTCTCCATAGTTTCCCCACTCTTTTTGTCTAGTGATATCATAGCCAATACTTCAGTGCTTCACCCCCACAGTCAGTTGTTGAAAATATACACAATAATACATTCACATTGTTATCATGCCATATCATGGTGATCATAATTAATGATTAATTACAAGCTGGAGGAAATAGGGGTGCTACAATCCCCTCCCCCCTAAAAGGAACACCATCCTTAGTGTTCTTTCTAAGTAACACCTATCATGTCTTTTTCATTCAGTTGTTTCAGAAATCTTGATTCTCTTTCTTGGTCAGGTCATTTCCAGACTCTTGGATTTCGTCACATCCTTTCAATAATCTTGGATAACAAGCATATTAATCACAATTTCAAGCAGGAACATTTCATTGTTGTGCAAAATTCAAGAGGAAAAAATTCAAAAATCTAGCACAATACTTATTTGTGTAGTTCATGGATTCACATCCACATGGTTGTCTTGTTATCTTGGCTCACTATTTTTCATGGATGTATCCATTGTGTGCATGATCCCAATCAATAGCGTATAATAATGATCAAAGTATCCTCTTTCTTGCAGTCACTCACCCTCCAGACCCAGGCTCAAGCATCCCCTTCTCTACTATACAGTCCCTCATGTGATACATATTTGCTTGCAAAGGATTTCTCGCATAGGAAGAGTTCTAAAGAGTTCATTGAGCCTTATAGTCGAGGCATCCCACTGTCTTGTGTTTCCACAACTCAACATCTTCTAGGGAGATCATGACTTACCACATGGTTCTCATGTCTCAACAATAGCCTTTTTCATGCTTTCCATCTTGACATCCTTCGCCTGTTCTTAATAGATAGATATTTTTCGTCTCACCTTCCCATAGATGTTTGACTCAAAAGGAAATTGGTCTTCCTTATGGACTTACAACACTGTCATATCCAAGACCCTTTTCTTTCTACAATTTCAACATTCCTCATCCAAACAAATTGTTAGTTTTCATGCACATTGTATTTTAAAAACTATGCATACTAACAGTCCAAGTCATTTTCATTCATTCAAGGGTACAAAGAAAAAGGAAATACCATTATTTACGTATGCATCCTTTTAACATATTAAATTTTCCAAATGCAATTCAAATATCAAATGACTTTAATCAATGTGCCAATATTCATGGTCACATTCATACCCAATGCACCCTTGCATTGATTTCAAGTTTTCCACACTTTATGGCAAGCACATTTCCATGTTGTGTTGGAGCTTAACCAACCTCTTCACCATATGTCTTATTCATTCTCATTCATTATTGTAGAAATACTGTGCTTCATGCTACAGGATGATCATGATCCCAAATCAACACTTATGAGACTAAAAGTTTCTCTTGAATGCACCCAAGCATTCTTCCTTCATTAGTAACCAGAGTGCCAACACTCATGGTCACCCAAATTTTATTTTCTTTAACACCTACACAATTCAAGTGGAGTATTGGAAGGTCCTTCTTCCTTAATGGGAAATCTATTGTCTGCCCTCTTATGCAAACATGAATTTCCTCAACGCAGTCCATGGAATGTGCTAACTATGAGTGCCTTTATTCCCAATCTCCCTAGATTGGTCATTGTACCCATGGTACTCCTTACTCATGCATTTTCTTGCAAGGATTATAACTCATCCTGGACTGGCATAGAATCCCTCTCTCTATTATTCAAATTCTTCTTTCTTGAATCTTACCCTACTTGGGTATCAATGGCATAGAATAGCCACTCAAAATTATTTGCATATCAGTAAGAAATTAAAATACTTCAGAGGAGATTCTTACCAAATCCCTCCATGCCTTATGCCACATGGGCATGAATATTTGTATACATGTTTTGACTATTAGCACCTTTTTTTTTCTTCTGATTTTTGCCTCATCAGTAGTGCTCCATGGGGCTCCCAAAGTCCTTTCAACAATCTTTCAACATCAACCTTCTTGCATTTATCCTTTATCAAAGGTTAGCTACCATTGGTAGCTTCCCTTTCCTAACAACTCCAATCATTTCTTATACATGACATACATCACAAATATATATATTTTAGTCATCAAGTAAAACAAAAATGCACGTATCATATCATTTAAATTAATAAAACGTTTTCAGATACTCCCCAACATATCTCTATGCACTCTACCACATTACTCCTTAATGTGTTAGTTAGTGCAATCACAACCCAATTTGAATTGTATTCTTTAATCATACAACCATTAACATCCTTATGCCAAAACACTTAGCTGCATTAGTAAATCAATCTCTTGTACTAGAGAAATACAATAAACAACAAGGAAGGGATCAAGGAAGTCTTCCCTTGTCCAACTCCTTCTACACAATCATGGACTTTCAATCCAATTGAGTTATTTTTTCCCAAGGCCTCACTACCCTTACTTATCATGGCTTAACCAAGCCTATTCATTCAAACTTACTTATCTATTTATTTCCCCTTTTCCAGCTGTACTTTTTTCCACATCTGCTCTTCTAAGGCTTATAACTATGCTAAACAATTTGTAGTTTTTTGGGTGAGAAAAGTATTCCCCCTTTTCTCCTTCTTTTCTTATGCAATCTATTCCCTGATGGGATCTTCCTGCTCCTTCCCTCGAGTAGCCTTGGTTAGGTTCACCTCAACCTTCTTGGTGAATCGACACTCTACAACAACAAACCGTTTGTTCACGATGAATCATGAACCTGTGCATTATGCACATTACCATTCGGCTTTCAGAATGGTCAACATTCATTTGATAGTATTCCACTCATACATTTTGTTTTAGAAGAATGTAATCCCATGATATATATATATATATATATATATATATATATATATATATATATAATGCCTAATTTCCAACAATCATTAGGTTTGTGACATATAGCCCACTGCCTAATTTCCAACAATCATTAAGGTTGTGACTATGTTCTCCTGACAGATTCTTTACATAGTTCCTTCACAAGGAACTCCTCCAGAATGCAACTTCCTTATTGCATATCCATCACTATCTTTGATGGACTCAACCTTGAGTTAGATTTAGTTGTTTACTAAATATTCCATAAGGAATATAAACATCCATCTTGTTTATGCATCCAAATTATTTATCCACACATATTCCTTGTTTGGTTAACTTACATCCATGATGCACTTAACTGCATGCATAAACATAAGCCTATGTGTTTCTACCATAGGTATATTTTGTAGATCACATACATCTTTACATTAAAATCATTTAACTCATGATTGTTCACAATTGTTCTCATGTGATCCTCAAAGGCACAATCATGTTGCCTTTTATCGTGACAACAGAGAATCCTTGCTCATTTACTCTTTTATCTATTTATACTAGCCTTTCCCAAGGGAATGGAACACATTCCCCTTAAGCTATTATTCAAAACAAAACTTTCATTACTCTTCAGAATAGATTCATCCATGCATCCATGGTATTCATTCAATCCGGGAAAGTACAATTATTTCCTTACATTTCACTCATACATCATACATGTGCATCATTTGCATGTTTAACATAATTAATTCATATCTATTTGGTTTTAATATTAGTCCTTATATCAAGCAACCTTATGATGCATTAAATCCATGAACTCACGCATAAATAACACAACTAAACATTCATCATGCAAGCTCATTGTTTGCACATTTTCCATGTCACTCATACACATGGACATATCAAACTTCCATATCCTTCTCCCAAGGATCTTCCAATCATTCTTATGGAAAGTCTCATAGAGACACTCAATACAGAGCTTTCCTCTCAATTGAGAGCTTGCAATCATATTATTCTTTTAAGCATGTATACATATATTTGTATATATGTAGGTGCATCACTTGCACCTCTCTACCTCATCCATTCACATTGATATTTTTGTTTTAATCTTAGTGTTCTTTAGCAAGAGGTTACAGTCAATCATATAACTAGTTTCACAATCATAATTCATATTGATGTTTCCCTCTCTTCATGGAAACAACCAATGAGGGTCACAATTTCCCTTTCTACTGTAAAACCTCCCATAATTTAGAATTCAGATGGGTAGTTATTGCATCACTCAAGGAAATAGGATAACCATTTCTAGTCTCTTCTTCATGCCTCAATTCACTCTTGGTCAATGGATCTCTATAGGGGAATCTTTTTCTAAACTCCCTCTTATAGATATCTAAGTGTACCAAGCTATATCTGTATGGCTACCATCCACCTATGGATGCCAACTTGACCCATTGGTCATCTAGAAGTGTCCCAACACTTGCTCTTCCACATCCAGGATCAAAATTTCATTAATTCCTTCCACCTTACCCTCATAAGGCACTATGTACTCAACATCATCAAACTTTTACGTATGATTTCATAGTCAGATCATCACTAACCATATGATCTATGAAATCACCATATTTTTCACTCAATGAAAAGATATAATAAGTATATATGCATGTCATGTGCATGCTCTATCTTTGCGATATGCATTTTAGCATATCTTCCTGCACCAACCATTATACCCCTCGGCATAGTCCCACTTTTGTAGGACTGACTATCATTTCCCAAAATAAATGATAAGCTTCTCTGCCACAGTCTAGCATGATTCAATCTTGTTGGGTAACATCCCAACCAAATTTTAATATGCACCCTTCTCCTCATGAAACTTATGCAGATAATTTATGTACGACAGTAATACTCTTGATATACTCATCTTAGCCTTGGTAAACTATTCTTATGACTGTTCCCTAGCCCATCCAGGCCTTTGTTTGAATCTTTCTCTGCTATATAGGATAGTGCAGGGTGCCCTTTCCCTTGAAATTTTCTAAGAAAGAAAATATACTCACTTGACTCTTTCGTGAGCCCAAGCAGGCCAAGTGTTTTTTTCCTTCTTTGATATGAATTTGTAACACACCCAACCCCTAAGTACCCTTTTTGGGATGGAGCATCAAAATTTTTCTTACTCAAATAATCTCTCTAAGATGATTCATTCTCTTATACTTTCCCATAGCTCTCTAACGACTGCTACCAGGCTCTAAACTGACCTCTTGTTTGTAAGCTATGGCCTCCCAAATTTCTTTAGGTGTCATTATTTGAGGGTCACGATGCACCCACATGGCTCCACCTCATTAGTGCCATCCTAAGGTTCCTACCTCCCGCAAGGAAGGTCTATCCACCGTCCAATCCAACGGCTAGACTTAATCCTCATCTAACACACAGGTTGGAGGAGAATTTGACATTCATTGCTTCGGTGTTGAACGTCCCTTTTTATTACTGTATGGATGTTCTCTGGAGTCCCGAATTCCCAGAATTCCAAAGACCCAGAATCTCTCCACATGGTTCCAGCCTTCGGGCCTTTCAAATTACCCATGACGTTGCATCCCAAACCCTTAGAGTCCCGAATTCCTAGAATTTCGAAGTCCTAGAATCTCTCCACATGGCTTCGGCCTTCGGGCCTTTCAACTTACCCATGACATTGCATCCCAAACCCCCAGAGTCCTGAGTGATCATTGGATTGATGACTCTCATCGATTCGCAACTTCGACGTTCAATAATTCTACCCATTCAATGCTGCTTTTCTCCTGGAGTAGGACTTTGTCGAAGTGCTACACGCGAATCCTTCCACTGGTGGATTGGACGGTTGGGAGGGTTTACCCATGGAGTCCCCAGATCAATATCTCACAACTCTAGATCAGGGGTCCCTTGGTCACGATATTAGGCCACTCCTAGAGGGACACCTGTCAACCCGAAACCCATTGGAAAGATATGTGGCACATGCCTCAGGTCATCGACATCTCTTTTCTCTGCCACAAATCTGTCACACATGGCATCACTTTCGCTTGACATGTGGACCCCCATGTGATCCCCATGTGATACGCACATCCCCACGAATGGACGGTAGAGAGGGATCTCGAAGAATCCAAAGATTGATGGTCCACAATACTTCACAACTCCGACATTCATAGGTTTTGGTATTATGACACCTTTTCTCTCTCGAAGCGGTCAACACTGGGATGACTACAACGTAGATCCAACGGTTGGGATAGTTCCCGGGTGTCCTCAAATATATGACCTACGTCACTTTGTGACTCCGACATTTAGGATTTTTTGCAGTTATGAAGTTATAACATCCCGAAGTTCCGAACTCCCAGGGCCCCAAAGCCAATAAGAGATTAGCTCCTCTCGGACTTAGAAAAGGGTTCCAGGGTTTGGTCATATGGGACTTAATCACGTTCCAGAGGCTACACTCATATTTCTTGTCCAATAATTGGTTAAGGCCATGGGTATGAGTCTGTGGTTTCTTGTTCGATTGGTTTGATGGACACATCTTCCATTCACTGGCTTAAGTTCTAAGATAGGAAAAGGTATTATTCGAACTGTGCAGGGAGTGTGAACTCTTTCCTAAGTTCATTTGAAGAACCATGTCTATTAGTCCTTCTGCAGATACACGGAGATAAACATGAACCATTCAAAAATAGGGGTTCACAGAATCACCATAAGCATTTCTATAAATAATCATAAAGTGTAAAGTTTAAATCATAGACATTCAAATCATACATTTAAATTCAAGTTGACAGAGTCTATGGAATATTTATCTATTATAGATGATAGCCGACCAACTGACTGTGGGTGTTCTCCTCTCCACCCAACCATAGGCCTAGAGGCATTCATTCTTAGCACTCTAGCCACCCCCGTGCCAAGCCATGATATCACAAGGGAGCTTTTGGAGTTTCTCAAAGACTCTCTCTCTCTATCACAACAACTCTTTCAATTGCTAAGAGATTCTCTGTCTCTGTCACAACCTCTATGAGGTTTATTAGATGCTCCCTCGGCATCAAGTTCACGATATTCTGTTCAGGTCATGTCTTTTTCAAATTCTCAAATATCCTTTTTCTTGTTCTATCCAGTAACCAGAACAACTTATCAAGCTTCCAGTTCTTCTTCTCAGCTGGAGACTCTCATGTGCTCTTCCTCTTTTCTTTTGCATATCCTATGTCGCGCATTTTCCTCAGTCATATCTTTCTTGTCTGCCTTCACGTGTATTCTTTCACGCTTTTCTCCTCCTTGGGAAGGTTCTAGACCTATCTTGTTCCTTTTGTCAGAAGGAAACTCAGGTTATTCTGAGCCTGCAGTAAAAAATGCCCTCTGTGGTACTTCGGGCTGACATTTTTCTATCTCTCTAGCCATACCATCCATGCTTCCATTCATTAGGGTGGTTGATGGTTCAAAAACCAGTCCTTTTCTTATTAACTATTTTCTCCTTGGGATCAGGATGAGGCTTATTATTTCAGAAAGGAGAAATTTGGGTCATTTTGACATAATGAACCTTCTCCACAGTTTCCCCACTCTTTTCCTCTAGTGATATCATGGCCAGTACTTCAAGGCTTCACCCCCACAGTCAATTATTGGAAATCTACACAATAATACGTTTACATTGTTCCCATGCCATAGTATGGTGGTCATAATTAATGATTAATTACAAGTTGGGGGAAACTGGGGTGTTACATGCACCAAATTTATTGTAGTGTTAATTTTGCAATCTTTCATATTTGTTGTGTTTTGGAAAGTGTAGTGTTAATTTTTTAATATTTTGTATCTGTTGTGCTTTGGAAAGTGTAGAATTATGAATTCTTTTGTAGTTGCATTTTAGAATTTGCAGTTTCAATTGAGGTATGTTTTTGCTATGTCTTTTTTAAAAATGAGAATTGTGTTTTGTTGGTATAGTTTGTTATATGTACATTAAGTGGTAGGAAATTGTATATGGATAGTTCACTTTATCCAAAAAAAAAATAATATTTTATTTTGTCCTTTGTATATATATTTGATCATATTATGTAAGTACATAGTTACATAGTTAATTGTTAAGAGTTAAATTACATGAATTGAATTTGAAATATAGAGGTGTGGGCTACACTTCCTACACTAATTAATGAGAGAAAAATATGAAAAAATAAATAAACATAGTTGCAGTAATAAACAACACAAAAGCATACAAAGATATTGATTTTTTTTGGGGAAAACCCTTTTAGGAGGAAAAAGCCCACACTCTAAATAAGACTCAATGTATTACTCAACAACTTAATGGTTACAATACATTACAAAGTCTCAATGCTCTCTTCCTCTCAACAAGAGTGTTAAATGGTAGCATAAGGATTTTAGAGAAGTTTTGGCAGCATCAGAGTAAGTCAAAACTCACACACTGATTTTATCTATCCCTAGCACTCAATAAATAAGCATAATAAAAACTATAAACCATTTATGGTTTTCCAATTCTACATATTGGAAACCAGTAATTAATTGACAAACTATTGTTTCTTAGAATTCTTTGCTTGCTTGTGATTTGCATTTATTCCTTTCCACTACTTAACAATTATTCCCTACCACTGCTCTACATTTATTCCATACTTCACTACAAAATTATAAATTGTACGAAACCTGTCACAACATTCTCCCACTTGTCATATACCTTGCAAGAGTATAAAGGAGAATGCATCAAACTACAAGCTAATTTCTAGGGGCTATAAGGCCCATAGACTCACACCGCCACTTGAGTTTACATGTTCTCATTGATTCATCAATGCATTTGCAAGACCATGCAATGTGTCAACTTTCTCTAGTATCACATTTCCCTCCTCTACCATGTCCCTAACTAAATGGTATTGGATATCTATATGCCTTTGCATGAAAAGTTGGGTTCTTAGCCAGACAAATGGCACTATTAGTATCACATTGAATTATAATAGATCTTTGAATTAGATATACTTCTAAACACAATTTCATAATCCAAATGACCTCCTTACATGCCTGAATAAATACCATATACTCTTCCTTTGCAGTGGAAAAAATGACCATAACTTGTTTCCTTCTCATCCAACTTATTGCTCCATTAAACAATCAAAAACCATATCCACTTGTAGATCTCCTTCTATCTACATCCCCCGCCCATTCATAATCCACATAACCATGTATACCTCGTGAAACATCACTATGATAGAAAACAAAATATTCAATAGTAACTTGCAAATACCTAAAGACCCTTTTCATTACAACCCAATCTTCACGTCCAAAATTAGCCATGAAACGACACAAGACTCCCATTTCTTGTGTATGTCTAGTCTAATACATACCATAGAATACATCAAAGTACTAATTGCACTTGCATAAGAAGCAAGAGAAATATCCTCCATCTATGTGGATGTTGTGGGACATTACTCAACTGAAACCTTAGTTCATACAAAAATCAAAATACTCATTGGTATGTAATCTACCATGTGAAACCGTTGTAGAACATAGTTTACATACTTATTCTGGCTCAACCAAATATTTATATTTTCTCTATCTCTCCTAATATTTATCTCTAAGATATATTTTACATCCACCAAGTCCTTCATATCAAATTGTGATGAAATTTGAGTCTTAAAATCATGAATCACATCCTTACCATTACCGAGGAATAACATATCATCTACATTTATAGTAACAAGGAAATGACCACCATCATGTTTTTAATACACATAGTGATCTAATTTGAATCTTAGAAACTTCAATCCCAATATAAATGTTTTAAATTTTAGCACCACATTATAAGATATTATGTGAGACCGTATCAAGACTTTTTTAGTTTACAAACCAATGACTCTTTACCTTTTTCAATATAGTTCTCTAGTTGTGTCATATAGATATGTTCCTTCAAGTCACCATGTAGGAATGTTGTTTTCACATCTATCTATTCTATATCTAATTCAAAGGGTGTTTCTTCAAATAATAGGAACCTAACATATGTTAACTTAGAAATCGAGGAAAATGTCTCACCAAAGTCTATCCCCTTAACCTGGGAATATCCTTTCACAACCAACCTTGCCTTGTTCTTTTGAATATTTCCATCTAAGCCAAAAAAAAATTGAATACCCATTTACATCCAATGGGTTTCTAACCATCAAACAATGGTACCAAGTCCCATGTATCATTATTTCTAAGTGAAACCATTTCCTCATCCATGACCAATCTCCATAACTCCTTATCGTCCATCTCCATTATCTCTTACACATATCTAGGATCTTTGGTGTTAGCAAATAGAAATAAAATATACATACAAAATTAGACGAACTATCATTATACATATTTTTTTTTTTTTTTTTATTTATTTATTTATTTATTATTGGACCTCCTTAAAGTTTGAGGTGGAGTTTTCTTTCTCCTCTTTCAAACTCTATAAGCCATCTTCCTCATTAGGTTCATCATAAACTTCTTGTTCCTTTTCTAGTTCATCTTTCTTGGTCTTGGGTGGTAGATGAACCATTGAATTCTTCTCATCCTCTTCTAGCTACACCACTGCATGAGAATGATTAACTTCTCTGAAATTACCATTCCTTCTATACAAAATTTTTCTAGCTAGAAGATCCCAAATCTTCTACCCTTCCACACCAACACCATAGTCAATGAAGATATATTTCATATTCTTGTTATCAGAATTCTACCTCTTATCCTTAGGCACATGAGCAAATGCCTCACAAGCAAAAACATGAATATGCTAAAGTGAGGGATTTTTTCCCCATGTAGACCTCCATAGGGGTCCTATACACAAGAGATGACATGGGAAACCTATTATTTACGTAGCATTCAATAGAAATCACTTATACTACCTAATTTCTTCTCTAAGATAGTTTCACTAATCATACTCCTATGTTAGGGTCCTAACCTCCCTAACCCCCTAAGTATATTGACTACTATCTACTACTATTTATAAAGGCAATCTTTAGAAATTAAGGTCTATGTAGCAATGTGAACAAAATTATTGTGAAAAATATTACTAGAAGGTTCTTCCTACTAGAAATTTCCTTCTCTAGAATTCTCTTAGGGGATATAAAGTACTATATAAATATGTAGAAGCATTGCAAAATGTGTCTTGGAAATAATTTGTAATCCAATATTAACTCTATTGGAGGTTGCCCCCTCGAAGAGGAAAGTGAAAATTTCTTCCATTTCAATAAAGGTATAATATTTTGGTTCATATTGTCCATTGTGCTTGAAATTATATTTCTTTATGCAATATATATGAGTGATATTTGTGATTTATTTTCCGAATCTTTCTATTTGGTACATCACAAGTAGTATTAGAGCTCTTTTCTAGCACAATTTTTAGAGCAATGTTTTTTAGGCTAGAGACATTCAAATATGTATGAATAACATAGATATCTGTCGTTAAGAGGGTAAACATGTGGTTATGGAAGCATAGTCATACACGTTGGAAATACAAGGGATTTCACTAGGTTGGAAACCCTTGTAACCCCTATCGGCACCCCTTCACATAGTACCACTTTAGGCAACACCTTTATACAAAATTCACTTCCACACACCCTTGGATATATCATAAGTGTTGTAGGTGTCCTAAAACCAACCTTAGTTTAGCTTCTCAATTGCTTGATTGCTATAATGGCACTGAGAACAACACTCACAATGTTTACTCTCTCATACCTAGGTAATTGGGTATTACAAATAAGGGTATGATGACAACAACAATCGAAAGTCATGTGGTTAGGGAAATCTACATCATTAAGTGTGCAACTTACTGATAGTAAGTTTCATGCCAGACCCAAAATGTGAAAAAATCCATTGATCCCCTTTATTTTACCATTAGGGAATCTGATCAATACTTTATCAGGTTAACTATGCTAAGAGGAGAGTCATCACCAAGGTATACCATCCCACCATCATATTTCTCATACACTGAAAACTAGTGATGATGGGAAGTCATATGGAAGGAAGCTCTAAAGTCTATCAACCATGCACTCTACCCTGCATGGGTTTCCAAAGATGCAACAAAGTCATTTCTACCATCCTATTGAGAGTATTTTTCACTCATAATTATAATCGTTCTTTTCCTTCTTATTTTTCCTTTTCTCTTCCTTGCAATTTCTTCTGAAATGCTTGACCTTTCCACAGTTCCAATATTTTTCCTTAGACTTATTACAAAATGAGCTAGATCATTAAATGAGGAAAGCCTAGATAGGGTTGAGTCACATAAATGAACTCAAAGGTAGATAGTCACAATAACACCATATGATACTATTGATGAATAATTAGTGCATCTATTACAAATGAGTTTACCTATTTCTATATCATTGTTCACTATGCAAATAACTTTCCCTTATGAACATGGGATATATTTCTTTACAGAAAAAGTGAACCTTAACATATTTTAAAGTCATAAATTGGATTTATTACAAAAGTAAGACCTATATATTAACACCCCCTCCTAAGGCTTACAATATTGATATTACTAAAAAGGGCTTCTTAAAATGCAAAGAATATACCTTTTTTAGTAATATCATCACCACCACCAACATCTAATGGATTTTCAACAATGACTACATTCATTAGATGTGGTTTTTGTTTGGATTTTCCCTTGAGAAGGTTATTGACTTGAAATATATAGTTCCAAGTTGTGTGACCCATTTTCTCACAATAATAACATTCCATCTCTCCCTTGTCTTTAGTTGATCTATTATAATTTTTTCTTGAGTATAATGGCATCTCAAGTTGAGAAATCGATTCTTCTAAATCTGCAAATATGGGCATCAATATAAGAACAAGTAATCCCTCAATCTATCTAATATTCCCTTGGTCTTCACACTCACATGAACTCCTTGGTACAAAACTACAAAAGTTGCAAGAGTGGAAACCTTGTCTTTCAAGGGCCCAATTTTATTTCAAAGGCCCAAGATCCCAAGTCTCTTAATAAAACTTCCCTTTAATAAATCCTAGATAGGGTTGAGTCACATAACTAAGCTCAAAGGAAGATACTCACAATAACACCATATGATGTTATGAATGAATAATCGCTGCATCTATTATAAAGGATTTTACCTCCTCATATATGAATCACCATCACCCATTCTCAAGGGAAAATCTCTTGAGAATCGACCAAACAGAGCCTGATAAGGCTTCATACCTTTCTCTCCAACACCATTGTATCTTCATCTTTCATAAAAATGGGTTTGGTTCTATATATTGCAACCCATAGATACCAATCTACAAGAAGATCCTGCATCTTGAGCTTCCACAACTCAAAGTTAGTGACATTAAGCTTCTCCATTTCTAATCTAGACGTACTAACCATTTCCTTGCATCAAGATTTCATTATGTGTAAGATCCCACTCAAACCAAGATTATATAAAAAAAACGTGTCCCTAACACCTTGAATCCAAGGTGATCAAGTTATGATACCAAATGAACAGAAGTAGAGGTGTGGAATATGCTACCGACACTAATCAATGAGAGAGAAATGTGCACCTTGCATAAATAAATAAACATAGTTGCAGTAATAACAATAAACAACATAGAAACATACAACCATTAGACAAAAATTTAATTTGGGAGAAAAGCCCCACACATGCACACTCAATGTGTTATTCAAAAACGGAATGGTTGCAATACATTAGAGAGTCTCTTTGCTCTTAACAAGAGAGTATTCACTAGTACCATAAGGATTCCAAAGAAATTTTGAAACCATAATAATAAGTTAAAACTTACACTTTGTTTTTCTCCAACCCTAACACACAAAAAGTAAGCATAACAAAAACCCTAAAACCATTTATGGTTTTCCAGTTGTGGAACCACCACTAACTAATTGACCAACTCTTGATGCTTAACATTCATTCTTGCGAGTAATCTAATATATGACACACATGTCTCAACATATAAAAAAAAATTCTTTTATATATATATATATATATAAACCATCCATATCCCCTCTAATCATGGGAACCATTATGTACATAAACGAGATTGATTTTCCGTTCCCTAATTTGAAAAGAGGTGTCTGAATAAGAGAAAAATTTTGAATATTTCTCCCTCTACCTTCTTTTCACCTGTCCTCATTCATGTACGTAAAGACATATTGTCTTCGAATCCAAAAATATGAACGCGTCTCCACCGTCGAGATTCGTTGATAACTTTATGAGATTGTCTCCGCGGCGGAGACTTTTCTACACATCAAAAYCAAAATCGAGTACTTGAGGATTTAAGTGTTTCTACACATCCAAAGACTCGTAAAATAGTAGTAATATCATAAAACAATTTTTTTTTAAAGGGAAATAAGTCATATTTATAATTTGAGTGCGAATAATGTTTAAGAATATATGTTTTTAAGAGAGTATTTAAATGTCGATTTTATATATTTTTAAAATTATGAAAGTCATTATAGTCATGAGATTATGAGTTCATCCATTAGTGAGTTGTTTGAGATTATTAAAGTTATATATCTATATATATATATATTTTTTTTCTTAAAATTGTAGATCTTAGTTTGTACTAATACAATGTATAATTTTGTGTTTAAATGGATGAGGCAATAAAGAGTTAGAGCACCAAAAAAAAAAGCACATCTATATTTTAACCAACAAAAAACACATCTATATTTTAAGATTTTCTTAAATTTCAAGACAAAAAAAAATATTTTTTTTATTGACATATACTAGTACTTTTTATTAAGTGAATAACCAAGGGTACACTTGATCAATTATAATCATTGGTTCAAAAGGTTAGTAAAGAATATAGGCTTGTATATCCCATTAAAAATATGATCTAAAAGGGTTCTAGGCTCTGAGATCCCACTACAATAATAATAATAAAGAAAAAAAGGAAATTTTAGATGGAAATGATAGGGATAATCTATCTCCACCTTTCATTCCTTTATTTTCCTTCTTTTTTTGTTCGACCTCCTTCCTCGTTTCTACAATAATGCATGCTATAGGTGCATTAACCACTACTAGTTCTAGGTTCAAGACAAGGGTATCTAATGCATCCTATTGAGAGAGATCCTTTGGGGCATTAACCACCACTAGTTCTAGGTTCAAGACAATGGTATCTAATGCATCCTATTGAGAGAGATCCTTTGGGGAGTCTTCACTAGAGGATTTTGATCCATATTTTTGTACCCATTCCTAGAGGGAGAGTTGAATATAAAAGCATGAAGCTTTGGATTTACGGGTAATAATGTCCATAGATTCAAATTTCCTTTCCTCAACAAAAGTATGGATCTCTAGGGGAGGGGGATCTTAAGGACCTGCAACAACTAGAGATGATCGAGAAGGGGTAATGAGAGCATTGGGACATCCTCTTCCCGAGTCTTTGGATTGACCTAGTGGTTATCCATTTTTGTAATTCCTCTACCAAGAGGGATATTTATTCTTGCCTAGTTTCCCTTGAGCTTCTTGACTTTGAGGGTGCCTTTCCACCTTGTGGTAAATCTTAAAGTGTAGTGTGTGCCTAAATTTTATATCCCGAGTCTATAGTTTGAATCCAGTTTTCATCTTTGCATTCCAACATGATTTGACCAAGAAGTCAATTTCTTAGGTCAACATGAATGCACAATCAATAAAAAGTGTTTTAGCCATGTTGAGATCAAGGGCTATGAATGTATTCAATACAATGTATATTTCCGCAATCTAGTGTAGATTCTAGAACTCCAAGGAGAAGTTTTGAAGATGAATCCAAATAGGGACCTCTATGAGCATAGTTGTTTTAGGATCAAATCCAGGACACCAAGTTTTCATGAAGAGACCAATTCCTTCCATGAACCATGGTCAATGTCTATCGACAAGGTCATGGCCTTTCCCATATTTAAACTCCAAAATAAAAAATAATAATTTTCTAGAGTTGTCTTTTAAATGAATACTCCAGGATATGTGCTTAGGATTTCTCAATCCAAGAATTCATATGCTTTAGTGATGACTAAATACCATGAAAGTTTTATGTCAAGAAAAGTTTAGGGAAAAACATTTCATAACCCCCCCCAATCCTTGGATTAAGCTTAATGATTGGGTACTCCTTGACCATATCCACATAGAATGAAGGTAGTTTCTCTCAGGTGGGTTGATAATCATGTGTAGAGGTAACTTGTACATAGCATATTTATATATACAACTTTTGATATATGTGTGTATGTGTGTGTGTAGTTTTATTGGTGATGGATTTGTGTATCTTGTTTCAAAATAACATGGAAAATGCATATATTTAGAGGTATTTGAAAAAAGGGAAGTTTTGATGTTTTCTCATCTCAAGCCACTAGGTTTATCATACCAAACCTAAATTTGAAGCAACCAATTTAGCAAACATGTAATTTGGAAATCTTAATTCCTCAAAGGAAATTTTGAATTTATGGAATGTGCAGACATTATAATAATGTGTGTACGTTCTAAAGAACATGTTAAAATTTTAGGGAAAAGAGAAAGAAGTAACATCTTTTAAATTTGAACACTATTGTAGATAAAGATCAACACTTAAAACAAAAAACTT
The DNA here is from genome assembly GCA_010110895.2 of Picea sitchensis. Taxonomy (NCBI): domain Eukaryota; kingdom Viridiplantae; phylum Streptophyta; class Pinopsida; order Pinales; family Pinaceae; genus Picea; species Picea sitchensis. The sequence goes on from SNQJ01S0001118.1 coordinate 419,140, forward strand.
ATGAAGTAGATAGAATACATAAAGTATAAATATGAACATGCTAAGAAGAACTAATCTTAAACTAGAACTGTTCATGAGCAGAAGAAGACATTTCTTAATATTAACATGAACTAGATGCAGATGTAAACACTAGAAAAACAAGATCTAAAATTTACCTTAGCAAAAATAACTAATAGGAGTACCCGGTGTGTAGCTATCCTCTTTCTTTATGCTCAGAAAATCTATGAAGTTCATGGATCAAACCCTCAAAGGTTTGATCTCATCATGATATTAAGTGAACAATTTGCCAAGAAGAACTAAAGAACAATCAACAAGAGTAGGGCTGATATGAAAACCCCAAACAACACAAATGAAAATTGTCCAAGAAGATATAGGACTACTACAACAAGATGGGCAGCTAGGGTAGCAGTCTTAGGACTGTCACAACAGGTCCTAGAGGAAAAGTTAACAAGTGATAGAAACAACATAAGAGGTACACAGATGACAACCAAGGAAAAAACCCACAACAGCCTAAAAGAAACACAACGACAACCTGGAGAGAAGATAGGAGGGGTCGTGACACCTTGTCCAACAGGAGAGAGGGTCGTACCTCCTTTAATACAGAAAGTGGATAGATCTGTGGCACTATAACCCAGCAAGAGAAACAACATAAATGAAGCACGAGTCAACAAGAAGAAGAAAACTAAGAGGTCGCACCTCAAATTAGAAGAATAGAACCCACCAAGGAGGTTGTACCCAAGACAAGAACCAAACTGAAGTAGCCACAGAAAATCAGACCATAAGAAGTGTGTGTGTGAGTGTACGAATGAGTGAGGGGTAGGTTCCTAATTATAGTTTAGGAAGGGTTAGGAATAGGGTTACTTAAAAACCTAAAAATAAAAATAAATAATAATTAATATTTAAATTAATAAAAATATTAATTATAAAGTAAAATAAGTAAAAGTGACTTATAGGATACCAACAAAACATCAAGCAATATGGATAAACATAATCAAGAAAGGGGAGGCTGCAAGACAAAGTCAAGGGGGTCTTCTTCAATGGAAAATTTTCCACATATGTTTCATGATAACATATAATCTTTTATCATCCCTACATAAGAGGAGAAACCAATGATGTGGTCATGTCCATCTTCTAGTTGCTCCCAAGTATCATGGACCATCATGGGAGAGAAGAATAATATCACACATTATCACATCTTGGTACACAACCAAGAACCACCTGGTCCCAGACCAGGATACCCCAGAACACATCTGGGGGCCCTAGAACACATCTAGGGTCTTTCATCCACTAAGGTACAAGACTAAGGATCAACCCAAGCGTTTAAGCAAGGATTCCCTGGAACACATCTAGGGGCCCTAAAACACATCTAGAGACTTACATCATCAACCACCAAGGAACATATCCAAGGATCAATCCAAGCACCGAGCAAGGATTCTCTGGATCACATCCAGGGGCCATAGAATACATCTAGGGACTTACTACTTGGTCTTTAACAAAGAACCCTAGAAATACACTGGGATCCCTCACTAGGGTCTTTTTCCATAGATCTAACTACTTGCTCCCAAACCAAGAACCCCAAGAGTGTACCAGGGGGCCTAGATATTAGCTAGGGTCTTATTCCATCCTTCTGGAGAATGGCTCTTGCAGCTGCACTAATTTCAACATTCCCTCTCAGCAAGAGAGGGCATAGATCTCAGTTAGGGTCTTATTCCATCCTCCTAGAGAATGGCTCTTGCAGCTGCACTAATTTCAACACTCTGTCTCAACAAGAGAGGCATTCTCAACAACACCAATCTTGTCTCGAAAGTACACAAACTTTGTCAAAGACAGAGGCTTGGTCAAAATATCTACACTTTGTTCCATCATCATAACATATTGAATAATGAGAATGTTATTTTGCACCATGTCCCGAACATAGTTATATCTCATCTCAATGTGTTTTGATATGTCATGAAACACCAGATTCTCAGAGAGATTTATACATCTCTGGTTATCATAGTGGATTATTGTGGGTTCTAACTCAACACTGAACAAATCTAAGAGTAGCTTTCTGAGCCAGACTGCTTCTCTACTAGTAACACTTGCAACAATGTATTTTTCCTTTGCAGTGCTCTGGGCTATGGATCCATGTTTCTTGTTGGACCAGGAGATCATAGTTGAACCCAAACTAAAACAATATCTGGAAGTACTCTTCCAGTCCACTATACTACCCATCCAATCTGAATCTGTAAAACCATGAAACATTACCCCTCCACTGGAAGTAATGTTCTTAACAACAACCATATGAATGTGTTTCGGTTCACACATGAACGAGTTGAGGGAATTCATTGCATAACAAATGTCTGGTCTGGTATGTACTAGATATATCAAGGATCCAATGATCTGATGATATACGATGGGGTCTTCTGGATCTGAACCTGTAGCTTGATCATGTAACTTCTTCAGGATAGAAATCATAGGTGTGGTCATGTATTTACAGTCCAACATGCCAAATATGTGAAGTACATCAACTACATACTTGCTTTGTGAGAGAAAGACCTCACATGGTTTCTTCCACACTTCTAAGCCAAGAAAGTAATGCATAAGACCCAAGAATTTCATTTCAAATTATGTTGATAACTCCCTCTTAGTCTGAGTTATAAGATGTTCCTCTCTGGTTAGGAACAAATCATCCACATATAAAACCAAGATAACATAATGATTCTGCACAATCTTTATATAAAGATTGGGATCTGCTATAGTCTTGGAGAATCCAATATTTTGAAGAAAATTGTCGATTCTTCCATACCAAGCTCTTGGAGCTTGTTTAAATCCATACAAGCATTTGTTGAGTTTGCAGACATGGGATTCTTTCCCATGCATTAAGAAACCCTCGGGATGCTCAATATGAACTTCTTTCACAACTTCACCATTGAGAAAGGAAGTCTTAACATCCATTTGGTGAAGTTTCCAATAAAAAATTAAAGAAAGAGAGATAATGATTTTGATGGATGTATACCTGGAAACAAGAGAAAATATCTTGTCATAGTGAATTCCTTCTTTCTAAGAGAAGCGACGAGCTACAAATCTAGCCTTGAATTTTTCAACATGCCATCAGCTGCATGCTTTATTTTTTAAATCCATTTAGAGGTTATCACTGATTTTCCATGATGTCTTGGGACCACTTCCCATACATCATTCTTTAATATTGACTCGTACTCTTCTATCATGGCATCCTTCCACACTTTATGTTTGGAGGCCTCTTAAAAAGTGGAAGGTTCTGAGTCAATCACAAGATTCAACTGTGCCATCAGGCCGAAGTACTTATCTGGTTTCTTGATTTCTCTGAAGGTACCTTTAGGTGTTGCATGCTTTTATGATTCCTTTAAAATTTCTCGGAACCAAGCTGGCTTCCTTTTAATAGGAGGTTTCTCTAAGGAAAATTCAACAAAATCCCTTATGGGATCCAATGAAGGATCTATGGTCTCCTCCCTCTTCTCATCTGGTAGTGGTGAATCAGAAGGTTCTCGAGATGGAGATTCCTTCTCCTCTGAATCACATGGAAGTTTTTTGGAATGACAAAAGGTTGCTTCTTCATGAAAAGTCACGTCTCTACGGACTTCAATGAACTTTTTCCATGGTACATAAATTCTATATTCTTTTAAGGTTTCACTATATCCCACAAAATTTCCTTTCTTTCTAGAGGGATCTAACTTAGTCCTATTTTCTTTAGGTATATGAATGTAGACTGGACTGCCAAAGATTCTCAAATGGTCAACTGAAGGCTTCTTACCGATGAAGAATTATTCTGTAGTTTTCTCTTCCAGGGATTTATGAGGACACCTTGATCCAGGTGGATATCGGTGGCCATCCACCTTTTCCAACTGGCTCAAAACAGTTTTCTGGCAATTTTGGTAATTTACTATGTTTAGCAGTTTTTAACTTCTAGGGCCATTTTGAGGCCCTAAACGACGTTTTTGGGAAAACAGAGAAAAATATCAAAGTTTCTTTGATATTACCTATGAAATGTATCTCCTCGATGATACTTTTCCAACGAGCTATCATGCGCCTAAAACATATATCGTATGCAAAAGTTACGACCCCGGGAAGTTGATGTACTAACTTACCCAAACGGGGCCCACATGACTTTTGGTGCTTCATCTCCCAGGGTTAGGTTTTTGGATGTCTAGGGTTTTTGGAATTTCTATTTATTGTAAAAAGGCCTTTAGAGCCTCATTGTAATCATCTTCTTGCGAATGCGAGTAGCCGTCACATCTCTTCTTAGAGATAAGCTGTCACCATTCTAGCAAGTCTTTCACTCTGTATTTTTACAGTGTCTGTACATTTATTTCATTAATAGAAATCGTGTATTACTGTATATTTGTGTTTATGATTGCATCTCTGATATATTTCTGTTATATTATTGAATATCTACGATATCTCTATGCATTTATTTATTATATCTCTCCTCTCATTTCATGCCGAAAATAATCTGGATCAGTGGTATCAAAGAAGGTTGCTCTTGATCATTTTTTCAGTGCATGTCCCCGACGAGGTCTGAGTATAGAAATTTGGGTCTCGAGCTTGTCTCTCTTGAAGAGAACCGCTCTCACATGCCCAAGAAACCCTCCATGGCAGAAGAAAAGCAAAACGACTGAGCATACAATCATATAAATATGTTGCTTGAGCAAGCTCTTACGTGACAGAGGGACGAAATGATGGAGAATTTTTTCCACATCCTTCAATGCCTCCCGATATCAGTAGGCACATCTTCATCAAACAACCACTTTGGAAGCACCTCTCCTTTCAAGGTACAGGTTAATTTTGATATTCCCATATTTGAAGGTCAGATAGATGCGGATTCCCTAGACAAATGGTTAAATCCGCTAGACGGTTATTTCTTTGTTCACCATTTTTCTGACAGGGAAAATATCACCTTAGCACTCCTTAAATCTCTCCCCCACGTCAAACATTGGTGGGAAACTTACTGGGAGAAAAGTTCCAGAGAGGAGTATGGAATATATGGGGCTGAGCCCACTTGGGATTTTTGTGTGGATGCAGTAAAGGAACAATATTACCCTGTTGGAAACTATGAGTACCAGTACATGAGATGGACCACACTGCGACAAGATAGGGAACAAGCAGTTCCAGAGTTCACCAATACCTTCCATACCTTGCGCACCAAGCTAGGTATCAAAGACTCTGAATGAAATTTGGTTCTGAAATACCGTGGGGCTCTACATAGATACATCCAAGATGAAATGGATTTTCTGGACATCTCATCACTCGGTGCTGCTTATCGATATGTTGTTAAAATCAAGAAGAAATTTAAGCACCAGAAAAAATGGTAGTTCGGGTCTGCAAATCCGCAACAATCAAAGTATGACAAAGATGACCCTAACAAATAGTCTCCCAAGAACCAGTCCAAACCACATGAAAAGAAGGGTCACATGAAAACAAAGAAGGACACCAGAAAATGGTGCAATTTCTACAAAATCCCCTGACACAACACCGATGAATGTCACTCAAAACCCTCATTGGTGGCTAATATCAAAGACAAGGAGCCAAACCTTGATTCAGAATTTGATTATGAAAATATTGGTAAAAGACAGATCATCGACGCAGACCCCACTGCTATTGTCGTGACTGAAACAATTCAACCAGAACAACCAACAGATCCAGAAGAGGAGGAGCATATTTTTCATTCACATATGTGGGTGAAGGGGACCCCTCTGCATTTTATTGTTGATAGCAGAAGCTAGAAGAACCTCATCTCAACAAAGGTTATCAAATAGTTGGGATTGTCGACAACACCACACCCACAGCCATACAACATTGGGTGGCTTCGCCAAGGACGAGATCTTCGTGTCAGCCAACAATGTCGATTGTCATATGACATCCAACCCTTCAAGGATGAGGTATTATGTGATTTTTCCCTACTGGATGTCTGTGATGATCTCTTGGGCCAGCCATATATGTGGAGACACCATGTTGTTTATGAGTCTTGACCCCGCAGTGTCATTGTTTCTCTAGGGATTCATCTCTACATAATACCAGAGGTAGTTCCAACTATTGTTCCACCTGATTTCAATATTTGATTATGTAAAAGATTTACTTCTGATCTGCAAAACAAACCCTAAAACGTGGATCTATGCAAGCTCAAAAATTTAGCCACCTATTGAGATCTTTTCACGCCCTAAGCTCTAAAACCATGTTAGAATTTTAGGGAAAAGAGAAAGTAGTAATATATTTTAAATTTGAACACTACTGTAGATAAATATCATCACTTAAAACAAAAACTTTTGAAGGAGATAGAATACAGAAAGTATAAATATGAACATGCTAAGAAGAACTAATCTTAAACTATAATTTTTCATGAGCATAAGAAAACATTTTTGAATATTAACTTGAACTAGATGTAGATGTAAACATTAGCAAAATAAGATTTGAACTTTACCTTAGAAAAAATAATTAATAGAATTACTTGATGTGTAGCTTTCCTCTTTATTTATGCTCAGAAAAGCTATGAAGGTCATGGATCAAAACCTCAAGGGTTTGATCTCATCATGATCTTAAGTGAACAATTTTCCAAGAAGAACTCAAGAACAATTAGCAAGAGTAGGGATGATATGAAAACCCCAAAAAACACAAATGAAAACTGTTCAAGAAGATATAGGACTGCTACATCAACATGGGTGTCTAGGGTAACAATCTTAGGACTGTCACAACATGTCCTAGAGGCAGCAATTAACAAGTGATAGCAGCAACATAAGAGGTACACAGGTGGTAGCCAGGGAGAAAACCCATGACAACCTAAAAGAAACACAACAACAGCCTGGAGAGAAGATAGGAGGGGTCACAACACCTTGTCCAACATGAGAGAGGGTCATACCTCCTTTAATACAACAAGATGATAGATCTGCAAAACTATAACCTAGCAAGAGAAACACCATAAATGAATCACCAACCAACAAGAGGAAGAAAACTAAGAGGTCGCACCTCAAATCAAAAGAAGAGAATCCACCAAGGAGTCCATACCCAAGACAAGAACCAAACTAAAGTAGCCATAGAAAATCAAACGATAATAAGAGTGTGTGTGAATAGGTTTACTTAAAAACCTAAAAATAAAAATAATTAATAATTAATATTTTAATTAATAAATATATTAATTATAAAGTAAAATAAGTCAAAGTGACTTATAGAAGACCAACACAACATCAAGCAAGACGGAGAAAGATAATCAATCAATGAGAGGTTACAGGACAAAGTCAAGGGGGTCTTCTTCAATGACAAACTGTCCACATATGTCTCATGATAACTTATAAGCTTTTATCATCCCTGCATAAGAGGAGAAATAAATGATGTGGTCATGTCTATCTTCTAGTTGCTCCTAGGTCTCATGAACTGTCCCGGGAGAGAAGAAGAAGATCACACATCATCACATCTTGGTACACAACCAATAACCACCTAGTCCCAGACTAGGATACCCCAGATCACATCAGGGGGCCCTAGAACACATCTAGGGTCTTTCATCCACCAAGGTACAAGACCAAGGATCAACCCAAGAGTTTAAGAAAGGATTCCATGGAACACATCCAGGGGCCCTATAACACATCTAGGGACTTACATCATCAGCCACCAAGGAACACATCCAAGGATCAATTGAAGCACCGATCAAGGATTCTCTGGAACATATCCAGGGGCCCTAGAAAACATATAGGGCCTTACTTCTTGGTCCTTGACCAAGAACCCCATAAATACACTAGGGACCCTCACTAGGGTCTTTTTCCATGGCTCTAAATACTTGGTCCCAAACCAAGAACCCAAGGAATGTACTTGGGGCCCTAGATCTCATCTAGGGTCTTATGCCATCCTCCCGGAGAATGGCTCTTGTAGCTGCACTAATTTCAACAGAACATGTGCATTCCTAGGAATGCACCTGATTTATTATGAGTAAAACTCACAAAGGGACTATAAATACATGCCCTTCTACTCACATTACTAACAACTTGCTTTAACAAGATCAACCCCTAGAGTTTAGAGCTTCTATGTTATATGCCATAATGCCTTCGTCTCTCTAATAATAATTCTTCTTAGATGTTAGAAGAAGTATCATGAAATAAAGATTGTTCTTGTTGTTCAAGAGATAGTGTAGTTGAATGAACAAATTGAATAATCAAATAATAATAGTGAGAAGCAAACCACAAGAGGTTTGATTTCGGTTCATCATGTTCAATATGATCCTTTTGGGATCATCTCCTTTCTTCTATTTGAAGATCCATCAATGCTCAATCAAGCCTAAGACAAAATGTAGTTTTATTGATCAAGAGAGGGAAGTCTACAAATGATATACCTTAGGGGAAGGGTGACTCATCCTTCCACACAATATGATTGATAATATCTTTGAATTCCATTCAAAAGGTGATTGATATAATTATATCTTGATAACACTAAGAATATTCTACGTTCTTGAATAATCTACCCCCATCTAAGATTAAATCCCATGAAGGTCTTCCAATTAGGGTAGACATTGCAGAGATTATCATGTGTTGAAATGAGGGTTCATATTATTCTTGTCCCTTTATCCAATGCCCATGGTATCTTGGAGCATACCCGTTATACCTAGCTTCAATTGTATTTTTGTTCATGGGCATTAAGCTCTACAAGCTATTTTTAGGGCAGAAGGCTCTTATTTTCCAACCCCTACCATGGTAGGGGTACTAAGACCAATGCTTATTGTGAAAACATACTAGTAGTGTCAATATTCATAGTTATAGGCCTTGTTCATGGACTACACTCTTACTTAATCATTAGACTTCAAACCAAAACTAGGTATATATAGATTATAAATAAATAAAATCAAATCTAAGAGACAAATAATATTAAGTGTGCAAAATATACCCTTGTATTATGATAATCAAAATAAAGAAATAAATGTTCACTTGCCTCATAAGGTGGGCAACATTTCCCTGAGAAAAAATCCAAATACAACAATACTTGACAAAACATTCCAAAGCCTCTATTCTCTTTAAATAGATTCTCAACATAAAACCATTTTCTACTTGTGGTCCCATCGTTAATGAGTACCAACTACCTAGTAGTCCTTATAAAGTGAACTCTTTTACATTAAATAATTATACACTACTATATAATGGGCCTTATTCAATGGGGATGACTACATACATCAATTAAATAACTCCTAGGTATTCTAAAGTACATAGCTTATGGTTGGACCCTAACATGTGTTTCCCTTTCAAAAGAATCATTATCCTCAAGGATAGAGGTGAGGAAATTAGTATAGAATTTCTACCAGTTCCCGTTTGGCATAATTTTGTTGCATATCTTTCCATTGAATCACAGAGAAAATTTTAAGGATCCATACTTATTTTAAAGTGTATAATCCTTGGCAAATATTAATATTTATTAAAATGCCAACCTTAAATGTTTGATGGTACTTTGTAAAAATATTAAAATTTCTAAGGATTTTTATAAATTTTTGATGATTTTTGAAGTAAAATACTTTTATCCTATAGAACTTGGGTGAATTGTTTTTGAAAAAAATGCAAATTAATGAATATTTTTTTGGAAAAAAGCATGAAATATTAGCCCATGGGTGGAAATTATCCCATAAATTTTCCCCTGATGGATCAATACTTCTTGGGCTATGCACTACTGCAATTGACGCTCTTTGGTATCCAATACTACTTCTAGTTGGATCCAAATGGAGCCTTCTTAATCAAGTTTTGGTAAGCTTGTTTTCACTTTGCAGTTCCATCCCATGACCTTCTTTGGATAAGACATGTGAAAGAGTAGATGGATATTGGAGTGGGATGCAAGTACCATCTTGTAGGTTGCAAATCCATTATGCTGGATGATCTTATAGTGTCCATATAAGTTTAGTGCTAATTTTGATGGAATTTAATCTTTGAGTGATGTTCATTTATAGGGTTAAATTTGAAGAAACACTTGATATCCTTCTACAAAATAACAATTTGAGTGATGTTGGTAAGATTGTTGTCTCATTCTATTTTGATCCATAACTAGATTATCCTTAAGTGTGTAAACAATTGCTTCTTTGATGTGAAGTGTGTTATCCTTTGTATGGACCTTCGAGGTTCTTGTTAAATAGGAAGTCACTAACTAGGGTTTTGGGTCATAGAAAACTTCATATGGTGTCATTTTGGTATCTCCATGATAGCTCCATGATAAGTGGTGTTTAAGCCATTTTACCCTTCATTGTGACTTTTTAGAAGCAAACCATTGAAAATAGGTTTCTAAGAACTTGTTGACCACTTCAGTTTGATCGTCTATTTAGGAATGAAATGCAATGCTCATGTTCAACTAGGTACCATGAATTTAAAAAAAATCCAACCAAAATTCACTGATGAGTGTAGGGTCCTGATTTAAGACAATGGAAGTAAGCATGCCTTGCAACTTAAAAATTTGATCCATGAGGACTTGGGAAATGAGGGGGGGGGGGATTTAAAAGGGTGTGATAAGGCACAAAAATGAGAATACTTTGAAATATGCTCGACTACCATCGTGATCACTAATGTTTTACTAGATCTTGGGAGTCCCACTATAAAATCCATAGAGATGTGGGTCCATATATGTGTTGGGATCGGTAGTGGTTGCAATTCCCTTGATTTATTCACTTTCTCAACCTAGTTTCATTGCGAAGTGTCACAAGTTTCTATAAATCATATATGTGTGTTTTCATTCCTTCCCAAAAGAACAAGTGCTTAGCTCTTTCATAGGTTTTATGAAAGCCAAAGTGACTTGTTGTAGGTGATTAATGAAATTCCTATAAAACTCTTGTTTTAAGGTATATTTCTTTACCAGAACAATGTGTCCTTTATAACTCAATATATATTTCTACCATGTAGACCCTTTAGGAGATTTGGGATCTTTTCCAAGCCTTTGGATTAGTTGAACTATAGTGTCATTTTCCAACCATTCACAATGGGCTTCCCAAAACCAACCTAGAAGGAGTAAATATAAGGGAAATAAGGATCCATCCTCCTAAAATTTATTGGATAAATTATTATGCACCACATTTTATTTACCCTTATTATATATAATATCATAATCATACCCCATTATCTTAGTGAGCCACTTATATTGCTCTGGTGATGATAATTTGTTTTCTAGAAATGATTCAGACTATGATGGATGGTCTTGATCTAGAAAATCCTCCCTATGATATATGGGTTCTAGGTATCCACTACATGAAGGTTGGTCATCATCTCTTTCTCATATTTTGATTATCAAAATTATGGGAACATAACTATTTACCAGTGAATTCCAAGGAGTGTCGTTCATGCATTAAAGCTACTCCAACACTTTTGCTTGAGGAATCACATTTCAAGACAAAAGTATTAGTAAAATATATCATTTCTAATACTATAATCGTGGACATGGCTAGTGCACATGGAATCCTTTAAAATTGATAAGGACTAATTACTTTTCTTGTTCCATACAAAGGAATTCGTTTTTAGCAGTGAAGTTAACGGAGGAACAATTTTTCCATAATTTTTTACAAACTTCCTGTACTAACCTATAAATCCTAAGAACCCACACATTCTCTTCAACATATTATGGTGAGGCCAATATTGCATAGCCACAAACTTCTTTGGATCTACTCGTAATCCATCCTAATTGACAACATGACCCAAGTATTAAACCTCTAAATCCACAAAAGAACATTTGGAACATTTTATAAATAATTAGTGGTCCATAGGAGTTGCAAGGCTCTATCAATATTCTCTATGTGGGAATCATGAGTTTTTCTATAGATCAAGATATGATCAAGGAATACTAGAAAAAAATTGCATAAGAGGGGTCAAATTTTTTTGTTCAAGAGACTCTAGAAGTTGGATGGATCATTACAAAGGACAAAATCATCATTAAATACTCACAATTACCTTCAAGTGTGAAAAAGTAAATCTTAGAGATGTATACCTATTTCATCCATATTTGGTGTGGTCTAGAATGAAGATCATGTTTAGTGAAAAAAAATTGTCCATGAAATTTATCCAAGAGATCAACAATTGCTAAGATGGGGAATTTTTCCTCGATGGTTAACTTATTGAGAGCCTTAGAATTAAGAAAAACACACCAATTACCTTCCTTCTTTAATACAATGACCATTGATGATGAGTAGGGGTTTGTATTGGGATGTATGATCCATTCCCTAACAATTATTGAATCACCTTTCTATTTTGTTCTTCTATGAAAAAGGGTGCCTATAAGGATGCACATTAGATGGTAGACTACCTAGAATTAGGGGAATACTATGGCCATGTTACCATACTGCTGTGAAGATGGTAAACACTAGGGTGTTTCAAATACTTATTGATGTTTATAGAGTACCAACTGCAAATCGCTGTGAATATCCTATGGGGGGATGTCCACTACTTGTATGGAATTGAACTATGCAGTAATGCCTAAGTGGCCTTTATTCAATAACTTCTCCATACAATGAGAGGTTATAATTTCAAGGGACCAAGATGTAATCCCCTTGAGGATATGTTTGTTCCATTCCTTAGTGAAGCTCATGTATAAATACTTGAAATCCATGATGACAGGTCCCAAAGTATGTAACCATTCTTCCTTGAGAACTACATCACAATAATCCATTTCAATAGAGAACATGTGGGTTTTGAGATGATACTTTCCCATTTTTGGTTTCATATTTTCATTTCAGTCACCAAATTTCATCATACCACCATTACTTATCATAATTTGAAAATTAGGTATAGGATAGACATAACAATGAGTTTCTTTGGACACTCTCCTATTGATAAAATTCTGGGTGTTTTCATTGTTCATCAATATAATCATTTTGAGGTTCTTGATGTAACTAATGAATTTCAAGGTTTGGTATGCCAAGAAACTTGATAAATCATGGAGATAAATTTGGGGTTCCTTTCAAGGAGCTTGTAGGGTGGTTTTATTGTTTTTGGGAGGGGTGGCATCCCCCAATTCTGGTTCAAGAGTGTCTTTTGCTGAGATTTCTTGTGAATGGTCTTGTATGGATACATTCATTCAAAATAATTCATGTTTTTAATATTTTTGTTGTTATTTACATTTGTTCCCTTTGAAATACTACCCATCACAATTATAACCAAGTTTTAGGTGTTTCTATTTTTCCACCTCTTACTGAGACAAATTATAGACTTTCATGACATGAGAATTGGAGGGGATGGGAGTAGTTGGCATATGAGGGATAGTGAAAGTGGCAACTAAAGGTATTTTTTGATTTGGATTAATGAGGGAACTAAATGAAACACACAAATATGACAGAAACATAGATACATAATAATACTCGATTTCTATTAATGAAATGAAATATACAATAACTCTAAACTACCGAGAGAAATGAACACAATAGAATGGTGGTAGTTTATCTCTAAGAAGAGATGTGACAACTATGCACGTTTGCAAGAAGATGTCATTACAAAGAGGCTTAGAAGGTGTTTTTTACATAAATCATTAATGAGAAAACCCTAAACATCCATAACCTTAACACCAAGAGATGAAACACCAAAAGGTTTGTGGGCCTCGATGGGGGTAGTTGATACATCAACTTCATGAGAGTGTAACTTTTTCATACGATTTTTGTTTGGGGTGCATGCTAGCTTGTTGGAAAGAATTATCTGAGGATTACAACTTTTGGCTAGGTATAGGGTATACTTTTAGCAAGCCCTGGTCCCTCGAATGTCCAAAAAACATCGTTTAGGACCTCAAAACAAGCCCAGAAGTTTGGGACCCAAAAAACTGTAAAAAATCTACCAAGGTGGAAATCTATGTTTTGAGCAATTTGAAGAGGTGGCTGGCCACTGATATCCACATGGATCATTCCTCCCCCATTGGGAAGAAATGGTCCCCATTTTTTCAATTTCCCATGGGAGATGGGGAAGCTTTTTCTTATTTTGACCCTTGGTGAGTTGTTTGCCTTGTTGAAGAAGTTGTCCTGCTTGTACTTGGAATTATCATGTTGAGGGATGTTATGAACCTGTTGTTGGAGGATTTGGATCCATTTAAAAAATATGGCTACATGATCTGCCTTGGTTTGAGTGTGGGAGGACTCTGTCGATGAAGATGCAACATGAAGAGCTATATCAATGGGGGCTAATGGTTGGAACCGCAAGCACACCTGAAAAGGGTTGTGGCCAATAGATCTATGAAGGGCTTTGTTATATCTTAGCTTGACTAGGAAGTGTAGAGGAACCCCTATAGGTGAAGAAACAATATTTTTTTTCTCTTCTACAATATTGTTGACCTTCTTCTGTTGTATAGAAAGGTCTTGAGCTAAGGTTGTGGCGGTTGTAGTGTCCTTTTGTTCACCTTCTGACCGGATTGTGAAGAGGATCAAATTTGTGGTATGAGAGATTACTCTTCATCACTATTTTTCCAAGATAAATGAAATGGAAGTAGTCAAAACTACCTATGGTACCCTATAGAGTTGACCCGTCACCCCCCAAAGTAACAATAACACTACAAAATCAAGACTCATAAACATCATGGAATTTCCATATATATGATTTTCCTAAGAGAAAACCACAGAATTCGAGTGGGGAAACATCACACAATACCTCATTCTTGAAGGGATTTATGTTGTAGGAAATATGAAACTATTGGATGACACAGATGTTGTAGCCACTCGATGTTGTATGGCTATGGGTGTGGTTTTGTCGACAACTTGAACTCCTTGAAAATATCTATTGAGATTAGGTTCTTTTGGATTCGACTATCAACAATGAAATGTAGTGGGGTGCCCTTCACCCACATCTATAAATTGAAGAGGTGTTCCCCCTCCTCGGGATCCTTTGGTTCTTCTGTTTGTATTGTTGTGGTTTTGATGGTAGTAGTGGGTTCTACATCGATGATATGTTTCCTTTTATTGTGTTTTGAATCATAGTCTGACTCGTGGTTCGTCTATTTTTCTTTGATCTTGGCCACCAATGAATGTTTCAAGTGACATTCATCAGTGTTGTGCTAGGGTGTTTTGTGGAACTCACACCACTTTCTAGTGTCCTTGTTCATTTTCATGTTACCCTTCTTTTCCTATAGCTTGGATTGGTTGTCTTGAGGTTGTTTTTTCTGTGAGATAGGGTTGTCTTTACCATACTTTAGTTGTTACATATTTGCAGACCCGAAATCACTCTTATTCTACTACTTAAATTTCTGCTTGATTTTGACAGCATATCAATAATAAACTCCCATTGACAAGATGCCTACAAACTCCATTATGTTTGGATGTACTTATTTAAGACCCCACTATATTCTAGAACACGATTCCACTTGGAGTCTTTGATACCCAACTTGGTTCACAAGGTATGGAAGTTATTTGTGAACTTTGACACTATTTTATCTCCTTACATGACAATGTGGTCCATCTCGTGTACTAGTTGTCATAGTTTCCAACATGGTAATATTATTCCTTGACGACATCCATAAAAAACACCAAGTGGGTTTGGCCTCAAACTTTCTAGACTCCTATGTGGAATTTTTCTCACAGTAAGTCTCACACCAATGTTTGACATGGGGGAGAACCTTATGGAGTGAAAAGGTGATCTTTTCCCTATCGGAAAAATTATGGAAATAACCTTCTAGCATATTCAACCAATTTTCCAAAGCATGTGCATCTATCTAACATTCAAATACGAGAATATTAAAATTAACTTATACCTTAAAAGGGGTGACGCTTCAAAAGTGGCCATTTAACGAAGATGTGTTTGTTGTTGTTGACAACCGTCCAAATATTTAGAAACAATTCTCCATCATCTTGTCCCTCTATTGCATGAGGTATTTCTCGAGCACCAGTTGAATAGGATCTCCTACTCCCTCGTCTCTCTTTTATTCCTCCACAGGAGGTTGTCAGAGTCATAAATGGTGTTCTGTCATAGGCTCAAGTAGTTGTAGTCCCAAATCCTTATACCTTAATCTCGTTCAGGACATGCACAAAGAAAAACATAAAGAGATGACTGCTCTAATACCATTGATCCAGATTTATGAGAGAGCAGAATGAAACACACAAATATGACAGAAACATAGAGATACAGTAATACTTGATTTATATTAATGAAATGAAATATACAGGAACTGCAAAATGCCGAGTGAAATGAACTCGCTAGAATGATGACAACTTATCTCTAAGGGATTTGATGGCTATGATAATTCACTAGAAGATGTCATTACAATGAGGCTTAAACACAATTTTATGTCTTTACTTGAGCTCTACTTTAATTTCCTTCTGATACCTAGGATTGTTTCTCTAAAGATAAACCTCCATTTGAAGTGTGCAAGTTCTATTTTCTTAGATTGATGATTATCTAGCAATATTTGATGTTGGAGGACTTCAACATTTGGTGAAGAATACATTGCCAAGGGTTTCAAAACCCCATAGCCCAATGGTAAAAGGCTACCTCCATATTTTATTCTTTAACCATATTCTTATAATTGTTTTTCCTATTTTCATATTTTTGTAAAGTGATCTGGGGTTTCATTAAAGTCTTATTTTCAGTACTAGAGGGTTTCATTAAAGTCTTATTTTCAGTACTAGATCACCTCACTCAAGATTTATGGGTTAACCCTTTTAAATATTCCATCTATTGAGTATTAACTTGCATGTCAAATCCAAAATATTTGATTTTCTTTTAAGGTGCAATTTTAATTTATTCTTCTTTAGATTAGATAAATGATTGTATCTACTTTCATTCAATCACACAACTCACTAAGGGAAGTATAATGCATGTTTTAAATGGTGGTAAATGCATTACTCTTTGAAGTTTATTTTCACTCACACTAAGATGGTTAACAACTATTTATCTTTTCCTTACAATGTTTGGCTATATACACAACCTAGAGCATTTCCACTTATCATTAGATGCATTGGTTGGTGAAACAACCTATCCTAAAGGAAAAATACTTGGATTTTGTTCATCCCTATTAAAATATTAAAATATTGTCCTCACAATGTGTTATTTTAATACTTAAGATCACAAATTTAACACTTGGATTTTGTTCATCTCTATTAAAATATTGTCCTCACAATGTGTTATTTTAATACTTGATCACAAATTTATGGCTATGCTTTGAATTATAAATTTGGGATCTAATTAATGCATAACTAAAGGTAATCTTTTAGTAGCTAAATGTATTTTTTTTTTCATTTCTTTCACTTGTAATATGATGGCTAAAAAACCATGATACACTTGTAGACACAATATTTTAATTGCAAACACCCAACTAAAGCACATCCTGAAGCTCAGAATTCTTGGTCGGTGCACGTAAATTTAAAATCTAAGCATTGGAGTAACTCTTGCAAACTACCACTTGGTTGGTCATTTATTTTTTCTACTAGTGCACTTTATTTGAATGAGTAGCATATTGATTGGCTATTTTTATACATCATAGTGCATACATCTTGAATAATATAGCGTGAAAGTGATATAAATGTTGAATATTAAATATTTAATGGAGTCCCGTGAGACAACGCGATTGGTAAGACAGTACCTTCCTCCAAGTGTTGGGAGGAGGTCTCGAGGTTAAACCCGGCTGGGTCTCCGGGACGAAATATGTAATGGCTGCTATGTACTAGACTGGTTATAGTGATTGTAAATGATATATATCCCTAATATATATCGAGTAATTTCTATCGGAAAAAAAAAATATTTAATGGTATTTTTTCTACTAGTACACTTTATTTGAATGAGTAGCATATTGATTGGCTATTTTTATACTTCATAGTGCATACATCTTGAATAATATAGCGTGAAAGTGCTATAAATGTTGAATATTAAATATTTAATGGTTTCTTAAGTGAGTTTGACATGAACACTTATTACAACAACACCATAAATTCACTATAATGTTCATGATGCTCTCTTGAATCATTTAAGTTAGTCATATGTGGCATCTACAACACTTGTAACATAACAACAAATTTCACCTTGTATTTTTTATGTGTTTGGTGGCTTCACATTTCTCTCATTTCTGTTTCATAACGGATCATTTAGCATGCTCATTTAAGGTTCACATGATTTAAGGTTCACATGTTGGATGGTCTAAATATTATGTCATAATACACTTATGACATAAACTTTCATTCAAGGCTATAGAATTTTTGGCATAACATATTTTCACTTTTGAGCAATTGCACTTATATTTTCATTTCTTATAAGGTTGTGATCTTATATTTTCATTTCTTTGTATACGAAGCATTATGTTGAAACTTAAAATGAAATCTTGAGCTAGAGAACAACAATCTCCTAAGAAAGATATTTGATATTTCATGTTGTTAATATTGTGAAATGATGACTCTCATATTAATAGCAAGTTGTTATCTTATATTTTCATTTCTTTGTATACGAAGCATTATGTTGAAACTTAAAATGAAATCTTGAGTTAGAGAATAACAATCTCCTAAGAAAGATATTTGATATTTCATGTTGTTAATATTGTGAAACGATAACTCTCATATTAATAGCTTTGGTTTCATAAAAATACTCACAAGCACACAATATTTTAATGATGTCATAATTTGAAATGTCAAGTATAATTTGATATGTAAAGTATATGGTAATCTTTAAACACATTTAAATATTATGCATATTAACACTCTGCATTTGTCATAATTTCACTAACATTCAATTTTAAAACGTTTTCTTAGATTTTAGCATTATGTTGGCATTCACCTTTCAATAAAACTATTGGGATTTTTTTGGGATTAAACCACCTCATATGTTGTTCAAATTTCTACTTGAACATGTGCCACTTGGACATATTGGACTAGAAATTCTTAGCACTCTATGAGCTTGGATTATAAGATCTATTGACCACTTAAGACATTTTGGATTTCACCTTCAAAGTGAGTAGGACTAATTAAGTATCGTCATTGTAAGTTGAGACCATTCATCCTATAATAAATGATCAGGATTAGATTGTCATAGGGATCCCACCCTATATAGGCTCAAGTTTACTTATCTTGAAGAGTGGAACAAGACCACTAAAGTGACAATAAGTGGCTTTATTAATGGCACTCTTAGGATCTTCCTAATAAAGGTTAGGAATTTTCCTTATAGGGAGAGATTGAAATCTAACATATCCCACTATGTGATTAATGGTTTTTCCATAAAACAAAGGGGAAACCACTAAATCAATGACAAATAACGAAAATAAAATACGAGCACAAGGGCACAAACCAATGAGGAAAGTAAGTGTTGGCGTGATATGACTCTAAGTCTACCTCCCATAGTAATGTATCGTAGTCAATAGGAGATGACTCTCTAATGTGAAGGAAATGATGAATCATTCCATATTAGTGCAAGTAGAAACAATGGTAATTGATAGCAATTGAGAGTAACATGATAACATGGAATGTTGACTAAAAGCCCCAAGGTTAGTTGGACTCTAAATATTGTTCCCTTGAGAAAATGAGATGATATTGATGGGAATATATCCACTAGAAGGAGGGTCTTAAGACATCCCTGTCAACCAACATGATCATGTATTAAGATTATGATATGACTAAAAGGCCTTAGACAATAACTAGATATCACATCATCAAGTACATTTTCTATACGCATGAGATGAAAATAGTTCACAAAGAAAACCCCTTGAATAACAACGAATGATGAATATTTCTACAAAGGAGATAAATTCCATCAACGATGAAATTGAAATCCAAAGTACAACATGGATCCCACTATGTGAATAAAGATATTGTCACTAAGCACAGGGGAAACAAATGATGAATATTTCTACAAAGGAGAGAAATTCCATCAATGATGAAATTGAAATATAAGGTACAACATGGATCCCATTATGTGAATAAAGATATTGTCACCAAACATAGGGGAAACCACTCAACAAGTGACCAATAATGAAAATAGTAGATGAGGATAAGGCCACAAACCAATGAGGAAAGTAAGTATTGGGGTTCTATGAGTCTAATTCTATCTCCCATGGAAATGTGTCATAGTCTATAGGAGAAGACTTTCCAATGGGAAGGAAATGATGATTCATTTTTCATTAGCACAAGTAAAAACATGGTTAATGGATAGAAATTGAGATTAAATTGATAGCAAGGAATGATGACATGGGTAGTGAAGAAATTTGACGAATGAATGACAAATGTTAAAACATCATTTGAACATAAACACGACACAATAATGACTTGATTAGTAATATAAACCAAAAGGGAAAATGATATAAACCAACAACACAAGAGGCATTGAGGCTATGTCCATAGTGATCGGATGAGTAACCAATTAGAGGAGTGTAAAAACTCATAATCATGGTATAGTTCCCAAAGAATTACTAACCCAAACGTGGTAGATTGACACAATACACGTGTTTTTTAAAAGGTGACAAAAAAACTTGTTTCTCATATTTAGAACATAATAAAGGTCTTCATTCTTTTCCACTCTCTTGTTTTTTAATAAATATAATAATTTTTTTTTGTCTTTTTCATATTAGAAAAACATGAAAAGAAATATATAATTCCATAGTATAGTGGAAGAAACAAATTTTCCATGGCATGTAGCTATGTTCCAAGTACATAGATTAGACGTATGCAAAAAAATGCAAAAGGGGTACAAGACAGGAAATGGACACTCATTAGAAAGTCTCTTCTAGGATAGGGTAGGTATAAACTAAAGAAACAAGTATTGCAAAGGAAAGCGTTAGTTAATAATGCAAATGTGGTTAGCTTAATGTGGCAAGATCTAACAAGGTATTAGGAAAAATAACATGTGTAGCGATAAGAACAAAAAATGAAAAACAAACCAATTGTAAAGGTGGGAGCCCCCATGGGAATGGTCAAAAGGAAATGAAAAAGATAAATGAGGTTCATAATTTAATCTTAAACTACAAGGAATTTCATTGCTACCATAAATTGACAATATGGGTGCTAGATGACAAAGAAGTACTAGAGTAGGGAAGATCATAATAGGAAATCTCTTCTATCAAAGTAGGATAAATTGAAAATAGAAAAGGATTATGATCCAACATTCGATGGGGTTTTCCTTGAGGAAAACTAGATGGAAAAAGGTTTATAGGCATCGTTTTCCTTGAGGAAAACTAGATGGAAAAAGGTTTATAGGCATCAAAACATAGAGTAATCCTAGACTTGTATGAAATATTTATAATATACATAACTAGGTCCAAATTTGCATAAAGTATAATACCTAAGGAATCAAGAATCCAAATCAAAATCCTATACCCAAGAAGAAACAATATCAAGATCATATCTCAAAAATAAAAAATAAAAATAGATCTATTAAAAGTTAAAGGAACAACCTTGATATCTTCAATACTATATTTCTCAATGGAAAAGTCTCCTAGAAAATACTTAACACTACCATATTCTGAGGATTTGCAAGCAAAGAGATTAGAATTGGAAGCAAATCAATGTTTAAATCACAAATGGATTCCATAGGAGTAGACCAAATATTACAAGATTATAAGGATCCATCAAAGATATAAAACTTATAAACATTGAGACTTAATGTTCAATAAACAAAGAGACTAGGCTTATAAGATAAACTTGAGGATCTTTGACTATATAAATCAAACTCAAAAAGAAAATATGAGGACCCATGACTAGATAAATTAAATTTAGAAAAAATAATGACTTGTATCTTGATGAAAGAATCCAAAGACTCATAAATGTCAACAATTAAGGATCTCCAAGAATAAATATTAAACTCGGAAAGAAAATTAGAGATACATTCAATTGCAAATGAGTCTAATCTTGAGAGATGGTCCTTGGAAAGGATAAAATATTTGAAGGAATGTTAAATCCAATCATATCCTCTAAGGAGAGATTCATATAAGGAAAGAAAACCATCATAGAAGAAATTTATGTCAAAACATTCACTTGTACCAATACGGGCGATAAAAATATATGATACCCCCATTGGATAAAACACTTGGCCACTTGTCAGGATCAAGTCCCAAGAAGTAAATTATGAATGTAGAGGCTCCTTCTTAGTAACAATTAAATATATGAGATATGAGGTCATACAATTCATACATGCTAAGGTGGTGCCTACTCAAAAACTAGAAACAAATAGAGGTACAACATGGTCTAAATTCAAATGAGGATAAAGATTAGTAAATGGAAGTTGATCAATAGTATCAATGCTCATGTTATGAGGAAAATGCATCACAAAAAATAACATAGACACTGCAACATTCATAGAATACATGTAATGACGCCCAATAATCATATTGAATTCTAATGGGTCTTCCATAACTATAACATTGACTAACATAGTATTCCCACCTAATCAAATAGGAAACTTGGGAAGAATCCCTAAGGGATCACTAGATCTTCTATTAAAGGCCAATAGATGACTAGCAACTAGCACAAGGTTGGGAGAACCCATATCTTTCCAAGAATATGAGTATATATTACTAATAGAGGATCCTTCATATAAACCACGTTGAAAAATGGTGCATGAATAAATTTCAACCCTTATTTGGAAGAGTGTAGATGAAGGAAGGCGAGACCCAACTAGAGTATTCCAATCAAAGAAAAAGATAATAAGGCTTGGAGGGAGCATGCTTGAACTGAATGAAATACCCTATTTTCCATTAGGTTACAAATTTGGCATAAATAAAACGTATTCATCACATCACTCTTCATGGGAAGGGTGGGATCAAGTGAAGATTGCAATGGCTAAACCACTCATTCACCAATGGATGAGTAGGAAGGGGCACCCTAAGAACCATAAATTGTTAAGGAGAAGAGGATCCTGGTGGGAAGTACCATATTTTATGTACCTATGGAATGATAAGACATACATGAGTAACATTAGTGGAAAATTGAGGTCTAAATGTGTCTCCTAAGGAAAATAACAAAATAATATTTAGAATAATATAATAAGAGTTATGAATTTTCAAAGGGAAAGAAAGAAAATTACTTTTCTAATCATATTTTTGACTTATCTCCTTATAGATTTACTCAAATTGCAAGTGTATCCACTTGTTGGATGAAGAATTAAATTATGCATCCAATGAGTACCCACTATGCATAATTTTGATAGACTCGCAGTGACATAAACTAGAACTACATGAAAAAAAATATTTCTTGAAAAAATGTGTTTCTTGAAAAAAATAGTTTTCTTTCTTCCCCTTTGAAAACTCAATTAATATTTTATTATTTTTCTTATGAGGACCATGTGAGACCTCAAATTTCCCCTAATGATAATACACATATGGAGGCTTGGATGAGCAAAATTCCCTCACTTCAACATCTTTGTGTTTTTGGTTGTGAGGCATATGCTTATGTGCCTAAGGAGAAGTGATTGAAGTTGGATTAAAAAATGTGAAATGTGTGCAACGTGGGTACTCATTAGATGTGGAATTTAACTCCACATCCAATGAATTCTTACCATTGAAATTTGAGTAAACCTATAAGGATATAAGTAAAAAATACGATTAAGAAAACAATTTTCTTTTTTTCCCTCTAAAGATATTTACACTTATGGTTGGCATCAACATTTTGAATCCTATTGTTTATTTTAAAGTTGATTTTGATATCACATTTTTTTGTATTGAGGCCATTTTTTACATAAAAATTTACCTAATTCAACAAGATCTAACATAGCAGACCCATTAATCAATTAGCATGTAATAAAAACCACTTCTGCCCAAACTTCTTCTTTGAGACAACTTCACTACTCATACTCCTAGCCTTCTCCATCAACATTCTATTTATCCATTTTACAAATCCACTTTTCTGATGGGTATATGGAGTTGTATAATTTCTTTAAATGCCATTCTCCTTACAAAACTTACCAAAATTTGCAGAACAAAAATCACCGCCATTATCAATCCTCACACACCATAATCTTACCAATCTGATTTTCCAAGAGAGCACTAAACTCCTTAAACTGACTGAAAAATATTAGATTTAGTTATAAGAAAATATATCCATGTCCTTCTATAATAATAATCAATGAATGACACATAATACAAAGCCTTAGAAATTGAACTAACTTTAATTGGACCAGATACATCATATTGAATTAAGTATAAAAACCTACAATATTTGTGAGAAGTAGAACAAAATTAAAAAAAAAATGTTATATTTTCCATATATGCAATGCTTGCAAAAATCAAATATAAGAGTACAATGTACGTATATTTAATATTCTTTGCATTACTAGCCCCATGCATTTCACTTTGCACCAAGCACAATGAGTGGGTCATAAGGGGGTGGAGCCCCCAAAAAAAATGGGTGATTTTTTGGTTTTTTTTGGGTGGTTTTGGCACACGGTTTTCCAACCTATGGTTTTCTAATTCTACTAAGGAATTAAGTTTGTAATATAATCCAAGTTAATAGATTAGGTATTTTGGAGGTTGCGGAATTATATATATTGCATTTGTAAATGGTGAAGTTTAGACAATGAGAGTTAGAGGTGCAACTCTAAACATTTGTTAGTTTTCCTATTTAAGGGTTTCCAAGGTAAATTTATGAGTACTTTGTGTGAAAGCTATTGTTTCATTTATATTTTATAAATAATTTTTGTGTGCATTGTGATACTATAAATGTTTAAAACCTACACAATCTTTCAATCCATTGACAATATTTTTGTTTTTCAAGGCCCATAGGCCTTTATCACCTATATGGCCCAATATTTGGTTCCATAATGTTGTATTCTCTATAGGCAACTTGATTTTTGAAGTAATTTCTTGTTTAGGTTATGATTGTGAATTTGTATATCCCATAGATATATCCAATGTAGAAATCAAAGAAATATTACATTGAATAGTGCATGTATCAAGATGGGAAAAATTTCCCACACAATCACCCTTAGTGAGAACCATATAACATTGAACCATATTACACCATTTGTTAGAGGAAAAAACCTACACACCCACATAATTAAGTGTTCTTATTAATAGTAGGTTTCATGCTAGACCTAAAATCTGCAAAACTCCATTGATCCCCTTTATTCTACCATTATAGAATCTGATCAAGACTTTACCATGGAAAACTATGCTAAGAGGAGATTCATTACCAAGGTATACCATCCCACCATCATATTTATCATACACTAAAAACCAGTGCATATGGGAAGTCATATGGAAGGAATCTCTAAAGTCTATCAACCATGCACTCTAGCTTGCATGGGTTGCCAAAACTACAACAAAGGCATCTCCACCATCCTTTTGAGAATATGTTTTAGACTTATAATTAGAATCGTTCATTTCCTTATTATTCTTTCTTTTCTCTTCCTTCAAGTATCTTTCAAAATACTCAACCTTGTCACAGTTCCAACATTTTTCCTTGGAATTATTACAAAATGACTTAGATCACTAAATGAGTGATCTAGGTGGTTCTCAATAGTAATCCACCTTTTCCACTAAATTAATGTTTTCAATCCTATGGGTTTTATAAACCATGATATTCACCCTTTTTATGGGGAATGTAATGTAATTCCATATCCATTTGTTAATTACAACCATCATGTAATGATTCCTACAATGTTAATGATTCTAATCCCATCAGAACTCCATAGTTAAGCATATTTGGGCTAGAGTAGTACTAGGATGGGTGACCTCCTGGGAAGTCCTAGTGTTACTTGCCTAGGCACTTTGTAAAATCAGAACAATTTATACCAAAATCATCATGGGAATTATTCTTTTCTCACTCTCTCATCTATAATCGAGGTGAAGGAGGTCCTTTGAGCATGCAATGGAGTGTGATATAATGCTTATCGCAAAATAGCATAGTCGACATCTCTTTCTCTTTAGAGATAATCTATCACCATTCTAGATTTTGTTCTACAATATTTTATTATTCATTAATAGAAGTTGCGTTTCATTGTATTTCTTTGTGCTTTGCTATATTTTCATTTGTATCTTATTTCATTCTAAACATAATCTGGATGAGTGGTATCACAACAATTTACTCCTTTTTATTGCTCGATGCATATACCCAACAAGGTTAGGGTATACAGAGTTAGGTCTTGAGATATTTTCTCTTGGGGACGACCACTCTCACCAGCCTAAGCGACCTTTCATGGTGGAAGAAAACAGAGATGAAAGAGTGGTATATCCTTTCAAGACATTGGTCAAGGAATCCCTTAAATGACAAAGAAATTAGATGATGGATAACTTTGCTCAGATTCTTCGATGACTACTGATGGTTGTCGAGGAATCTTTGACAAGCATCCATTTCGGAGGTGTGACGCCCTTCAATGTACAAGTTAATTTTGATATCCCTTTATTTGAAGGCTAGATAGATGTAGATTCTCCAGAGAAATGGTTGAATCTACTAGAAGGTTATTACTCTGTCCAAAAATTTTCCAATGGTGAAAATATCACCTTTGTTCTCCTTAAAGACCTTCCCCGTGTCAAATATTGGTGGGATGCTCACAGGGAGAGGCACAACATCTATGAATCTATGCCATTTGGGAGAGAACCCCCCGAGAGGCCTTTGTGGATGCCCTCAAGGAGGAGTTATACCATGTTAGAATCTATAATGACCAATATATGAAGTGTATGACTTTGCGTATACCAAAATATTCCATACCCTGCAATCAAATACATTATTCAATATTCTAAGAGAAATATGGATCTAAAGTACCATAGTGGCCTACACAAGTACATCCAAAAAGAGATGGGTTTCTTGGGCATCTCCTCACTAAGAGCCGCTTATTTATATTCTTTCAAAATCAAGAAGAAATTTAAGCAGTGGAATAAGTTGGAGTTTGGGTTTGAAAATCCACAACAATAGAAGTATGGTAAAGACAACCCTAACACACAAAACAACCAACCTCAAGACAACTAGTACAAGGTACAGGAAAATAAGGGTAATAAGAAGATGAAGAAGGAAAATGGAAAGTGGTGTGAGTTCCACAAAATTCTGTGTGACAAAATTGATGAATTCCACTCAAAACAATCATTGTTGGTCAAGATCAAAGAAAACGAATCAAAACATGACTTAGAGTTTGATTTAGAGAAAAATAAAGGGAAACATACCATCGATGTAGAACCCACGGCTACCATTGTGGCAAAAATAATGTAACTAGAAGAACCAATGGAGCCTAAGGAGGGGGAGAACCTCTTCCATTCATATATGTGGGTAAAAGGGACCCCATTGCATTTTATTGTTGACAATATTAGTCATAAGAACTTGATATCAGATGAGGTTTTCAAGAGATTGAAGTTTCTAATGATGTCACACCCTCAACTATACACCATTGGATGGTTGAGCTAGGGATGAGACATCCACATCAACCAGAAATGTCACTTGTCCTATGACATCAAGCCCTTCAAGGATGAGGTACTATGTGATGTTGATCCACTTAAAGTCTGTGATTTTATTTTAGGACAACCATATACGTGGAAACGTCATACTATATATGAATCTCGACCTTGTATTGTCATTGCTACTCTGGGAGGTCATCTCTATAGGATACCATAGGTAGTTATGACTACTTTCATTTCATTGATATTCAAAAAACAGTGCCACATAGTAATCTCTCATACCATAGAGTTTTCCCACTTCATGATCATGTTAGAAGGTGAACAGAAGGTCACTATGACCACCATAGCCTCATCCCAATACATTTGTATAAAAAAGAAGAAGGTCAACAAGATTGTAGAGGAGAACACATATATTTTTTCACCTACGAGGGTGCCTTTGCAATTCCAATTCAAGCATTCCATTGACTTGGTGGCCAATTCTCTCTTACCCAATGGTACAATATATATATGCTCTCTTCCAGAGAATGAGACTCTTCCATAAGTTCAACACAGATATAATAGAGCCCTTCATAGCCCTATTGGCCACGATCCTTTTCATGTGTGTTTGGGGTTCCAACCATTAGCCACCATTGATACATCTCTTCTTGTTGCATCTTCCTAGCTATAGTCCTCCCACATTCATACCAAGGTAGAACTTGCAACCATATTTGTGCAATGGATTCAACACCTCCAACAACAAGTTCCTGACATCCTTCAACAAGCTAATGCTAAGTACATGTAGGAAAACTACTTCAACAAGGAAAGAAATTGACCAAGGTTCAGATTCAACAAAAGTTTCCCCATATCTCGAGGGATCTTAATACAATGGGGACCATTTATTACTAAAGGGGGAGGAATGATCTTGGTGGATCTCGGTGGCCATCCACCTTTTCCACTAAATCAATGTTTTTGATCCTATGGTTTTGATAAACCATGATTTTCACCTTATTGATGGGGAATGTAATGTAATTCCATCTCCATTTGTCAATTAAAACCATCATGTAATGACACCTACAATGTTAATTCATTGAATCCCATCATAACTCAATAGTTAAGCGTGCTTGGGCTAAAGTAGTAATGAGATGGGTGACCTCCCAAGAAGTCCTAGTGTTTTACATTCCTATGGAATTTTGTAAACTTATACCAATTTATCCCACATGTATCATGGGAATTATTATCCTTTCACTCTCTCACTCTCCCAGACGGATGGCCAAACCAAGATCATCAACCGGATGATCGTGCACATTTTGCGCATGTACAATTCCAAGCACCCCCGCACCTGGGATGAGAGTCTTCCCTATGTTCAACACAACTACAACGGAGCCATACATAGCTCAATCGGCCACAACCTCTTTCAGGTGGGGTTGGGATTTCAACCATTGGGTCCCATGGATGTTTCACTACCCCTTGCATCCACTCAGATAGACTTGTCGCATGCTCCAACTGAAGCTGACAAAGCCACCCAGTTCATTGAGCAAATCCATCACATCCTCCAACAGGTTCAAGATATTTTACAGAAGTCCAATGCCAAGTACAAGCAGTGCCATGAATGCCTTACAAGGCCTCATCAGAAGCTTCGTCCACTCCGTTATGTACCTTACACCATCGCCAATGCTACTGGTGACAATGCTTTTGAGCTCAACATTCCCCCCTTCCTTGGATTGCACCCAGTGTTCAATGTGGACCTCCTTCGACCTTATTTTATACTATTATTGGACACCTCAGAGATAGAAGAACAATTGAAACCAACATAGCTCAACCATGGCTGCATGAAATAGGCATCCACTTATCATATCCTGGACACACAAGTCAAGGGTACTCGCCAACATAAGATCCAACTTTATTGGGTTGTCAAAGCAGGGCAACTCCGGCACCAAGGAAAGTGGCTCACCAGGGGCCAAATTCAACCGAAATTTTCCCATCTGATGGGGGAACTCAATGCAATGGAGACCATTTCTTCCTAAGGGGGGAGGATTGATCTAGGAGGATCTCGGTGGCCACCTACCTTGTCCAATTGACTCAAAACATTTTTTTGGCAAATTACTGTTTTTAACAGTTTTTCAGATCCCAAACTTATGTGGCCATTTTGAGGGCCTAAATGACGTTTTTTCATGATCGAGAACCTAAATAATTGTCAAAGGATTTGATTTACCCCCCTTATTGAATCTCTTGTCAATACATTTCCAATGAGCTATTGTGCGCCCTAAACGAAGATCATATGCAAAAGTTACAACCCCGGGAAGTTGATGTACTAACTTACCTCAACGGGGCCCACATGACTTTTGGCGCTTCATCTCCTAGGGTTAGGTTTTTGGATGTCTAGGGTTTTGGAATTTATGTTTATTGTAAAATGGCCTTCATAGCCTCATTGTACTCATCTTCTTGCAAATGAGCATAGTTGTCACATCTCTTCTCAGAGATAAGTTGCCACCATTCTAGCAAGCTTGTTTTCAGTTTGCATTTTATAGTTTTCAACATATTTCTTATTTAATAGAAGTCAAGTTTTACTGTATCTCTGTTATTGTTCACTATGTCTCTGTGTTAATATTATAAATCTGTGGTTTCATTTCGTTCTGCTCATAAATCTGGATCACACAACATCTATTGGTCTTGTGCTGGTTCTGAAACACACTCCGAAAGAAACTTGATCCTCCCAGCTCCTAGATAGTGCTAAGCGCTCTGAATGTCGATTGTTTTGGTGGATTTATAATTTCATGTTACTGATGCATCAATGAAGCACCAATGGATTAACTAAGTCTCTATACATCACACATGACATGGTAACTTACATAATAAATTTTGAATGAAACATCAACAAATGCAGGAGCCAAACTTTCGTTAAAAAACGCCTTTGAGCGCAATTTTTCGGAGTTTTCCAAAGTGAAGTTTTCACCCCTAAGACATGCTATTCATATGTTTTAAGGCATTATGATTAAAGCACAACTCATGGAATCAAAATTTGAGTCCTAAAAGTACTAGAACAGATCGCTTAGGGTTTCTTGCACAAACTGGTCACATCAATCGTTACACAGATGAACTGCTCGATTGGAACAATTAGGTATCTCGCCAAAAGTTCCCCCGCCCACACTCTTCGCAGTGCAAGAGACAACACTCAAATACAACATCTTATGGGTAAGTTGTCCGTCTTGAAGTTCCCCACAACAAGGTAATCACTGAGTGCCCTTTGATGCAAAGCATGTTTTAAAACGTTCAAACATTCTTAACTTTTAATAATTTTAGTTTAAATTAAATTAAAATTATTTAAAGTTAAAATTTTTAATAATTTGATTTTGAATTAAATTGAGATTACTTAAAGTTAAGATTATTCAATGGGAATCAATAAAGTTACATAGTCTCATGATTTGTGTTGGCTTGAGTATGACACTGTCAACGATGTCATTAATTCACATTGGGAAAATTTTGATAATTGGTGAGTGCATGGTTGAAGTATGGTGCACCTATCACAATTGAAGTACTAAGTATGTCCAACTTATTTCACTTCCCAAGTAACACAGAACTTAAGAACCTTTGGATTCTAATGCATTGAGATGTGTGAAATAAATCTTGGACATTCCAACCACACATTCATGGAATCTATGTTTTAGTACACGTGACTTTGCATGGATTTAGTTAAGACAAATCCTAGTGGGGATTACCTTTATATCTCCAAAGCCAATTTCATTTTTTTGGGGGGAACAATAGTTCATAAAAGTTCTTTATGACTTCTAGAAAGCTGTGAAGAGAACCCATATATGACCGTTTCAAGAATAGGTTTTGAAAATTCATTTTGGCAGAAGTGAGAAACTCCATTATTAGTCCCTGCTTTCAGCACGACTATAGCAATGAGTCTGTCATTGACCGCGTATTAGTTTTATGGTTGACTTAAATTTTCCCTGAATTCACAATGTTCAACTTAGGAAAACCTCAATAGTTTTTTTATTAAGATTAAAATAAATTAAAAAAATTCATTTTTCTGTTTTCCCATTGACTTTCCATTTCAAAGTGTTATTGCCAGGGTGATGGCCAGCATTGATATTTACAATCTGATCTTGATCAAATTTTATATCTTCTCTTATTGTTTTCAATGCCTTGCCCTTGTTATGTGTAACTTTGCCTCGTCATTCGAGCCCTCTGCCTCGCCAGAGAGCTTATCCCCCACACAACCTTCTTAGACTGCAGTCATTTGGCACCTTAGCCTAGTTCACGAGCTTACCCGTAGTACATCTTCTCATATCCATCAAGCTCGCCATCGCGTTCATGGATGGAATCCTGATAATTTCGACATTCGATTCCACTAATTGCCCATGCGAGCATCCGTTTCAGACACAAAAGTATCCGCCATTAGATTAGAACACCCTTCCTCCGATATTTCATATCACACAACTAGGGGGCTCAGATCATCCCATTCTCAAACTCCATAATTTCTGGCCCGAGATTTGTACCAGTGTCCCTACAGGTAGAGCAGAGATAGTATTACAATTATAATGGCGCTAGGAGTGGTGAAGTCCCTGGCGGGGTTTCTCCTGCTACTGAATTTATGCATGTTTGTGACTGTGGCTGTTATTGCCGGATGGGTGCTCAACATTGCCCTCCACCACACTTACTCTACTGGTACTTATTACTTGTATGCATAATATGTTTTTTGTGCTTTTATACCATGGAGTGTTTTGCTGATTGATTCTATGACTAACTTGTAGGTTGGAAAAGCTCTTCATGTGGGATTTTATCCAGTGTATTTTCTAATGGGGACTGAAGTGACAGGATTCATGGTTCTCTTTTCTTTGATAGCTGCTGTAGTAGAAACTGCTTCATGCCTTTCAGGACTCCATCATCTCCGGGTTTGGACTACCCATAGTTTGGCTTCTAGCATCCTCCATGACAGCTTGGGCCCTCATAGTACTCGCCATGGGGTATATATATAATAAGAATTATGATTTCTAATTCATCTATGAACATTGAAATGTGAACGAGCTAACCATTTTTCATTCACAAAACTGTAGGTTGACATGCAAAGAGATCCATATGGGCGGCTGAAACACAAAGTTGCTATGTACTACTCCTATGCTATCACATTCATACGGCCAGTGATTTCCTCATTCCTTTGATTCTATTATGGCATTTTGTATAGTTAAGATTTTGTAACTTAGCATTTATGTGCAGATAACGTTGGAGTCATTTGAAATAGAACCGGTCAGTTTGGTCTTGTCTAGACACCCCAAGTCATCCAACAGTTCGTGCTTCCATCATTCACAAATCTTAGAGACAACTCCCCTTGGGTCCACACATTTGGATTGTGCGTCCAAGGTGCCCCTACTCATCCATATAAGGTCGTGAGGATGGTCACCACTCCATCCTTCTGTTTGCCGCGACGGTCTGCGCCCCTGAGCCAATCTTGAAGACTCTTTGTCCTCCAGGATGAATGTCTTAGTCTTAGGAATTGATATACCCCATAAAATTGATTGGTCCTTTATGAAATCTATAAAAGTGAAAACGTTTAAGAAGTCTAAACGTTTAGACTACGCTGTTAGAACTTCATTTGCTAAGTTAGTTGTTGATTAGGTCGATTAGGACTGGATCTTTCAATACTTGAAGGAATATTGTTTTCGTTCGACTCATTTCTGGCTTCTTTGTCATATTGTTTCGGGTAGGATCTGTACCAGTTGGGCTGACGATTTCGTATGGAGGATAATAGCATGGAAGGTAATACGGAAGCTAATGCAATAACGGAAATAATATTGTTTTATGAAGAGTTTGAGCATAGGCAAGACTCATAAATGGTTGAACGAATAAAAAGGGTAATAGCAACAGAGACCCAGATCATTCACAATTATAACTGGTTCTCTATGACCTTGGAAAAATAGATTCTGATGAAGTGGTTCGGTCTTTGGATCATAATCACATGCAGTTAAGTTTAGCGATTTTATTCAGAGAGAGATTTCAATGGGTGAGTGATATCGTGGTGTACGACCCAGTCCTGTCTCCATTCGAGCGAATGGCTATAAATGCCTTCAACTGTACTTGTCTCTCTGTTAACGAAAATGGCACACGGATGGTTGACAAACCCACGCTATTTTCATGCCTCAGTGTCTGTTTGATCTGTTTGCTAATGTCTTGGAAGAAAATTGGATGCCTACCAATTTGAATAAGATTATTATATTAGCGAACAGTTTTCATCAGTTCAAGGAAGAATTTTACCATGTTCTTAAGAGCATGCCCGTCATTCTAAACGGTGATCATGTATTGCATGGAACGCCTTTGCCATTTCCAGAAAGGAGAATCTCTATGAGAGCATTTGGTAGTTTAAGTTGGCATTTCTTTGCCGCTTCATTAGATGATCTCAAATCTTGATTGTTCTCTACGGGATTTGTCCACACAGATTTCACAGTTTAAAGAACAAAATGTTTTGGTTTTTTCATATTTTTTAGGTTTAATTTTATCTGAAATCTAGTTAACAACATACTCACCGGTTCCATTTCAAATGAAACGAAGTACAGCTGTGACCTCCTCGGTTTAGTAGTAGATCGCCTGTCATCTATGAGGATGTGATGGTTCGTGACAAGCAAATTAATGCATAGAGGGATGATAAACATTTTTCTTGGAATCAGATACTATAGGTTTAAAAAGTTGGATTTCTATCCGTTCCTTGAATGCAGCATACATGAGGATTCAGTTTGTGTACGAGTTGCAGCATTGTATTATGTAAATCTATGTTACTTTTAAGGCACATGCTTATTATGGAAATATGTTTCTATTCAACTAAAGTCTTTCTTGTGTTCAAGGTTTTTCCTAATTAATTTGCGTTCAACTAAAGTCTTGCTCGTGTTCAAGGTTTTTTCCTATTATAACAGGCTCGTCCATAATTTCTGGCCTGAGATTTCTAACAGTGTCCCTACAATGTATGTTATGTTTCCTTCCTTTATTGGCGTTTCCAGGGTTTAATTCCGTTCTGTTTTGCAGCCCCAATATACTTATTTTGTCATAAATCAATAACTTATTAAGTTACATTTTGACATAGGCGGGGTCATAAAATTATTGTGTTTTCAGTGCTGCTCTGTTTGTTTTCAAACCTGTTAAAGACAGGGACTATGCTGCCTTGCAGCTCTTGTTTACCTGAAGTCTGGAAATTAATTTCAAATTTCACCACTCCAATGGGATCAATGAACATAAGGGCAAGTCTGGTCGGACTATGCTGCCTTGCAGCTCTTGTTTACCTGAAGTGTGGAAATTAATTTCACCACCCTAATGGGATCGATGACCATAAGGGCAAGTCTGGTCTGCCGATGAGACCAGCCGAGGAAATGATAGAAGATACTGCTAAATTTTCAACCTGGCAGAGTTATAGGCTGACGGCCATAGGCCCCGACTGGAGGGTCTAGAGAGGTAGATGCTTTGAGGAGCTGAGCGAACATATTGTTAACCCTCTCTGGATGCCGTTTCGGGAAAACGAGAAAAGTCATTTGGAACCTTCAATTTTGACAAAAACAAATGGAAAATTTCCCATTATTACCTCCGCTGGCAAATAGGAAGACTTATGACTTCATCGGCAAAGTCGACATGAAAAACCTCAGACTCATCGGCAAACTTAAGAAGAAGTGTGCCGACGGCCTCGACGAGGTGAATGGCGAGACTTCTGAATTACCCCAGCGAACTTAATAGAGAACTCCGGTGAGATCGAAGCACTTGAAAGGGACATCTCCTGACGAGACCAATAAGCATCAGAGCGAATGCGTCATATTCACCGGTGAAGAAGATAGAAGAAACAAGGCCGATAGGACTGGCCTCCTATGAAAACTGGAGGAGTGAGTTCATTCAGACTCCTCCGATGTGCATCGGAGAATTTTTCATCAACTCCTCCGATGCAAATCGAAGGAGGTACCATCATCGGAGGAGTTGCCATCAACTAGATTTGACAAATTCCTCATCAATTGCCTTCACATTTCATGATTAAGGTACGAATTCATGAAAGTTTTTATGAATTTTCAATTAATTAATGCTTTATTTATATGAGTTAGAATGATTACTCTTGATAGTTTATTTGGAGTTACGCTCATTTGTTGTATGTTAAATGGTGAGGAACAAGGAGGGTTGTACTCAACATCCTTGCGAGGCGATCTATAGCCAAAGACGCTAAAGAAGAAATAACAACTATAGCAATGGAATAGGAGCAACTAATGTAATCATATGAAAACGACTGAGGAAAGAGTCCAAATAATTGAACAATTGGATTCTCCAATGTCCTAGCTAGTCATTAGGTTGGATAAGATGCACTACAACCAAAATCTATGACACCGGACCAACACTAGAAAACAAATTCAAATTGTAACCGCTGATTATCCCCCTCATCATTAGAAAGGTGATAAAGACAAAAGTTGGGAAATGAAAAGTCACCGGGTAGGCAGAAGGCGAAGGGTCACATCGACCTCCAATAAATACCAGATTTGTATTTGATAGATGGGTTTTTGGGCTCTTCAAACATTGTACACTTCTGAACTATTTTGGGAATACAACGTCAACTAAAATCGAAGAGATTTCCTTAGAGTTTTCATGTACTATTGATGAAACTGTTAATACGGAGAAGCCCTTAGGGCCAACTTTTGATAGAGAGAAGGACTCTCATGTGTTGTTGTTCTGCTGCAAACTATTTCAAGTAGATTTTTTTATGTTCACATGGGTTGTAAAAGCATGTTTGTTTATATGGACCATTTTGGCGCAATATGTGTTTTCTTACAGTTTTGTTACTCTTTCTTATATTACATGTCCCGAACGAATGAGTTGTGAATGTATACAGAAACGTGACTTAGAATTTTCTGGTTATAGACATGTATGCATGTGTTTCTAACTACCTGCCTTCATGACAACTATGTGATTGGGGTTTATGCATAGTTTAGTTTCATTACATTTCATTTTGTTACTATATTTCGCTCCTAGCTGGGATATGATAGATTATAAATATATTAGAGGTCTGCATTTACATAGTATTCATCTATATATTTTGTTTGCATAACCATCTGTCACTCACCTTCATCAGTGGACCGAGCCTCAATTGGTAAAACCAAACTAGAAATTGTTGTCGGGTTAGAATATGGATGGGTTCTCTATTCCAAACGATGAGGTATAATTAGGACTTTTTATCCGGGGTAACCCCTTACTTTTGTCAAGAAAATTTAGACCCGTCAATAGAATTGGCACTAGAAGGAGGGTCAAATGACAACTCTGCCCATGTGGAGTCATTTCATTAACTTTTAACCAACCCATGGATCCTCTCAGTACTGAGTCTCTATAAGATATCCATTTGAGTCTTCCGAGACCAACCAGGGGCATCTCAATCAAGACAATTAATATCTTGTCAAACCCCAACTTCGATGGCGAAGGACATGCCTCTGCATTCACTCACCTTAATCAGTTTGACATCACTCGACGAAATCTAAAGATTGTACAAGACAATGAAACATGTGAGTATTCATTCTCACATTCAAAGAGAGAATTAAGCCTAGTTTAGGGCATTGCCAGCAAAATAGGTCCATAGCTGGAAACAATTTGTGGAAATATTTATTGTTGCTCATGAAAATTATGTTTATGATGAACTTGCGGAAATCAGTATACTCGGAAATTAATCTGAGGATGATTTCTTTCGAGGAGTTGCAGATTTATTGTAGATTTCTTGAAAGTGATGAGCCCTCACGCAAGGAAATATTCAATTGGTTTTTATATCTTGTATCTATTTCCGAAGAGTGTGATCTGAATGATCAAACCATCTCTCATTCAAAAGAATCATACTTGATCATGAAATATAGGGAGTACATGATCTTTGAACACCACTCTATTACAATTGTAGGGGAATTCTTATTAGAAATATTAGACACCTTAGCCTCATAGTGTGAACCATGTATCATCTCCCCTTCAGAAAATCACGAATCTACTTTGGACTATGGAAAATATTGTTGGACAGTTGGATTGGACAATTGATTGTCATTGATGTCAACCCTTAGAGATTGATGTCAACCCTTGGAGAAGTCCTAAAGCCCATGGTTGAGATTGACGGTGAGTTAGTTTTCATTGATGGAGTGGTTGATGTAAGCAAATGTGATGGGTGCATTTGATGAAGTCTACATGAAGCCTCAGAGGTGTGGTTATGGTACTTGAAGTTGGTTGAGGAATATGGACATGAAAGACAATGTAAATGCAGGTAATACACTCATAGATGGATAGTCCTTGTTGTTATGTTTCCAGTGATAGGTGGTATTCCACGTGGTTCCTCACGGTTAGGGAGATATGGCCCTGTGATGTTGGAAGCCCCGAAGAATGGTCAAGAAGCCCCTGAGAAGGTGCAAGTGAACGAATGAATGGGTAAAGTGGTTATAACAATAAAGTCAATAATCACTAAGAATAAGGAAAGAGTTTACCTATCAAAAGTATAAATACACCTCAATGAGTCTCTCATTATTACACACACACTTACATTGAATATCTATCTTGTGAGAATGTTATGGTTTAATATTTTGGTCTATTTGTGAATTTGAAGACAAATATGAGGCAATGGAGAAAGAGTGAAGAAATAGAGAAACTTCTAGAGCTGCAGAGTGCCAGGGTTGTTTTGTAACCTTAATTGAGCAGGCTCTCATGGGTCAGTTTGAGATTGTCACGCGAGGCACCCCTGCGGGTTGCCTAGGGCATGCCACATGAGGCCCCGCATGACAAGGTGTCTTAGTCCCGCGAGGCTAATGAAAATTTGGGGAAACTGATGGTACCAAGATGCTGAAGGTTGTGACAGTGTTACATGATTGATACTTGCTATGGTGTTGATGTACATGGTTTATTGTTGACGCATATGGTATAGGTTATGGTGCATGGTTGATGCACGATTTGGTACAATTGTGGTGCATGGTTTGATACAACGATGTTGCATGGTTGATGCAAAGTTTGGTATAGATGTTGGTGCATGGTTGATGCACTTGGTGTGGTACATGTTGTGGTACATAGTTAATGCTTGGTATGGTATAGGTTGATGGTTTGCTACATGCTTGAGACACATATATTGTGATGGATTGTTGGTGATATTGGTAAATACTTGGTAGAGGCATGTGTTGGTGATATTGGACATCTATTTGAGAGGTGTCGTTGGTATATAATCCATGTGAGAGGATCTGGTTAAGTATCGATGATAGTGATAGGTTGGACAAGTTTATCAGTGACACATTGATGTGACAGGTTGGATACAGTGACAGGTTGACAGTGAGAGGTTTGATATAGTGACATGTTACAGGTTGATGTGACAGTGACAGTGACAGTGACAGTGGTAGTGACAGTGGAAATAATTGTAGTAGTGATAGTTATTCTACACTTTTATTTCAGGGCAATAGGACGGGGCAAAGAAAGGGGGTTGTAGCCTCCTTCTAGTTGGTGCCAAAGAACACAGAGAGTTGGATCTTCCTTCAGGTTTGAACCTGAGAATTAGAGGGTTGTATCCTCCTTTTGGTTGGAGCCAAAGAATTTAGGGAGTTGTATCTAGGTAAAATCATGAAGGTGGGTAACACTTTCGTGAGAATCGAGTTTCTAAAATTCGTAGAGACATTTTCTCGGCCGAACTAATACTTCTTTCATCCGAAAGTCCTATTGTTTTCGGTCGAAATATGTTTTGGCCAAACCTTTGAACGTCAAATCGAACGGTATCGTGACGACGCCCTCGCTTTTCGTGTGCAATTTTAGCCGGGCGAACTTTTTTTCATCCGGTAACATCTTTTCGACCGACAGAATCTTTCGACCGAAAGAACTTTTCAACCAAAAAAGGTTTATATATTACCCTCACATTGCATGATCCAGGGGATCAAATTTTGCTCAAAAATTTGAAGTGCTCGAAATCGCTTCAAATCGAACGAGAGCGTAGACCTCATCATTACGAACCTAATGCAACTCATTTGGGTTCAAACGGACATCGGGAGCGAGAGATATCGCGTTCTGTTCAAAATGACAAACATGCAAAAAAAAGGGATGTTGATTGTACAGTCCGCACGAACGCTGACGTGGCAGGTCGTACGACACATGGCAGGCCGTACGACATGTGGCAGGCAGTTATTTGGACAGTTGGCATGTGACATGGCATGTTTGCAGCGAACGAGATGGCGACACGTGGCCCAGTCAATGGCCACCACGTGTCATATATACATTGGTTTAAAATTATGTTGTTGGCCGGAGTCGACCCCGTGACCTCCGGGAAGGGGGGAGAGTCTTGGGAAGAGTCGCCAACCGACGCACCACTGGTTGTTCCTTGTTATATATATGGCAATAAATTTATATATGTTTTCATATGTGTATAGTTGGGGCGCGACTGGGCTTGGGCTTAGCCCCAGCCCTTGGTCGCACATTGCGTGAACATATGACCCATTGCTATACCGTTTGGCGTGTGCGCGCGCGGTTGTGTTTTGATTTGGTTCCAATGGTTATACAAACAACCTGCCACTTTTCCTTTGACCATTGGCTTGTGGAACAGGGGCCTATGTTTACACTTGCGCGCGGTCTTATGGGTCATAGGACCTTGCCCTTGATAGTTAGGGGCTAGGTGCACCCGTAACTGTCCTACAGTTTGCACGGTTCGCACGGTTGCATCCAGTGCTAAGTTTTTACGCTTAAATATGTGTGTGGGCTAGGTTGAGCCAACAAGGGTGCATTTTGTAGATGCAGAGACAACAAGTTTGAAGGGGAACTTCCAGGAAGCCTATCTTCTTCAATTTTTGGCCAAACGAGGTGCCGAAAAAGCCCAGCTAGGGGTTTTTGGACATTCTGAAGCCATTGGAGTAGTCTATTTGGCATTTTGAGCATTTTAAAACACATTTTTGAGCACTTTGAGCAAATAATACAAATGATCCATTGGAAGCTGGACCAGGAGATGTAGCCCAAGAGAGGGGTGAACTCCTTTATCATTTGTCGTGTTATGTGTTTTCTGTTCACTGTTTTTGCTGCTGTTTATATGCATCTTGAATGAGTAAAACCTATTAAAGTTGTGTTGCAAAGTTGATCCATTTGCATTTTAACACATAAAATTTTACTTGCAAATAATTTCAAGAATACAAGTCTTCTTCATTTTTAGACCAAGTTGGTATCAGAGCATAGGTTTTTGAAGACTTGATTATTTGCAAGTGTTTTGTTTTCTGATGCTCACAAGGTTGAAAATCACAAGAGGAGAAGGTCAACTTGTAGAGCCAAGTTCTCATCCTTCAAGGAGGAATCTTATATTATCACCGCAAGTTTCAAGGAGGCATTCACCAAGTATGGCTCATGAAGAGAGTCATGAACACGTTCCTGCAGAAGATGAATATCTCAGAAAGGATGTCATGGAAATGAGAGAGATGATGAAAATCTTGAGGGAAAGAAATACAAGGTCACAAGGTGAAGGCTCCAACCCTTCAAAGCACAAGGGAGACAGTGGTGATAAAACTCCAAATGGAAATGGAGGGAATGGT
>SNQJ01S0001119.1:0-21627 GCA_010110895.2 Picea sitchensis
TTTTGAACAGAGAAATAAACTTCTAATATATTTAACCATTTTTCTAGGGCATATGCATCGATCTGACCTTCAAATATGGGAATATCAAAATTAACTTGTACCTTCAAGGGAGAGGTTCCTCTAAAATGGACGCTTGATGAAGATGTGCATGTTGCTATCAACAGGCGTTGAAGGATGTGTGCAAAATTCTCCATCATTTCATCCCTCTGTCGCACGAGAGCTTGCTCAAGCAACATGTTAATAGAATCTTCTGCTCCACTGTTTTTCTTTTCTGCCGCCATCGAGGGTTTCTTGGGTGTGCGAGAGTGATTGTCCTCAAGAGAGACAAACTCGAGACCCAACTGGCTATACTCGGACCTTGTCAAGGACATGCGCTGGAAAATAATCAAGAGTAGCCTACTCTGATACCACTGATCCAGATTATTTTCGGAACGAAATGAAAACAAAGATATTATAATGAAATACTTATGAAAATTGCTAGAAACAGAGAAATACAACAATACTTGATTTCTATTAATGAAAGAATTGTAAAGAGATTGTAAAAATACAAAGTGTGAGACTCGCTAGAATGGTGGCAGCTTTATCTCTAAGAAGAGATTTGACGACTACGCTCATTCACCAGAAGATCATTACAATGAGGCTCTGAAGGCCTTTTTATGATAGACATGAATGCCAAAACCCTAGATATCCAAAAACCTAACCCTAGGAGATGAAATGCCAAAAGTCATGTGGGCCCTGTTTGGGTAAGTTAGTACATTAACTTCCCGGAGTCGTAACTTTTGCATACGATCTTCGTTTTAGGCACGTGATAGCCCATTGGAAAGTTATTTTCGATAACTATGCATTACGTCGTCAAACTATGACTCAGTCTATGGTTTGACTATGGTGAACAAAAAACACTATTTAGGCCCCCAAAACAGCTCTGGAAATACAATAAGATGTGCTAACATGAAAACATACAAAATAAGCCAGTTGGATTAGGTGGGAGGCCACCAGTATCCACCTGGAAGATGTGTAGGGCTTCAGACAACCCCGAAAGTGTAGAACCCACAATTACAAAGAAGTACATAAGAACATGTTGCAATAAAAACTGAAAAGAGGAGCCAGTTGGAACATGTGGGTGGCCACCAATATCCACCTGGATCACTATTGAAGAACCATTCGAACAATGGAGATCGAGTATCATTGGAGAGATCAATTGTCATTCCTCGAAACAACACAACTACATCATATCCACTATTGATTATTTCACATGATGTAATGAAGTAGTACCACTGATGAAGGTAAACAAGGAAGTAGTGATCAACTTTATGGAGAAACATTTGATTACTAGGTTTGGAGTGCCGACTACTCTTGTTTTTGACAATGCTACATAATTTTATTACTTGAAATTAACCGAGTTTTCTTTATACAAAGGGATTATATCTAACTATTACCACTAGRGGAGTGGTGTGGCTAAGTCCACCAATAAAAACTTGATTCATATCTTGAATCAAACCATAGTTGATCAACAGAGGAATTGGAACAATGTTTTACCAAATTCTCTCTGGGAAGATAAAGTGACACCTAAATCCTCCATAGGGACATCCCCTTATTTCCTTATTTACGAGAAAGAAGCCATGCTTCCCCAAAATATTTTATTTCCTTCCCTTCAATTGTATCAGAAATTGCATGGGAAGAATTGCCCAATCATCCAAAGGAGGGTTGACACTTTACTCAAAATAGAAAAAGAGAGAGGGAAAGCAAAGAAAAAATTTGTTGTTCATCAATAGACTATCAAAATATGATTCAATAAGAAGTCTATAGAATAGAAATGTTTCCAAGTGGAAGAGTTGGTTTTAAATGGGATAAGCCACTTGAAGACAAAGGGAAACATTCTAAATTCCAACAATTGTGGCTTGGTCCTTACTTGGTTAAGGAAAATCTTGTTCTAGGCACATATAGACTAAAAAATCTCAAAGGAGAATAATACCTCCTACCTATCAATGGCGAAGTATTGAAAAATACTTCACTTAGTTTTCCTTAGATAGCAGACTTGTACATAAATAACATATTTGTTGTTTCTCATTTCTATTTTTTCAGCTTCGCTTAGACTTCTTCTCATTTCATCTCCACTTTGTTTATTTCTACTTAATTTATGTTTGTTTGATTTGAGTTGTTTCTTTTTTCTTTTCTTATTTTGAACCTCCTCATTGAAGATCATTTCCTCTAGATTTCCTTGAATTATTTTCTTTCATAAATAAATGATTGTTGCTAACATCCCATTCTTTCAATGAATGGGATATGTTCCTAACTCAAAAGGAAAGGAATGGGTTCTTCCTATGTTATTGGTTACCTTAGTCTAGTATCCAAGGCTTAGACTATGTACAGGAACACTTCTTATGTAGTAGATGAGCATAAACATCCCAGATATGGTCATGGACAAATAATTGGTTAATTTCAAAGGATCCAGTCACTCACACTTGATTAAAGTTTGATGTTTATACCAGGAAGTATATGGAGTATCCAAGTTATTTTGCATAAGGAAGTAGCTCATCTATAAAGTAGGTATATGTAAGCGATTCTCACAAAAATGTATCATCTTGCATGTCTTTAAAGGAATACTGAAATCCCCCATCCACCTCCCTCTAATGATAAATACAAGAAACAAGGAAAACATATTTAAAGTTAAAGGCTTGGTAAAGGAATTTCAAATCATGTGGGACATGTTGGTATCTCCATCAGGGCTATGAATGCTTGTTGGTAGCGGATCAAGGTCTATGATACCGGGGTGACTCCATCAAGGATATGGACACTCACTAGCAGCATAACAACACCAGAGAAATAGAGTAACTAGCCTAAACTTTCAACATTCTTGGTGTATAAGTACCTTGTGATATTGCAGTCACCTCTAGTGAAAGATTACGTCCAAGGAAATGAACTTTATATGGTTCCTTGGGAGTGTAACCAATCATCCATTCAGAACAAGTATGAACTCCCATTCATCTTCTCTCAAGTTCTATGTTCAATGGGACTTACTAATGATAGCTTTGGCACTCCTTTGACGTAAAAAAATATATATTTCATGAACTAGTGTTTGTCTTCAGTGTATGATATAGAGATTCATGGCTCTTCCCAATGTGTCGCCAATTGTTGTGCTAGCAACAACCCCTTCCCCATTTTTCTTCTAATTCTCTAAACTTCATTCCTCTTAAAGTTGAAATAGTATGGGGCCCCTCCTTTTGTCCAATTTTTATGGTCTATTTTGCCTCAGTCTGGGTTATTTTATCTTGCAAGTTTGTTTGACAACACCAATACTAACTTTGCCTTATCTTTAAACGAAATCATCCTCCAAAAGGATTTTCTTCTATGTTTTTTACCTCAACCAATACATCCTTTATCACTGACCAAAAACTTTTTTGGCGCCGATACGCCCTTTATCACCGGCCAAAATATTTTTCGACGCTAAAAGGAATCTTTATCGCTCAAAATAATTTTCTCTCACAAATATGTTCCTCCGAAGATATTTTTCGTTAGTGACATATCGCCAAGATTAATATTTTCCTACGACGACACTTCACTCCAAGAAAACTTCCTTTGCTAACACTCCTCCAAAAAACATATTTTTCATCAACGAAACACTACATATCGCTGAGAAAAATATATTTCTCACTAATGTATCGCTGAGAAAAAATATTTTCTTCACCGACATATTGCTGAAGAATTTTTTTTTCTTCGTCAATACATTGCCGAGGAAAACTATTTTCCTCACCGATACATTGCTGAAGAACATATTTTTCTTCACAGATACATCATTGAGGAAAAAGTTTTTCCTCGCCAAAGAAAAATATTTTTCTTCATCGATACATTGCTAAGGAAAAATATTTTCTTGGCCAATACATCGCTGGGAAAAACCTTTTTTCTTAACGACACAACATTTTCA
Source organism: Picea sitchensis (assembly GCA_010110895.2). Lineage (NCBI taxonomy): Eukaryota > Viridiplantae > Streptophyta > Pinopsida > Pinales > Pinaceae > Picea > Picea sitchensis. Next base: position 3,923 of record SNQJ01S0001119.1, read on the forward strand.
AATAATTTTCTTCATCATCAAGGACTTTCCCACGATCCCACTTCATTGATTTCACATGTGTGAGGTGAGTTATCACATTTAAACTTTCGTACGACCTTTCCTTTTGGATTTTTTCATCCAACGATCATTTTTGTTTTGTTTATAAAACCTCATTTCCCCTCATTCGACACCATTGCACTTAGTCGTCGATGTCCGCTTGGAGTAGATTTGGAGCACCCCCCACACCACGTTGTCGATCGCTAGCTTCCATGCCATCAATTTTCCACTCACCTGCTGACATGTAAGCGCCCATTCATGAGGCATGACTCTCTCTTCTTTTTTTTCAAAAGGGAAGAATCAAAAACAACTTTCCAATACATATAGGCTCGAAGCCATTACAACATACTCATTATGAGCTTTATTCATATCATTATGTTAATTGAATTCGGATGGGAAGAATAACAATCATTTCTCACAACCATCCAAGTTACACCCAATTGACCAGGCATGACCCTCTCTTTACCTTCTCTATTTTTTTAAAAGATAATTAACCACAAGTAAACTTGGGCCATTCTTCCTTACCTTGTTCCCTTCCTCGATCCACATAGTGAAATATCCCTCGTTTACAGGGACTCGTGACTTGAAATCACCCAAACCATCTCCCTCACATCTTTTCTTTTTCGAATTCAAAGTAAGGGGTATTTCCCCCCGATAAAACCCATGAGCACGGGATTCTCCCAAGGGAGTTTCCCTATCGACCGCGAACCTGCTCCCGCTCTTAGAAAAATGGCCACAAAACAATATAACCCCTAAGTGGCACACTAGTGAGGATAGAACCTGAATTCTTTTTTAAAACCCCAATCGTCAGCACGGAGATACCTCACGGGCTATGGACACAGGGCGGTTTTTCTTAGTGTGCCTGTCGAAGCCTGAGATTTAAGATAAAAAAAGGAGGAAATCCTCAGACTTCTACTAAAACTCAACCCGGTTTAGTCACCAAGACGGTTTTTCCAATAGTCTGAAGATAAGAAACTCCCCTAGAATGCATTTCTTCCACTTTAAATTTGTCGTTTTGAAATGCTAACCATGCTAATTTTTGTGTGTTTTTAATATGGGTGAATCACAGGAAATATCATGGCTACCTACCAAAGAAGAATTGGAAAAGGTCTTATCATTGAAATCTATATCACCTCAGACAGGGAGAAAGAGGAAGCAGGAACTAACACTCCTAGCCCCATTCATGATGACATGCATTGTATGATCGAAAAGGATGTGGCCTATCACTGGGGATAAATATACAAAATGTTTCAAAAATTAGTCTTATCCCGAACTGCTAGTTGGAGACCAGGATTTGAGCATCTACCAAACCATTAGACGCTCTAGGATTCATAGGATAGCTACACACACAGTTGTATTCCCATGTGCCAAAGCCATTTCCTGGATTATCTGCCATATTGATGTGGATAATAGATTGGTAAGGGATGCCCGGGAAAAGACAAGTACTTCTTTCAGCCCTTCAGTGCTCAGAACATGCTACAAACTAATCGACGAAGAAATTGAACTTACTGAAGATTGGATGAAAGACTTTCCTTTGGATCCCAAAGATATCATGAAGAATTGGTAGATCCTGGATAATAATTTCAAGACCAGGTCATTCGATGATTACCCTACGAAGATGCTCAGAATGCCATATCAGTGTGTAGTAACCATTCTCTATAGACTGTAAGGAGAAGATGATGCCCAGAAGTTCAAGGTTTAATGGGTCCCTCTAATCCACTCTATCACAACCATGGGACACATTTTCAACTAGGCATATATCCTCTCGTCCACCTCTCGTCCACCCTGGAGGAGACTGTATCAGCTGCAAAATGCATAGTTCTTGGGAAGCATCCAAATTTTCATATGTCACCTTATCTATTGAATGTAGTATGCATAGTGCACGCCTATTATGACATGGGATGGGAATGGCAACCAAGTGACCCTCATATTCATGTCTACTACCAAGGTTTATGGGAGCACAAGTACCTCATACACATCTGTTTCAATTACTATTTTGTGCAGTTGGGAAGGTAGGATATTAGTTCGTAATGGACAGTGGGGAAGGCAATGGCTGCAATGGCTGCAGTTGGGAAGGTAGGATATTAGTTCGTAATGGACAGTGGAACATATATTAGGATCTATGGTGCAACTAAGGATCCTCACTTATTTCCTAAATTTGTCATTGATAAACTTGTTTTGTAAGAAGTGGCATACCATACATTGGTGAATGGATTAGGGGCAGCTCTCTCCAGAGATAAAAGGTTAAACTTGGCCACCACTGCCATTCTAGCTAGGCTCATATTGTTTTAGAGATGTCAAGGAAGTGCAAGAAGAGACTGATATTATGAATACATTCCACTTTGGGGAGGAAACATTCCGAAGGCATGATCCCCTATAAATAATCAACAAGCACTGTCAGGTCTACAAGTACAGGTGGAATTATGAATCTGAGACCTAGAAGGATGAAGAAATCCATAGGAGAGCTATAAAATATGATGATGTAATCTTCATAATGAGGGGCAACTATAAACATAGAGGCAAATTGCAGCAGCAGGAAGCAACAAAGGAAAAAGAGGCAGAAAATAAGAAATTGGAAGAAGAAGCTAGAGCAAAGGTAGAAGAGGAAGAAAAAAAGAAAAGGGAGGATGAAACCCCTAAAAAGAAGGTACTAGTAGCGGCAGAGGCATAAAAAAACAGAAAAGAAAAAGGAGAGAAAGAGAAGGAAAAAATCCAGAAAGAACAAGAGGAGAAGGTCAAAAGTGAAGAGGAAGAAAGAAAAAGGAAAGAGGAGCAAGCGAAGAAAGCTCATGAAGAGGCACAAAACACCAGACCAATGGACACTAGTAGTCTAGAAGCCTCTTCTAGTATACCCTTGATCATAGGCCACTTCCATCTAGGGGAGATAGAATGATTCACACCCTCCAAAGCTACGAAAGTGGCAAGTCTGAACTCTTTCAGATTTGACAAGGATTCGAGCAAGATTATTCAGCAGAGCAAAAAAAGACTGCTTGTTGCCGAAATTTCCCCACTTTCGGTCACAACAAAGGAAACTGTAATTGAAGATATAAAACAAAATCTCAAGAGCATGGTCCAAGAGCTCGAAGACTATAAGGATTAAATCAAGAGTCTAGAGGAGGAAGTGAGATTCTACAAAGGTGATAAAACTAGTATCATTGAATTCAAAATATGTGACAATGAGGTGAGGAAGGAATTCTAGGATACAACCAAGCAACTATATACCAATGTGTAGGAATTTCAAAACTTAGTTTCTCAAATAATCTCAATATTGGACAGATCCAAAATGAAAAACACAGAATTGATAGGAATCAGACTAGTCGTGGATGGAATGAAGAAATGGGCAGAGGAGAATCCTGATTCTCTTGTAAATATCCCAAGGACGACTAGCAGAGAAAATTGGTTAAACTACGCATCTCTTACAAATTTCCAATGAATTGGAGAGGAACTGGAAAGGGATTTAAAAAATTCCCTCAACACATGTACAAAGTTACACATGGTAGCCACCAAACTTGTAGTCAGGTGCACTTGCCCAAAATTGGAGATCTAGGCAAGCTAAGGCCAGATGACTAGATTCAAATTGAGCTGGAGGCAACCATACACTCCAGAGAACTTGCTACGGGGATCCCTCAAATAATGATCAACACCATAATGAGGGAACATTTGGTGGTGCCTTCAAAGGACCAAAACTTGATGATTTCCATCTTGCTCACATTAAAGAAGGATATGAAGACTTTGTCACAAGATTCAATATTGTACGAAATCACTATAGAAAACATGTTGTTTTCTAGGGTGATATGATTTCCACTTATCATGAAGTGTGGGTAACTTATGTTAGGGACAAAGTTTGGGGGCATTTGTTAAATTATTCATGATTGTAAAATGTTATTGTAAAGTAAGAAATGAACATAATAGGAAAAACCAAAAGTTGTAGCTATCAATGGGAAGCCAAGAAGTCCCCAGAAATAGTTGTAAAAGTCGATTATATATGTTGAAGAGCACCCATTTTGAAGGGGCTCTTACATTTTGTAATTTTTGAACTATTTCTAAAATCTGAATAGCAAGAAGCCCTCGGGGCCTTTTGGAGGAGAAGGAAATCTAGTGTTTGTGATACATTTGTTGTGAATCGTTTCCATCTTATTCATGGTCACCGTGAATGTTGCAAGGTCATGCTTCCCACTTTATAGATTGCTTTTGTGTGAATGTTGTAGCTTTGTATTGTATTTCTTTTCCAATATTATTGTTTTGAGATGATGAATAGATAGTTCTGAATAAATTATTGTTGTAGATTGATCTTGGCATTTATTATGTTCATATATTATTAATATGTTTCCCTCTTTTGCAACTAATTGTTTAAGTCTAAGATTGTATGTACGAGTTAGTGATTTTATTGTTTGTTCATTTCTTAAATAATGTGCTTCTAGCTAGGATGGGTTAGAATAGGTTTGATTTCCGCATTTATTTTTAGTTCATATTGCATCCTTTGCATCTTTGTATATCATAACCCCTCAACCATTTATCCCAGTAATGGAAGTTGGGCTAGAGGTCAAATGGGACTATATCCCGATATTAATGGAAGTTGGGCTAGAATTCAAATGGGACTATATCGATAATATCCCAGTAATGGAAGTTGGGCTAGAATTCAAATGGGACTATATCCCAGTAATGGAAGTTGGGATAGAATTCAAATGGGACTATATCCCAAACGGTTTGAAGTCTAATTGGGATTTCATACATGGGAGAAGCACTCTCTATTGAAGGGAATTTTGCTCACGTCAACACACGTCAAGCACTACAAGTAGTACTAGGGTTTCCAAATGCCATAAAACCTTAGTATTTGAGTCACAAGAACCACAAGAACAAGTGCTCCCTTTGCTCCTCTAAGGTTTTTTCCAAACCTTAGCTTCCCTTGTCTTCTTAGGACAAACCCTAACCCTAGTCTTCTTCTTGAATCTCCTTAAGAACCCTAACATTCAGACACATAAAGCAAAGTACAATAAATGAGAGTATAAGTGAGTGAGACAATTTTGATCTAGCTCTCATATCTCTAATAAAATGTTGAGATCACCATGATTAATGAAAAGACTCTCTCCTCCCTTTATTTATATGAAAGGTGAGGGAGTCCAACAACAATAAAGTGGACCATGTACACAAAAAACAAGCTAACTAAACACTGGATAAGTCCACATGTGAATCACTTCAACTCTAAGTGACTCATGTCCAACTTCAAGGTGCACATGTCCAATGCTTGAAATGAAAAAGGTTCATGTCCATTTCCTGAATATGACATGAACAACTTGGTTCACAAACTGAATATCCAAATAAAATGAGATAACATAAAAGAATCCATATGGATTAAAATGTTATATTGAATAAAATATGAGAGATGATGATTACAATGATGAATGACCTTGGTATTTATAGGCCTCAAGGTGACCTTTCAAATAAATCCATGTCTTTATATGATGCACCTCTTAATAATTAATATCCTAAGTTCTCTAGTTTAGGTATATATATTTACAAATATTTATTTTTATATACATAACAATGCTCCTCCGCCAAAGGCCACCAATGCTCCAACACTCTCTCCTAGATCATGTGTACCCTCAAGTCCACTCGACTTACATGGTCACTCCTCAATACAAGTGTCCTCAATTCAAGCACAAAACTCCATGCAAGCAATCTAGTTCCCTATGCTACCTAGGGATCAATGCTCTCCTCCTAGATGCAATGCTCCTCCTCCAAGTGGGTTGTCCTCCCAAGTAGGCAATCAAGTTGTCCATGTCATGAAGAAAATCACTAAGCCACATAGGTTTCCAACCTCCTAAGGAAATGTGTCACATAAACATCAAGTCAAGGTCTAACAATCTATAAGTAAGTTACCTCCAATGTGTCTCTATCATGGTACACCAAGGGTAATAAGCACACCATGCACCCCACATCATATGAATCACCTTCAAGCATGTGTATATAGTTTCAAAGTTACTCCAAAAGTTAACACTTAGCTAACCAAAAAGGAGATTGAGAGGAATATACACATTATTGGTTCTTCATCCAAGCCTCCTACTAAATGAACACCGCAATATTTGGTGTTCTTGCTTCGTTTCAAGAACAAAGGAAGAATAAGATAGTCTTTGGTTTTTGGTATTACAACCATTGTGACTCAGTTTATTTCTCTATTATCACAATAATCATATATTTCAAACAATCAATTCATATCTTAAAACAATATTTTATACAAGGTTATATCTAGGATAAGTAGAAGACAATTGTTTTAGAGAACTATATGATTGTTGTTGTGTCTTAGAAAAATGTATGGAGACATGTGGCATTTTCACTCACCATAGGACAATTTGAACCATTTATTTCATTTGAGACCTTAGGGACATTGGAAATTTGATGTTGGCAAGTTTAGATAATTTCTGAATATAAGTAGTTTTTTTTTTCTTATTAATAAACAAGGACCAAACTTAATTGAAGAATAATAGTGTTTGAATACATGTAGAGTAATTCGAGAAGATAGTGCCCATTAGTATCTTGGATCTTATACTAATATGAACATATTTAAGAGACAATGTAATGAAAATGCACATTTTGTTTTTCGGGATACAATAACTGACCAAAGAGAAGTAAAAATATTTTGAAAGTTTTGAAGTTGGCAAGTTTGGATTGTAAATTTTTCATTTTTGTAATATAAGCGATATAGTTTACTTATCCACCCAAAAGACCATACTAGATTGAAAACAATATTATTCAAATACATTTCAAGTAATTCCATTAAGACTTAGCCCATTGATCTACTTAAAATATGAACGTGATAGTCTAATGAAAAGGCACCTTTTGTTTATAATCCATAGGGAGACAATAACCAATCCAAGACAAAAATCTTATTTAGGAAGATCATCACGCTTCTTGAAGTTATGTGTAATAGGAACATCACACTAAATATAGTAAGTACTTGGGTCCTAGGAAAAATCTTCACTAAATTTGCAAATCTTGATGTCTCATAATGCTTTTCATTTCTTGGATTCGTAACCATTTTCCAATTGCAATAATTCTAATGTGGGAATAATTACAAATGCACTATTTTTGTCCATTCCCAAGTTGTTATTTGTTGCCATGGGAAGAACTAATGCAATATTAGGTCTTTTGACATGGTAACGTCTAATTACAAAACATATAACTTTTAAACAAAAATGTCACTTATTATTCTTTCATAAAAAGAGTGTTTGTGGTGGTGGTCCATAGTAAGAATAAGCATAAATCTGTCAAAAGACTAGCGCTGTCTTAAGTTGCTAGGGAATAAAAGAAACTACAAAGCATCGAGCAATATGTTTGTCTCTCCAAAAGATAAGGCATATTCATGGATAACTATTATTAAAAGAAAAAAAGAGAACAATGCAACAATAAAATGACAAGACCCATAGGTCTACAAGTTCTAAAGCTTTCTTAGTTTTTCTTTTTAACAATCACTCACCCTCTGCAAAATTTAAAAGAAGAAACAATTAGTTCATTTGATTTTACTAGATTGTTGTCTTCCTTGTAGTTCTCCATGGTACGTCGTGGGGGAGCACCCCCCCTCGCCCCCACTCCCAAAGCACGCTCCCAAGGGCTCTTCTTGAACGTTCCCTTCTGGGAGCGTTTTTGGGAGCATGCTCCCTTGTGAAAAAAAGCACTCCCTACCCATTTTGGGAATGGTCAGGGAGCGTCGCTCCCTGAACGCTCCTTAAACGCTCCCTGGGCGCTCCATGAACACTCCTTGAATGCTCCTAGGACACTCCCTAGTTGGTCCTGTACAATGAAGTGGATCCGTCTTTTTCTTTTAGGTGTTTGGCAACCAAGTCAAGGTTCCAAATGGATTCAAACGGCATGGTGAGGGTTTGTTAGGATTAAAACACTCACTCACTCCATTTTTCTCTCATTCTAATTCTCATTTCACTTGTCTTTGCTAGGAGGGTTTTGAGTGGGCTTCTTGCTATTTCTTGAGGAGATTGAAGGGAGATTGAACGCTGCTATAGGGAGATTGGAGAGCTTGGAAGGGGGATTGAAGGCTATCGTTTGTGAGAGCTTGGAAGCGAGATTGAAGGCTTCTATAGTCATATTCAACCATCATTGGAGAGCTAAATAGGTAATATGGACCATAATTTGGTTAGGTTGTTTGGTTCACACAATGAACATTTTGATGCATGATATCATTAAAATGAAGGACCATAATTATAGATGGATCGATGCTTTACCATGGCCCACTTCATTTTCTGCAATCACTCCAAGTTGGAGTTACTAAAGATTGCAAATGCCAAAGACTAGATTTGCTAGTTATTATCTCACCTTCAAGCGGCTTTTGATGGTAAGAGAGGCATTGGCTAGTATGGTCTCGAGTGATTCATGGCAAGATCTGAAAGACAAAGCTACATCCACATCTGACATAATTTAATTTCAAGAGGTGGAGGACATGGTTATTGATGGTCAACTTTGGCAACAAGTTAGGTATATTTTGTAGTTCATGAAACCCATTTACAGTATGATTCAATTTTCATATATGAATCAGTCGGTGATTGGAGAGGTGTATGAGCAGATGGACAACATGCTACGCCAAATCAAATACATTGTTGAGTTGAGGGACACGATCTTGTATAGTCATATCCATAAACATGTGGTCAAAAGGTGGGATAATCTGAATGTTCCACTCCATGCCCTAGCATATGTCCTTACACCAAAATATTATTCTCCATCTTGGTTGGCCCAACCAACACTTGGGGGTGTGGGTAGGAGAAAACCACACACAGATCCAGAGGTGCAAAACAGGTATATGCTTGCATTAGACAAGTTAGTACCCGAGGAGGAGTGTGCTCAAGTACAAAGTGAATTGAGCAAGTACATCTGTAAGCATGGGGTCTTTGGTAACTTGCATGCTACCAAAGATCGAGATAGGTTGAGTTCTATTGAATGGTGGAACATGTATGGCTCATCTACCACATATCTACATAAATCAAAGGTGAAGGTTCTTTTTCAGGTGGTTAACACCTATTCTACAGAGAGGTGTTGGAGCACCTATAGCTTCATCCATGATGTAAAGAGAAACAACTTGAATGTAGACCATGCAAAAAGATTGGTTTATGTGCATTACAACTTGAGGTTGTTGTCCCATTATTGTGATGTAGTGGAGAATGATAATTATAAAAGAGATGTGACCTGGGACATCTATCCAAAGGAGACTAATTTGGAGCATGGAACCATGGTTTTAGAGCGTTTGGAAGATAAACTTTTGGGTGATCGTGATGGCGATCATATTCTTGGAGCAAACATGCCACCCCAACCCACTAGCAAGTTTTCACATACAATAGTTTTGTCTTTATCTTCACATCATCCAGTGTTACGCGGGGGCCATGTAGGTGCTAGTTGTGTTCCATGAGCACTTCCACACTCCCACTCCTCTTCTTCATAGATCACGAGAAAAGAAACTAGAAGTTTCTCGTGGCAAGAGGAAAACTTAGTGCATAGTACTTGCTATTGTATACTAGACCTCTTTTTTATTTCCATCCTTAGAAGTAGTCTCTAGAACTTAGTACTTTGTCCTTATAATGGCTTATTTTGTAAACAATGAACATTATATGACAATTTACCTTTGAAGTTTGAACCATTGATTGAATCTTACAACTCTTTGGTAATGAATATGATGCTCCAAACTCTAGAATATATTTCATTTTGTGGTTGATGTTGTCTGTTACAATTTGTTGATGACAAATTTTATATGATCGATGTTATATGTGTATTAAATGGTTGATGCTTTAATGATCGTCACTAATCCAATGGTTAAATGATCTAAAATCTATGCTTTCATGTTTTTTGCAATTGATTCGACATTTTGCATGCTTTTTTATATATATGCATCAATATATATTAAAATATGTATTATATAAAAAACGCTCCCGCTCCCGGGATTTTTTGAAAATTGTGCTTTTCGCTCCTGCTCCCAGCTCCAAACAGCCTTGGCTTCATGTGTGACCGGCCATCTTAGAATAACAATGCATGAATTATTGTGTAAACGCTGCATGATGTCCATGCACAATAGCTACTTCAAAGGTACCTTTTAGAGACAACTCAGCTTTTGTTCTATAGTTAAGACAAATTCTTATCCATATACTAGGAATGTTTTTCCAAGAATATCATTGGTTCCATATTGGGTTTAAACTTTACCATGCTCTTCTAAATGGAATTAGAAGCATTTCATGGATTTATTAACATGGCAAAAGTTTAATAAGCCAACTCTATTTTACTGGTGATATATGTCTTTACCAAATTGAAAGTTTTATGCCTTCCATTATCTATAGATGTGTGTAAAGCATGAATAACAAAGAACTCAGTGCATCTTGTAGAAACAAATTCTTCCACAAAACAACAAAGATTTAATAATAGGAATAGATACAACTGCCAAAAGGTCAATCATGGGATTTTATACTAGTGTATTTCCAACCATGTTTCAAAGATTGTAACAATGTAAATGATTTTACATTCACAAAATGAGGACTCAATTTCCAAAGATCTATATATAAGAAATTTTTTGTGCAATGCCTAGAGAATGCAAAAATTCCAGCCACATCTGAAATCCAGTTTTTCTCTGCTGATGAGATGTTCATTTCAAGAGAAATCTTTTGTTATAAAGAAGGTGCATTAAAGTTTGTCTTCGTTTATGAGAACCCTTTTATGTTCCAGACAAGATAAAAGATGGTAATCAAGGTTAAAACACCAGATGCACGTTGCAAGTTCCTTCATTCTACGCTCCAGACTGGTGGGAGGGAAATAGTTGAGATCAGGCTGACTACCATTAGAATCTTGTGGCTGTGGCTGTGCCTGCTACTCTACTATGGAGCTACTTGTGGGTAGTATGTTCTTGGCCTGATGTAAAAGTTGTAACTACACCAAGCAGTGCCTAGCAATAAGTAAAATTTCAGCTTCAAATAATTTATAATTTAAGAGAGAAATTATCTAGATTCTAAATGCAATTTCATTACACCGCATACAAAGATTAGATTACAAGGTGAATGTTATGGAACATTCTCAATCTATCTCATGCTTTGCCTAATTACTGAGATAGATGAAAAGATTTGACTTAAAATGTCTGTGTGTGTGCATGTATTGATTGTTCATTTGTAAAGCACACACATAGCCTTATATTACCATTGACATTCAAGACATTTATGGAAGATATTACATCAGGGAGCTAAGTACTGTTCATGATTTCTTCCTCATCCAACATAGTCAAGAAGAGCTGATGTGTTAGCCTTAGATTCAACCTTTGGGAAATCAATACCTGTCTTCAAAAAACTATACTTTAGCTGCGACCTGCACTGCTAAATCAGCTTTAAAAGCTGAATTTTTACTAGACCTTCGAGAAATATTCATTAAAAGTTGCTCTGCATTTCCCTACCACGAGGTTTGACCAACTAGTTGTCTCCAAGAATTGTCCTTCTCAACATAGCGGGCATACAAACAACATTGAATAGTTTGCTGCATTCAAATAATCAAGAGAACAAACCACGTTGCAACTCAAGAAGGTATGCTTCTCCTTCTCTTCTTTTCAGTAAATCACACAAAGATCTGACCATCTATGGGTAAGCTACAAAGGGACACATAATGCTAGTAGTCATACTTATAGCCGTGGGCAATTATGGCTAGAACTATAACTAGATCTTTTCCTTTTTCACTCTTCATAGTTTGCTTTATTGCGTTGATCCATTTGCCAGTCACCACATTGTGCTGCCTAAAGGGGTTTATCCGAACCTTTTTTGGTTGCAACATGCTTGCAATCTACAAGAGTCCTTGCAAGATATGGGCACAGTCAAGATTGAGGGCAGCCTATTCAACTATGTTGCAAAAATTACACCACATCTAATGCCGGATAAGGGATGCTGCATTCTATAATCTGGACGTTGCAAGGACTAAGAGAAGTCCAGCCTCTTATAGAACAGGGACACATACACACAGAAATGTGGATGAATCGATAACTCGGGCTCTTAAACAGCATTTGGAATTTATCGTACAAAAGGGCTTGAAACTGTGGAAACTTTGTCTTCTATCACCTTTGCCAGTTCCCATCCATAAATGGTAATGATCATTATATATTAAAGGCTGGGCATGTTCAATGAAGCTAACTTAACCCCACATGAAGATGCATTAGGTTAGAAGACCCTAGATACATGATACAGATCTTCCCCCCAGGGTTCGTGATTTATTTGTTTTTGTATAAAGGTGTTTCTGAATGTGAACAAGCACATATTTTTTTACACAAAATTGAAATGCGGTAGATTCCCATGGCTGATTTGTCACTGTCTATTTGAGTAATGTGTCAAGTAATTTATGTGGTGCACGATTGGTTTCATTTACCATGATAGCAATAATAATCTAAATTGGCTCTTTGAATTACAAAACAAAGAAAATCTTGAACTCCAGAGTCCAAACACATCTAAAATAGAAAAAGCAGCACAAAACACATGTTAAAGCATTGGGAATTGCCTCAAACAACTACCTTTTTAGTTATGGAATTTGTCCAGTAAAATATTCTAGGTTTGAGTACCACCTTTATAATGGTTTTTTATGTCAGAAACCAAGCTACTCATGCAAAATGTATTCAACAATCTGGCAATATATTATGGAGTAGCCATTACTGAGAAAGGTCTGTAACAGTTCCTATTAAACTGAATCAAAATGACCAATTAACGAACATGAAAGCAACACATGGCATGCTTTCGTTGTCATCCACAATACTCCATGCCATCGCTCTCTCGTAAGCAACAGGTCGACCCATACTTGAAAGGCGAATTCCAGCTGGGAGGTATGCAAATCCCTGCAATCAAGAGAGAATAATGTTTTCAGTTTACACGATCATATTCATGATATTTTCTAGATCCAACATTTATAGCAGGAGATTTTAAAGTCAAAATTCAAAATAGGTGATTTCTTACTTGCTGCATCACTTTCGTAATATCTGAATAAGCATTTTTCTTTTCTGTTTCATCTAGAGTTTGATCCCACCTCAGGTCTTGTAAACCTCCGGATGTAGTCTCCAGCATATCTAGAGCTGCTTCATTTGCAAATATAAATTCTGGTAATGACTGAACACAGAAAAGAACAGTTCCATTATTGGGCCTTGCAAAAGAAAGTGGAACAAGCCATCAAAGAGCTCGAAATATAACCTGCGATTCCTAACCTGAATATGCACAATTAGATGATAAACAGATGCACTCTCTGGAAAAAGTAAGCTGAATCCATGAAGCCATAACATAGCAATGTTATGCTTCACAGTTCTATCTACTCTTTGTATGACCTAATATATGTCCAAATCATATAGATCACACGTACTTAAACAAAGTTTGATTAATGCTTTTTAAACTAGGCTAATTGCCATATTGGCCAGAATTTATCTCAGACCAGTAAGATTTAATTTATTAGTTGTCCCATGAACTATCCTTGAAAGAGTCTTCTAAATATCAATTCATATCTGAATTTATTTGAAAACGATGTCTTCACATTTCAAAGTTAATTATGTCATACCAGTCATGTGCATAACTGAACAGATACTTGTACGCAAGATACTTCATATTCGAATTCATTTTTTAAGGTCTTAAAAATGATCTATTAAGAACTTCAGTTCGTGAAGAAAGGCAACAGTGATGAGACTTGGTCATAGTTGGCTTAGTCAACAATGTCTTATTATCTGTATTTTTATATTTTATTTTATTTATAACAAGGTCCTGAACTACCAGTTGTAAATGTATCATGGGAGACTTAGTCAAAGCTGATGTCTAACCCACTTGTTAGATTTTTACCTGTTTAGTGCGGATAGCTTTCTCCACAGAATCAGAGGGCACACAGCCAGCATACAGTGCACTTTTGGCCTTTCCTTAGTAGTAATGAACAGGTTTATGAAAGTGCAGTAGACAGAGATAAAGGCTGTTGTTTGGTAGAGGGTCCATGCATGCTGAAGGCATGCATGTGCCATCCTCAGTTAATTCCAGGTTTAGATGGAGTCAGTCTATTGTTGGAGTTTTTCTTTTGTTAATCTTCAGTTCAGCTTTCAGTTCAGTTCGTTTTTAGAATGCATGCATGTTCTAACTTTAGACAGGGTGCTTAAGAGAGGAGTCTTCCAAAGTTAGATGAGGCACTTTTGCTGAGGAAGGATGTCGTTCTTCTCACAGATCCCAAGGATCTTGCTGAGCACACTAAGAAATTGGTTAAAGCAAAATGAATCATTTTGGATTCAGTGAAGGATCATCTTATCCCTCACATTGCAGAGAAGAAGACAACTAAGGATATGTATGATGCATTGGTAACCTTGTACTCGAGTGACATTGCAGAGAAGAAGAAAACTAAGGATATGTATGGTGCGTTGGTAACCTTGTACTAGAGTGAGAACATGTCCAGGAGAATGCTCTTGAAGAACAAGCCTGTTATCACAATATCTAGCACCTTTGTGCAAAGCCTTTCACAAGGGCTAAGACAACTGTAACATGGAAGTGTTACCACTGTCACCTTAGCAAATCACTTCCCTCGTTTTAGTGAAGGATGAGATCCAACACAAGGGAGGATTCCCTAGCAACCTCAAGGAATCCTATAGCAAGATGGGATCAAGTCTATTGCCTCCTATCAGTTACTTAAATACACTACCACTAGATCAAAAGGTTTCAAGGTAAGTACAAGGTGGTTTGATGAAGAAATTTCCGGATTTGTATATATGAAGTATCCAAGACAATTAATGATATTTAGCAAGTTAAAATAGGCCAAGAAGGTACCCCAAACAATACAAATCAAAGGAAAAGCTATGGCTGTTGCAAAACTTGAGTGAAAGATGATAAACTTCAGTAATATATCAAGTTATGACAGAAGCAATAACTCAGCCCTCTAAACAAGTGAGAAATTAATGAAACTAGGGATGAAATAATACAAGTTAAACTAGGGTTTAGTAAACAATTAATTGCTGAAAATTAAATGGCATATAACAGCTCTAAAGAATGCAAGACATCAAGCCCTAAAGGGCTGAAAATTAGATCAGCAATTAAATGAATGATAGCAAGATACACTTTGAAGATGATTTATCATTTGCCAATAAAACCCTAGACGTCAAGCACATTTATAGCTGAAAATTAAAGTAAATTGCCAAAAACCCTAATCTAACCCTAGAGCAACAAGAGAAAAGGTGAATTTAGGGTTGTAAAACTTAGTACAAGGGAGAAAGACTAGCACCGTCTATTCCACTTGGGCATATGGAGTCAAACTATGAACTTCCTTGGAGACAAAAGGTGAAAGAAAGAACCTAAGGATAAAGCCCTAGAGTAGTCCACTACAAACCCTAGGTATCTATCCTTTAGAAAGGCAATTAGGGTAGTCCACTACAAACCCTAAGGATCCATCCTATGTCTTCCGACAACCTTTAGTAGATGAGATCAAGATGGATCTTGAATAAAACCTTAAGGTAGTCCATTACAAATCTTATGAAGTTATCCTACAAGAACACTAGGGTAGTCCACTGAAAACCCTAGAAAATATTCTTATGTCCTTCAACAAGTTTCAAAAGATGATTATCAAGGAAAGGTAGTCCACTACAAACCTTCCTAAGGTTTACAAGATAAGATCTATCCAAGAAAATGAAAGTTAAAATGCACTATCACCACTTTGATAAGAACATTCACACTTAATACATTCATAAACAAATCAACAAAGGTTTAGAAAGATCGCTTACTAGGTAAACCAATGCTCATCCATGAAACCCTAACGATGAAAATCATCCATCAAGCATGAAAAAGCATCCATAGATCATCTCTCCAAGAAGGCGCATAAGTCATCCATAGTAGAAGAGAAAAGGTAGAAGAGACAAGTAGTAGTAATCTCCACAAGTTGCTATGATTTGCAAATGAGGGAGCACTTCCTCTACTTATATGAGGAGACCAAGTGCTTCACCTCTCTAAAAGACCCTAAAACAATAGAAAATCCATGATACAAGGTAGATGTCTAGGTTGACCCCCAAAAATACCTCTAAGATAATGATACAATGCTAAAACATGAAAATGTCCTCCTAAAATGCCACATGTGTGAGTGTAGAAAGCTTGAGGGGGATGCCATCTCCAAATGGGGTGCAAAACTCCAAAAGTCGTGTCTCTCTCCCAAAAGGTGCAAGGTATCATCAAAAGTCATGCCTCCTCATCAAGAAAGTCACATCAAAAGGCGCCAACTCATCATCCAAGAGCTAGGTTGACTCAAGCAAGTGTTATATCATCCTCAAGATGACGTCCCATCACATGTGCAACGTCCTCAAGCTAGGGTATGACATCATCAACGAAAATGGCTCCATGACCTCTTCAAAGAGGTGTACTTAGTACTATCATCTTGAAGGCCAATGTCATCAAACCAAACCCTAACATCCTCAAAGGGGTGCAATGTCCATGGTGGGGGCTCCATGTTCTTTAAGTGACATGTCAAGCTCATGGTGCAACGTCCCAACTCCCAGGTGCAACGTCTAAGGTCCAAGGTGTGACGAAAAGTGTCAAGAGGCATGCCAAGTCATCTCAAAGTCCAACGCTCATCATCAAGGCTCCAACTTCCTCCATGATGTGAAAGGGAGACATCACCAACATCCTCCAAAGGACCATCTCAAGGGGTGCATCATCATCAAGCAAGGGCTTAGAGAATCAAGGGCTTAGATAATCAAGTGAGACCAACCACCATGGATACAAGAATCACTAGAATCATAAAAGGTGAGTCACAATTTAATGCAAAATCCACGTAAGTAATTCACATTAGGTACCTTCTTCAAACTTCACACTAGCTTATGACTTTAAGCAATTTGCCAATTTTAAGTATGGGAGGACCATCATAGAACCCTATTAGATGTGTCAGTACCCAAGTAGAGGAGTCTTTTCGAGAAACCAATCAAAGTTTAAGTATGAGTGAATGGTATGACACGAGGTTTACTTCATGGTCATGGTGTCATTGGCATGCAAAACCACGTGTAATGTTCATCTCCATGAGTGCCTTTGTAGAGGGAGGGCTTAATGCATTGAGTTACCCTTTCCTTGACATTGTTTCTTTCCACCCCTATCTTGTGTTTTGATATTCATTTATTTATTTTGCAAGCCCCTTTTCAAGTTTATGCATTTATTACATCAGGATTCAATTAAGTCCTTTTCTTTAGATATGTATTCAATGCATTGGGACTTGGGGTGATGGCCTCATAGCGAGGTGGTAGAGCTCAAGCTAACTTGGCTTTTGATTTATCATTTATATCCCTTTATTGTTCTTTTTTCATCTGAATTTATAACATGCTCTTCCCATTCTTTCTTACAACTACATCAACCTCGGGCATTCAAGCCCCTTCTTCTCATAGGGGAATGAAGTACGGACCTTTTTGGGATACATGTAACAACCATTCCCAAAAGATAGGACAACTGGAAGAATATGGATGGAAAGTGTTAAGTATGAAAAGGTATGGGTATGTTAATCCTATCAAGGCTTCCCAATAGTACCCCTTGTTGACCACCTATTCAACTAGGGGGTCAACTCCATGTGCCATGAAGATATGCATCATCAGATGCAAGTATGTTGAAGACATTTTGGTTCTACTTGGGCATTTTATGCCTCCAGCACAAAATTTTGTAAACGAAATTTCCGCACCCCTGCGT